>JAPDEI010000047.1:0-314706 GCA_027569055.1 Aspergillus baeticus
GAATATTATATTTTAAGGGAGAGTTTAATAGTTAGATATTTTTTTATAAGTTATTTTTTAATATAATTTTTAAGTATTTATAATTTATAATTATTTATTAGGATTATTTATTTATAGTTTAAGGTTTTTTTTTTTTTCCTTTAAATAAAAATAATATAGTTATAAGGCCTATAAAGTAATAGCTCTAGCCTTTTAGGTTTTTAAAATATTTTTTAATAAAAACTATATTTTTTATATATAATAGGTTCTAGCTTAATAGGTTTATTATTTATTATAAGTATTTATAATTTTTTATATTTATTATTTAAGTCCTTAGACTTGCTAACTTTAATTATTTTATTATATTTTTTTATTACTTTAGTAGCCTAACTAGGTATTTTTATTAGTTATATTTATTTAAATAGTCTAGATATTATTATTAAGATTTTAAAAACAAAATTTTTTTAGGGTTATTTATAAGTCCCTAGAAATTAGCCTTTTTACTAGCTATTTATTATATTACTATTTTTTAGTAAGTTATAAGGCTCTAGCCCCTACTAGTACCTTTTTTTTAAGTTATTTTTTTATTTAATTATTTTTTTTTTAATTAATTAATATCTAGGTTATAATTTTTAAGCTATACAATCCCTAATATTATATTATATTTTTTTTATAAAATATATATTAAAACTTAGCTTTATATCCCTTCCTTATATTACTAAAAATATATTTTTAGTTTTAATTATTAGCTAATAGGATCTAATATTTTTTTTATTTAGCCTTTTAATTAATTCTAGTTTATTTTTAATAACTTTTTAAAGCCCTAGTTATTTTATATATTCTAGGTTTATAAAATTTTTTATTATTCTAGAATTAATTATTATATAGACTAGTTATTAATTAACTTTAATATATAATTTTAAATACCTTCCTTACCTTATTATTATAAGGTATTTAGGTTTTTAGTTTAGTTTAAGTATATTTTATTATAAAACTAAAAAGTAGTTTCTTAATTTAATATTATAGTATATAGTATAGTTATTATTAAAGTATACTATCTAGTATATATTACTATATTTAAGATATTTTAGGTACCTAATATATAAATACCTTAGTTATTAGCATGGGTATAGCTAATTAGTATTAATAATTTTTAGTTTTTTAGGGTAGTATTATATAATTATTTTAAAAGATTTATATACTTTATATCCTAGGTTATAGTATATAATTTATAGGATTTAATTATATTAATAATAGGCCTAGTTAGTATATAAATATTTATATTACTTTTAATTATACCTATAATAGTAAATACTCCCTGCCTTTCTCCTTTTAAATATATTTTTTAAGATTTTATAATAGTTATAGTTATTTTACTAATAAATACTATAGATTAGTTTATATTTATTATATTACTATTTATAGGAGTCCTAGCTACTAAGGATATTATTTTAATATAATAAGTTAATATATAAATAATATATAAATAGGTTTTTTATTTTTACTATTATAAGATTTAGCTTTTATTATAATTTATTAGTAATTCTATAGATTTAAAGTTTTTATATATAATACTATATACTTAAGTATTATTTTATTAAATTTTTTTTTTTAGGGATTTTTATTTAAGAATATATATTTATTACTAGAACTTTTAGTATTAGGTTTAAAAGTTTTTACTTAAGTCCTATATTATTTATTAAAAGGGTTAATATCCTATTTAATACTTAGGAATTTATTATATATTTTTTTTAAACTAGCTTATATTAAATAGTTTTATTTTTATAAGACCTATTTATTCTTCTAGTTTTTTAGTTTTAGAATAAGGTTTAATATAGTAAAATATTATTAGACTAGAGTTAAGTAGTAAAAACCTTATTTAGTATTATTATATATAATAGTAGTAGTATATTCTTTTTAGGGTTACTAGTATCTTACCTTATTATATTAATATATTAGCCCTTATTATTTATACTTTTTAAACTTATTTTAATTAATTTTAAGCTTAGTAAGTTACTTTATATAATTCTAGCTAGAAATTATATTATATTATTATTAATAGCTTAAATCTTATTATTAATACGCCTAGTAATTATATTAATAAGTTTCTTTATTTATTATACCTTATATATAGTATTTAAAGTAATATATATTATAGCTACTTACTAGATTATATTTTTTATTTATATTTATTCCTCTAGGCTTAGCCTATTTTATAGGTAATAATTTAGTAAATAGCTATTTTTTTTAGTAGTATTAATTATTTTTAGTTTATTAATAGCCTTAAGTTATTATTTTTATCTAGAATCTTTTTTAGGTTTTTAGCTATTTTTTTTATACTTTATATAATTATTTATTTAATAACTTAATTTATTATAATAAAAGTATAGATTCTCCTGTTAATAGTACTCTTTTTTTACCTTAAAAAGGGTTATATTAAATTTTATTAGTTAAGGTTTATAAAAGTTACTATACCCTTAATTTTATAGCTAGAAGTACTATTTAAAATTTATATAATAGCCTTTTTATTAGTTATATAAAAACTATAATAATCTATTATTATTTCTTGCTAGATAGTAATAACCTTAGTCTAGTTTTAATTTTTAAAATTAGTTATTAATCCTAGTTACTAAATTATATAATTTTATAAGTATTATAGGCCTTTTTATAAAAACTATTTTTTTAATAGTATAGGGTAATCCTTTTTTATAATAATATATAAAGGCCTTACCTAACTAGGTAAGATAGGATATTAGCTATTAAAAATAAAATATATACCTATTTATATTATTATATTATATATATAAGTAATTAATTTATTACTTTATATTCCTAGTTATATTAATATTTTTAAAAACCTTTTTAAGTTAAGTCTAGAAAGTACTAAAACTCTTAAATATTTTAATAGTATTTTTAGTATAGTTATTAAATAGTTCTAATTAAAACTCCCTTATAAAAGGCTTAAACTATTTATAAGCCATGCTAGTTAAGTAAATAAAGGTAAAAAAAACTTTATTATTTTTTTTAAACCTATTTTTATTAATTTTAAAATATATAATTATTTATATAAATTAGTACCTAAGCCTAGCTTAGGTTTTATTAAATAGCTTTAAGGTTTTAAGTTTTATAATAAGGTATATATTTAAGCTATAGACCTGCTTTATAAGCTACTTAATTATTTTTAAAGTATTTATACTTAGTATTATATTATACTAGTTTAAGTTATTAGTTATTTAATTAATAACTTTAGTTTAACTAGTAAGCTATTATTATATAGTTTAAATAACTTACTAAAATTATATAATTTACTATACTTAAGTAGGTTAAGATATTATAGTATTATTTTAAGTTAATTTAAAATACTTTATACTAACTAGTAATTAATATATTATAAAAGGGCCTTAACCTCCTAAGTACTTTTCTTAACTTTTAAACTATATTTAATTTAAACCTTAATAGTTTAGATTAATTTACCTAGTCCTTGCAAGAATATTACTTAATATTTAACTAGTATAAAAACTAGGTATAGTTAGGTTAGGTAAAAGTAAAATAATAAAAAGGCTAGTCTTTACTATATATAAAAAAGCCTATAAAATTAAGTATTAATAAAGTATATTATAATAGTTTTTCTAGTAGTAAAGGTAACTCTAGAAGTAATAATTTTATTAATTATAAAAAATAAAATAGAACTAGATATAGTAGGTAATAAATATTTTTATATATATTTTATTTTTTACTATTAAATAGTATATATATAGTATACCTAATAGCAGCTTTTATTATATCTCCTACTATTTCCCTACT
Organism: Aspergillus baeticus; assembly: GCA_027569055.1. Lineage (NCBI taxonomy): Eukaryota > Fungi > Ascomycota > Eurotiomycetes > Eurotiales > Aspergillaceae > Aspergillus > Aspergillus baeticus. The sequence continues at coordinate 3,784 of JAPDEI010000047.1, forward strand.
ATTAAGTAGTATATAAATAGTATATATATAACCTTATCTCTCCTAGGCATAGGTTAGTAACTTATAGAAGTTATTATTTTTTTAGGATTATTATAATTACTTATAGGAGTGCTATATAGGTTTATAGGGCTTTTAATAGGGAATTAAGTTTATAAAAATATATATATTTATAATTCTTTATTATTATACTAGATTAGGTTTAGTGCTTAGTCCCTAATTACTAAGTACCTAGGCAAGTTATAGGTATTTTTTTATTATAGGCTGGTTGATTGGTTGTCAAGGCCTGGTGGTTCTGCCAGGCGTGGCCGCCCTCTGCTAGGTGCGGGCAGTGTCATAACACCATTATGGACTGCCGTGGGTAGGTTTATAACATATAGTTTAAATAGCTATAACTATAGTCCTGTTTTAGCTTAGTATTATATCTTTTAATATAATTAGTTAGAATATCCTATAATTCCAGTTCTAATATAATGTCATATCACACTGTAATCTTACAAGACTAGTCTATTGGTTAGCAGCATCCCGTGTCCTAGCATGGCTCTCTGACAGTATTCTAGGTATTAAAAGGGATATTTATTAAGGTTTATTTTAATACTAATAAACCCAGTCTCAAGGAAATAGGTAGTGGGTCGTTTAGTTAACATTAATCTACTATTACTTTATACAAACCTACTCTGGTTGACCCCGGTGATTTTGTTAGTATAGTGGGTCAGAATCCTTAAAAGTGGTCAAAGTTATTTAAGTACTACCTTCCTAATTAGGTTTAGTATAAAGCTAATAAAACCTCTTAAATAGCTTAATTTTAAAGATCTTTAGTGTTAACCTCTTAGCCTTTATATACTTTTTTATAATACCTACTATACTTAAGCCCTTTAAAGTACCTAAAATAAGGTAAAATTCTATATATTTTTAATATTATAATTAAATTTAAGTCCTAGCCCTATAAGATACTAGGCTTATATACTAATAGATTATCTCTTAGCTTTAAATAACCTATTAATAGGTTTAATATATATACTAATCCTATTAAGCTACCCTAAAAAAGGTATATAGGTAGAGACCTAAGCTATCTAATAAAAATATTAATAATATTATTAAATTTATATCTTTATCTAAATAAACCTAATATATACCTTATTCTAAGGTTATTTAAAAACTAGACCTTCCTATTAGTATAATAGCCCTTTTTTAAGTACTTAAAAAATAAGGCTATTTATAATATAAAGCTTTTTAAAAGCCACCTTTATTAAATAAGAATAAGTATATATATCTTACTTGGGCCCTTAAATATATAAATTAAATAATTAAATAATAGAATTAAATCCTTTAGTCTAATAAGACTTGGGTTACCTTAGGCTTTTATAAATAATACTATATAATAAAAAAGGCTAGTAAAGAGCTTAATAAGACCTATTTATAGATATCCCCTTTAAAAAAGCGTGGCTAGATATTTTAGGAATCCTTTTATACCTTTTTAAAAGGGCCATGCCTTTTTTAGGAGAAGGAATAGGGATATATTAATTTAAAGAAGTATTCTAAGTAGATTATGCCTGTTATTAATAGCTATATTTACTTACTTTAGTAATAAAATAGCCTAGTTTAGCTTATATAAGATAGTATACTAGGCCATGCTAGCTAAAATATACTTTATAAGCTTAGTAAGCGGGGGATCTATTCTATTTTATAGCCTGCCTTCTTGCCAGACCTAAATCTAATTAAAATAGTATAGAATTAAATAAAAGACTAGATTTAGGAGTAATATCCTAATAATTACTAGCTATTCTATAATTTACTATAAAAGGTTATATAGGCTTTATAGGATGCAGTGCCTAAAGATTTTCTAAAGGGCCTTATTAAATCTATGCAGGCAAGATACTAGGCTGTAATAGAGGCACAAGGCGGCTATATAAAATACTAGCTAGCTAGCTTAGGAATAGCTTTAATTTTAATACTAGCAGAATTTAAAGGATCATAATCCTAGAAGGACCCACCATACTAACAAAATCACCGGGGTCAACCAGAGTACAAAGTGCTACACTCAGTGCCGCCTTAAACCCCACAGTTGTCATCCCTCCCGTATCCCAGCCCCCTTCTCCTCCGCCTCTCACCCTACCCCACTTTGAAGATGTCGGACCTACTTGCACGCCTCTCTGCAGTACCATCTCGTCCCCATGTCGCAACTGATGCTGCCAACGAAGCTTATGACCGCCAACTGCGGGAATTCGTTGCATACCTAAAGCAGCCTGGCCTGATTCCCAGCACGAGCGACCCAAATGAGTACCTACAAGTAAGCCATCCCCTTGGTTGATGATGTTATTGCCTGAGTCGTAGTCCCATACTAATCAATGCAATCATGTTGTAGGCACTTAGCCCATCAAAAAACACTCTGTCATTCCTCTATTTGTTGCGGTTCCAAATACAGCAGGCCCAGAAAAGAACAAAACGCGACATACCCGATTCTATTCAGCCTGGGGGCAACCTATGGAACTTGGCTGTCAGGTTCCTGCGGTCATTCGACCCTATTCAAATACGCTATTCTCTTTACGAGTGGCGGCAGCTTGTCGACCTTGTGGCCAGTGCAGCCGTGACTTCTTCGAATGCAAGACGCTCCTCCTCTAAAGCCTTGGTGCAGACTAACTTTTATACAGGCAGTACTAGGCCTTAAAGCGACTAGGGATGCTTTAGAACGTCTATCCCCCTCTGGAATATTTACCTCGACCCATCTCCTCCTAGTGAAGCTCGCACTACATTCGTCAGCATACACCTATGCGCTACCCATTACGGATCAACTTCTTTGCCATTTCCCTACAGATACAGAGCACGTGGATCACGAATATTTCTTATTCTCAGAACAGGCGCCAAATACGACGCTTGTTACCGATGCGTCCGGCATCTCCGCTAAATTATCGTATCGGGATCACCTTCAATACTTCCTTTACAGCGCAATGATCTATATGGCTCTCAAAAAGTGGACTCAAGCCTCTCGTTGCTTAAATGTTGTTATAGCCTCACCGACCGCCAATGCTGTCAGTAAGATCATGGTGGAAGCATACAAGAAGTGGATTCTGGCAAACCTGCTTGGCCAGGGAAAGGTAATTCGTGTTCCCCTGCCGTTGCCTCTGCAAGGCCCATGCTAAAAAATAGAACTTTGCAGATACCCTCTACCCCTAAAATGATTTCCCCCCATGTTATCAGGGTTTATCAATCATTGGCGCGGCCCTACATCTCGCTGGCCGAGGCCTTTGAAAAAGGAGACCTGCATAAAATGAGCAACGAGATCGATCTGGGACTGACTATTTGGCAAGCTGTGCGTTATTACTGTCTCAGCTCGGCATGAGATCTATGCTGACTAGCATGCAGGACAAAAATACTGGACTTGTATCGCAACTTATCGAGGCATTTGACAAATTTGTGATCGTGAAGCTCGGGAGAACATTCTCCGCCCTCACAATAGCAGATGTCCTGCAACGAACATCATCGAGCCCGAAGTGTCCACGTGAGATCGAGGAGTTTGTCGCGTCACTGGTAATGTCTAATTCAATGAGGGCTAGTCTATCGCATTCACCGGACGATAATGGCACTACAATGTTGCGATTATCACTAGGCTTACAAACCCACGCCTCTTTCCGAGAGGAGCATATACGCGCAAAGCTGATAAGAGCAAAGACCGCTTTGGACACCATCGCGCGAGGTGTAGCACAGACAGACCAGACACTTGAGCTTTCCCAAGAGAACCTGCAGTTCCTAGCGAAGAGCCAGAAGTGGAGTGTGAGCGCCGAGAAAGTTGGATCCTCTGGTGACACAGGCGGGGGTGATATAGATGAGGATCTCATGGGGGATGGCCAATGAAAGGAAGTCGACCATGAAGTGGGTAGTAGCTAGGGACCGGTTGAGGTAGTCAGGGAAAGGAGTAAAAACCTAACCGTATATGCCTACATACCCTGCCTAGCTTCGATTAGCGAGATACCACATCCCTGGCCGCAAAGCAGCATATCCTCCTCTTAGTCATAGCCTTTCACTTGGTAAAGCGATCATATTCGCCATGATGTCTCGAGAAAGGCCCGTGGCTGAAATACATACCATTTGTTTTTATTTCTCTCTGATTGAAAGTATTTTGGTCGACGAGTTGTGCCGAGCGACGATGCAGATTGTAAGGACATGCGGAGTGACTCATACATACCCCACCTGCACTCCGCAAAACTCGGTTAAGAGTGCTCGTGAGAGTGCATAGTTCTTCCAGCATGGACACTGCACCGCACACTTCCATTGACTTCGACAACTAAAACCTGTTTGTCTCCTCCACCGCCCCGTTCTCTCGCAGGATGTCTCTTACAGAGTCTTCGGCGGTAGATATCGCCAAAGCCGCCTCATCCGCTTCCCAACACCTTGCGACGCGGTCCGAAGCGGAGCGCAACCAAGCCCTTACAGCGCTACATGATGCGCTCCTAGCCAATAAGGCAGCTATACTTGAGGCTAATGCCAGAGACCTCCGAACTGCAGAACAATCAGTCGCAGGCGGAAGCCTCAGCCATAGTGTCTTAAAACGGTTGGACCTGTCAAGACCAGGGAAGTACGATGACATGTTGCATGGTATCTTGAGTGTGAGGAGTCTCAAAGATCCTAGTAGGTCTCCGCCCCGTGAATCAATTCAACGGCTTAATTGTTTGACCATTTGCTGATCTCGTCGTAGTTGGGAATGTCACACTCAAGACGCTTCTCGACGATGGCCTCACCCTCGAGAAAGTGACGTGCCCAATCGGAGTCCTGCTGATAATCTTCGAGGCGCGGCCAGAGGTTATTGCAAACATTGCTGCGTTGTCCATTAAGTCAGGCAATGCTGCAATTTTGAAAGGTTGGGATAAAATTCATTACTGAATTGGTAGTCCCAGCGCTGACCTTTAACAGGAGGCAAGGAATCCACAGAATCATTCATCGCCATCGCCAACGTGATTTCTGAAGCTATCGCGAGCACTCGAGTGCCGCAGGCATCAGTTCAACTCGTGAAAACGAGGGCCGCAGTCTCCGATTTGTTAGCACAGGACTCCTACATCGATCTAGTCATCCCCCGCGGTTCCAACGAGCTTGTTAGATTCGTCAAAGAAAATACCAAAATTCCAGTTCTTGGCCACGCAGATGGGCTTTGTTCGGCATATATGCATTCAGATGCCAACCCAGAGATTGCTGTCAAGGTAGTCGTCGATTCGAAAACCGATTACCCCGCCGCTTGCAACTCGTTGGAAACCCTAATTGTACACCAAGAGGTGTTAGAAAGCGTTCTACCGCCTGTTGCCAAAGCGCTTATTGCCAAGGGCGTTTCTCTTCGATGCGATTTATCCTCCAAAACTGTACTAGCGGAAGTATTGACTGCGTCTGAAGCAGAGACCTTGCAGGATGCCCACGACTCCGACTTCGACACGGAATTTCTTGACCTTACCCTAGCCGTCAAAACAACGACAGATCTTGAGGCGGCAGTGGCTCACGTTAATGCTCATTCTTCGAAGCATACAGATATCATAATTACAGAGTCATCAGTTGTGGCCAACATCTTCATGAAAGGTGTCGATAGCGCCGGCGTTTTCTGGAATGCATCGACGAGATTTGCGGATGGAATGAGGTATGGGTTTGGCACCGAGGTAGGTATTAGCACAAATAAGATACACTCCAGAGGACCCGTGGGGTTGGATGGATTGACTATCTACAAGTATTTGATCCGAGGAAATGGTCATCAGGCGGGTGATTACTTCGATGGCGAGGGTGGAAGAAAGTACAAACACGAAAATTTACAGCAGACACTGTAGCCTAATGTTAGAGAAGTCAATAAATTGATAACATTGTTCATTTTCCTCAACCATATCGACGCCAACAACCGGAATCTTGATATAATCAGCAGAAATGACTTTTTTTTTTTACTAAAGTCATCTCAGGAATTTGCGGCCCCTGCGGTTTAAAAGGTCCGATAATGACACGATCCGGTACGGACATCCTTAATTCAGCGGGGAATAACTGTTTATCGTGATGATTTCAACTATTCCTTCTTTAGACCTTGAAACCTCGAGACCTTCTGCGTCCACGAGCCCTCTCGAACTTGCGACCCTTGCTTCGCACATAGGGTTTCTAGATCACTGTCAGCCGCTAAACCATTGTTGTCGGGAAACAAACGGGTACGAACCTTGTTCTTGTGGGGGCCGAAACCGAAGTGCTTGACGGCTTCTCTAGCGTTCTTGGGGCCACGGAGAAGTAGAGTGTTGGCTCCTGTAGGAGCGCGCAGGGCGAGTTCATCCAGAGTCAGAGTCTCACCACCAGCTTTGTGAATGCGAGCTCTGGCAGTAGCAGTGAAGCGCAGGGCAGCGACGGAAAGCTTGGGAACGGTAAGAAGACGGTTGTCGTCGGTAACAGAGCCGATCACGACAACGGTCTTGCCCTGGTGCGACTCGGACACGTTCGAGGCGATGCGCGAAAGCGAAACCGGGGGTCGGTTGATACGGGACATGAAAAGGCGGCGCAGCACAACCTTGTTGAAGTTCGATTCCGTGCGGCCTGCAATTCAAGTGGTTAATTAGTCCTCCAAATCCACCAACACACAATTATTGAATGCATTCGCAAAAGGGTAACCATACGGGCAAGGAAGCGGTAAAGCTTCACCAGAACCTGCAAGTACACGTTCTCGCTCTTCGGCGCCTTGCGGTGGGTGCTGCGCACATGGTGGCGGTCCAAGTCGATACCTAATTGTCCACCGAGAATCAGCAAAGAGCCTGCGAAGTGCCGAGCGTATTGGAGGTTGGGAGTCGCTGATTCGGATGCGTTGCGTTTCTCGATCCAACGGGGATTGGAATAACTTGTTAGAACATACCCATGGCTGCTGAGACTTTTCGACCGTAAAGTTGGCTGTCGCTCCCGGATGGAAAGTGAAGCTCATGAGGGATTCGATAGATGATTTTCAGACGGACGGTGTGTGCGGGTTGAGCCCTACGCTAGTACGTTTCAGGAAGTTAAAGTTTGGCTGAGGGACCCGGCACCTGGTCTTTCCGATCGGTCCTTTTTTGTAGTTTTGCATGCCAAATAATAATGAACAAGGTGGGAAAGCTAAGAATGGTTCTCTAGGCCATTGGTCTTCAACATCAAAATAAGGACCCACGATTAGGGTGGAATCTGGGACCTGTGACTTTTTCATCTTGCACTCTCATGAGGGATCGAACTCCACCGGCGAACATAGATATGGCATGTGCGCATCCCGTCCATTAACGCTATTATGTTTAATTTTATCCTCCTTGGCCTGGAACGGAAAGCTATATTTCTATCAAAGGACGATCAATCTTGGCCTTGCCATCTCCTCTAAACTCAGCCAGGGATTACAATCAAGGGTTGGTACTCAGATCAATATACAGTCACAGCATGCAACCCAATTCTATCGCCAACTTATTGAGCTTTCCAAAAGGGTTGCTGGGAGACCAGACAGCCTCGGTAAATATCACCTGTCATCCAAACTGAGAAAGAAATCCCGCGTAAGCTCGAAACTGAGCCAACTGCTAGCCATGCTTGGTGCTACTTTGAGGAGATTTGGCGCAATGCCCTTAAAAAGACCACGCACACCCTCCTCGGCCACAATGACCCTCACGGCATCAAAAATGGACTTGTACCGGTAACCCATGTTAGACATGGTGTTGATCTGGAAACGCCGTCGAAGAACATCGCTGGCCCTATCAGTAACTGGGCTGATGGGGCTGGACGATGCAACTTACAATGGATATGTGCATGTTTGAGCGACAGCCCCAGAGATGGCGCCCGCCAGTAATTTCCTGAGGGGACCCGGCGTAGTCTCCCCTTCGGGTGTCAAGTAGTTACGAACTGATTCGTACGTCATGAAGTTGAGCCCAACCTAAGCATTGTTAGTCGCTGTGGTAAGGTCTAAGTAGTTGGACCCGTCTTACATAGGGAGCAACGCCGGCAACAGTTGGAACGATACCGCGGTACAATGCGACGAAGCCGCCTTCATTTTTGTATATCAAGACCATCGTGGTGAACATGCCTGGCAATTTCTCACCGGCGCTTTCACGTTTGAGAGCAGCAAAAGACGCGGACTGGATTGACAGCCTAGTACGGACGATATCAAGCGGATAGGTGATGATTACTGAAGTAATCCCCGCCGCCCCTCCACAAATGAGTCGGCGTAAGGGGGTCAAATCGGCGCCTGGAGAAGGCTCGGCAAACTGTAGAGCGTTATAAATACGTCAACTTGTCGTCCGGATCCAGTGCTCACTCTCTTGTAGAAGTTATAGCTCCCAAATTGAACTGCAGAATATGGAATTATTCGGATGCAGTTGGTGCCATTTCCCCGCATGAACCCTCGCCATCCTTCTTCTTTCCCGATTTTTTTGAGAGCTTCCCAAATAGATAATTTATACTCCTCTCTGCCAACAGTTTGTATCTGGAGGAGGATCTTTAAGCGCTCGAGCGGTGAAACTATGGTTCTGGATACGGCACCCGCCACACCTCCAGCAAGAAAAGCTGCAGTAACAGGTTCGGCCACGGTACCTCTAAAGCCGCTCAAGAAAGAAGAGTTCTTGCCAGGAAGCGTCGCCTAAGAACGGTGAGTGGTATGCACTAAGAATGGTTTTAATTTAACCTACCTTGGTTGCACTTGGTGGCGCCAATTGTGATAGGCTTGATAGGGCTTTCTCGTGGCCATTTGACCCGTCATCACGGGCAGCTTTCTGGCGATCTAAGCTCATTCTCGAGTTACAGAGGCAGATGTCTGGCTATAATTTATCGAGGTAACGAGAACCATGCGGCCTGAGGTAACCTTTAGAGGGAGCGCGTCCCTTTGCTGTCTGTCTGTATATCGGACGCTAGAGAAAAGCTGACTCCCACAAAGTTATATATGGAGAGGCCGATCTGCAGCAAGGCAGAGAGCTGTGACTATTGGGTCCTTGAACGCTGCACTGGCCATGTGTAGTATGTGATTATAGCTGCATTATGCAATGGAAGCGAATCAAACGTTGGAATCAGACTGATCCAAGGGATGTTTACGATGCGGCGTATGTCGGAGTATCGGGATGGGGATGAGGAGGAAATTCTAGGTCCAAATAAACAGAAGCCGTGCTGGTAGAGATATGAATGAGTTAAAAAAAAATGTTAGCTTGCTGCGAGGGTTGCTAATACTAGGGCGTTCTGGAGCTGGCTTGAAGAGGACTTCCGAGAACCGCCTTGGAAGAAGTCGGAAAAACTCTCCACGTTTGAGACGACAATAATGAGCCTCTTTGTTGGAGCTCTGTGGAGTGGGCCCCAGAGTCAGGTTGTTCTACGCAATACTGTTCGGAATCTAGAACATATCGATTCTCATTATTAGAATGTTAGTCCCTGAGGTTATAATATGAGATTTTACAAAGGCCCAAAGTTTTACCCATTTAGTGCGTGCTTCAGAAAAACATCAGTAGCATTATGTACCTAGCTCCAAAGCGCTGATGGGAGGCCGTCTATTTTTGCTGCCTTTAGCCTCGCACCCATCGACGGAGTCGACTTCGTTTTTGGCCCGTCTAGCCGCCTGTAGCACACCTCAACAACCCTTGCTCCTCTTTTCAGTCTTTTCCGTCACTCCTCATACCTCCCCTCAAATCCTGAATCGGCTCCTTGATACAACACCCCATCCTATACGCGTGTCGTACCTACAATCATCATGTCCCGTCCTGGTACCACGCTCTACGTCACTGGCTTCGGCCATGGCACCCGCGCTCGCGATCTAGCCTACGAATTCGAACGGTACGTTCCGCTCGTCGATTGGCTTCCGCTACTATGACCCTCCGAATCGTATAATCCTTCCAACTCCGCTGTTCCTCTCGATCGGGTCTCGCAATGTCGGCGCCGGCGATAGTCCTTACCATGTTTTGAGAGCAGAGAAGAACCCCACTCACTCATTAGACACCCTCGTCTGGTCGAGACTTTCAGAGCCTCATAAAAATTTCCTTTTTCCCATACTTGTAGTTGTGCACTTTGTTTTTCCTTTCCCTTCCTCGGCTCTACATCTCTACATCTCTCCATATGGATTACTCGTTTCCTCAAGACGCATTGCGTGCTAATGTGTCCTCAGCTATGGCCGTCTTGTCCGATGCGACATTCCCGCCCCGCGTACGCCATCTAGCCGCCTGTATGCCCCTTATAGCTTCCATCCCTTTGGAGGAACTAACCTTGAGATAGTTTTGCGTTCGTTGAGTACGAGAGTCGGCGGGACGCTGATGATGCTTACCATGAGATGCACAACAAGAGGATTGGCCGCGATGATTTATTAAAGATCGAAGTGAGTTTCCCTGGACAACACCATTGATAATCATTCCAACCGTCTATCAGTGGGCTAGGACTCCCCCATCTGCCTCCTGGCGGTTCGACTCAGGCCGCGACCGCCGCCGTGACCGCACCCCCCCTCGCCGTGGCCGTTCTCCATCACCTCGCCGGGCCCGTGGAGAGTATTCCCCTCGCAATGATCGGTATGAGCGCGACCATGACCGACATGATCGTGACTACGAACGGCGTGACCGTGACTACGAACGGCGTGACCGTGACTACGATCGCCGAGACCGCGACCGTTCCCGTGACCGTTCCCGCAGCCCTGATGAGAGAGACCGTGACACCAAGGATGACCGGGAGCGACGTGACGACGAGCGTGAGCGACGCGACGATGAGCGTGAGAACGTTCCCAATGGTGAAGACAGGAAAGGTGAGTCCTCACTCTGGCTGTTTGCATTCGCATCCTTCGCTGAAACATCATAGCTCCGCTCGAGCCATTGACATCTGCTCATGACGAACTTGATACTGCTGAGTAGATATACTCCGCCAAGAATCTAATAGAGGCCTGATTCATTCCGTCGTTTGCCTGGCTCTTCGGAGGCCGGCGATATGCTGACAGCTTCTTCATAGTCGGCATAAGAACCCGTGCTGTCTTAGAAGGTGTCTGTTGTCTGATGGACTGGCACGGAGTACCTGGCTTTGCTCAAAAAGCTTGTCTGATCTATTTCCTAACATTTGCACAAGTGCAGCTTCACCTTTCTCTCTCTATTTGTTTTTTAACCCCTATTTTGCCTCACTTTTGCTCTTCTGCCACTGTGTTTCGTTTGCTTCTGTTATTTCTGAACTTCCGTTGCCAATGAGGGAAAGCAAATCGCCAACTGAAAAGGTCAATAAGGACGGGATGTAACGGTAAAGAAATGATGGCTAAGTGTTCATTACCTCTGGCACGGGTTTATTTGTTCGACATGGTTATTCATCATCTTGCATAGCAGCAGGAATCAGTCTCGAACCACGCCGATCGGTCTCATTTCTTTATCCATTTCCCATCCGCCGAATCTTATCGTCCTTGCGTTTACACCGATCAAAGCGGCCCGTGCCCTCCGACTTCCATCGCAGAATAATATAAACGATTCTAATCTCCATCACGTCGTCCTTTACCTTTCGATCGTTATTCTCGGTAGCCGTTAGCTCTCCTTGCGAATATCGTCCTTAGTAGCTGTAGGATTTACTGTTTCAGAGCGGCGGATCTTTGAACTCGCAATCGAAATCGGACGTAGCGAAGAATCCGCATTTCTAGATTGCGCCTCTCGTGACCGGGACTGATTGGTCGCACGATCTACCGGATAGCCAGGCCTGCCAAATACGAGCAGGGTGTCCTGGGTATGTGATGTCGCGGTTGTTCGGATTACGGGAAAAATTATTATATACCTAAGGTACGAGTTAAGTTCCCTTTGGGTGGCCACCTGCAACATTACAGCGACAGTTTCACCCCCTCTCTGTTAAATTGACCTTTTGAGGACCCCACCAAATGGAGATCAAGCTAGCAGATGCATATAAAAATAAATGGAACAAGAAAAGCGAAATGGGTTGAGCATTCAATTGTTTATAGAGTCTGGAACCGCGATGTAACCTATTGCATTTTTTCATACGTAGCCATGAGAGAGCCTGAACAGAGGGATGTTAGTAGTGTCAGATAGGCTCCTATTGGGGGGCACTCACCAATGAAAGTAGTAACCAGGCGGGATCGGACTTGGCAGATATCCTCAGGGACCAGCCAGATGGTCGCACCCAACTTGCGTGCAATACTGATGCTGAGTTTAGCATTCGCATAAGCTTGTTCATCAGTTTCACCCGGTGTCACAAGATCATAATCGACGTAGGAAGCCTTGATGCCGCTGAGAACGTCAAGGAGGAACACACCAGTTCCAATGGACTTATCCTTGAAACTGCGTATAGAGGATCCACGACCACCTTTGCGTGACATGTCGTTGGCCCATTTGATCATCTCCGAATCCGTAATCTCCCGTTTGCCTAGTCGGTTCGCCAGGCTTGAAAGTGTGTTTGTGATATCTCGCCTCATCAATTGCCACACCAATCCCAGTGTAAGGGTCCGTTGACCGTCTGTAATGTCGGCTCCCTGCACACCTACCAGTGAAAACCCATGGTGTTTACCGAGTTCGATGGCATAATTGGTGTTTTCCACTGCTTTGAAGCGCATCATCTCCTGTCCGGAGGTTGGGGTTTTGTTGACGTGCCTCCAATTGACACTTCCGGGAATAACTTTGTCATAAGCCTGCATCAGAATTGTTCCGTCGCGAAGGTCATCAAACAATGAGTTGACGGCAGGTTGCACGTCAAGTGAGTTCAACCAAAGGGTGAAAACTCTGGCTTCGCGTTCCCCTTCTGCGTCAAAATCCTCAACCTCGAGCTTCTCCTCCTCGGTAATGGGGTCAAGACCTGGAATAGTATTGAACAGGTTCGCAACAAAAGCAAGGTTGAGCTTAGGATTTCCGGCAACTAGGGAGGTTGGTGTCAAAAATTTGCGACAGTTAACCTTGTCCGCATTGCTCAAGACTTCTTCCGCACGTTGCAAAAGGTCCCGGGTCTGAAGTGGCTGTCGTGAACAGTGCTCGGGTGCTAGTTGACTAAGAAGCACGGTGTAATTCTCGCCATCTTTCACATCGGTCGAGAAATTCGTGACCCTATCGCTGTTAGTTCGGTCTGAACACGTCAAATCAAATCACAGGTGATCGTACCTCCTTGGCCACTGTGCGTTCTTCAAATGATAATTGAACCACCGAAGCAGAATCTGCTCTGGAGGAAGGCGTAAAAATTGCTCAAGCGTTTCATCTTCCTCCAAAAGCCTGTAGAGCTCGGGATGGAGTTTGATGTCAATCTTGCCCAAGAGCCCGCGACGGATGATCTGCCATATGAGGCCAAGAATAAGGTGCTCGCGCACTTCTATAATGTCACCGCTTCCAATGTTCACAACAGAGCAACCAATACCCTTGGCAGAGTTGATGACTATGTTGTTATTCTCGGTCATGTGGAATGCATTCAGTTCTTTGATTTTTCTGCCGGCTTTATTCAGTACGCGCTCATCGATCGTATCCGGAACACTATCGTTGATCAACTTTGCCAGGACTAAACCATCCTTGCACTTGTCGAACATTTCAAAGGTATCAGTAGGGAAGGGTAAGAGGTTTCCAATATCGGGGTCGCCTGCAAGGACGGCATTGATATGTCTCGTAAATTCGGTCCTCTCATCCTCATTGATTGTATGTGTCACGTTTGAGGAAGATCCTTGAACATGGATTCTTCCTCCTACACTTCCTTTTGAGGCATGCCGGGAAGCTCCGGTCGCGGCCGCAGAAACCGGGTCCCGGACAGGTGCGCTTTGCGCAGAACCCGAGCGAAGTTTAGCAATGAGCTAGTTGTGTTAGCTTGGAATTTGAAAGTCGTGTAATGGAGCACACACATCAACATAGTCGTCAAGCTCGACGCGGCGAGAGCTGTCAAGCTCAACTTCCTTAAGTGCCTGGCGCACGACATCGTAGGGTTGATGCTCTGACTGCTGCGTGGCCTTGATCACCGTCGCCTCATCCAAATAGCCCTTATCGTCCAAATCCAACCTTCTGAATGTATCCTGAAGGGAAAAAATCTCGCCCTGCTCGAACTGGGGGTACTTCCTAAACAGCGAGTATTCGTTAGGGAACTAGAAGAGGAGATAGGAGAGGATGGTGTATGCTATGAGGAAATGTGAACTAACCTTTGAAGTTTAATCACGTTCATATTGTCTTGGACCGCTCGTGTCTGAGTGGCACTTGTCGGGTGATGATCCTGGAGAGGACAGAGAAAGGGAGGAAGTTTGTCTGAGGAAGCGAGAAGGAATTGGTTCGGGGTATTTAATGGAGAAGTTGGGTAGTTCAAGGAGGGTCTGGTGGATAGTGTGGCTTTGACGATACAGCGCGGGCAAAGTTAACTACGATCCATATTTAGGTAGCCTGGGCATTATTTGGGCGGGTTGTGCAGACTAGATAGGCAGATTTATTTACCTTGTCAGGGAGAAGCGGGGCGGGGTTGAGAGCAAGACCACAGCATTCAGCGGGCAGCCATCTTCAGCTCAGGTTCGCCCATCAATCTTACGTTGTCCATACCTACCTCGGTGGTAGGTACCCTAATGGAAGCGATGCTAGGGTGTCCGCAAAACATGGACTTGAATATGAGTACCGACATATTCTAGCAAACAATTGATGGTCACACAATTGCCTCTGATCTGATCAATGATGCAATACCCCTCCTACCTGTGGTAGAGAGAACTAACTGAGGACAAACCTGGTGGCTGAGGTAAGACCCAATCGGGCTCCAGCTTACCCCTAGATCTGTCACCCAGGACGGCTCGTGCAGCTTTCGCAAGAGCCTACGTCATTCGTCCCAACAATAGTAAGATTGCCCACCCAAACATCGCACACTTAGACACAGACTACGCACACTACTCTTCATGACATTCTTACAAATTACTAGCTTGTTGCCTTGGATTATCCTTGGGTTGAAGAAGGGTGCCTAGAAAGGATTAGTCTTGGATGCCAGGATCTTTTGTGAGATGGTGTGCCAAGAACAATGGATTGTACCTGGAATCTTCACTAATCAGTCGGAGCCAAGGGGCTCATGCCAAAAAAAATCTTCACCATCATCATAAGATTGATAGTTGACAGACTCTCTCTTGCTGTTAGCTCACCTATATAATTAGTGCATGCGCGCGTTTCCTTTCCTTGCCGTGACTCCGTCGGCGCCTCGCCTGTCCACCGTCAGCAAATCCCCCACAGCCTGTTGTATTACGCACGCTCTTCACTTGACTGATTGTTCACTTCGCGGGTTCATGGCATCCGAGGCTTCAAAAAGTACAGCATTCTTAGGAACACATCCACCCAAATGCGACTCAGGCAATGCCAATCGTCAACCCCCTGTTAGTGCAGGTGCACAGGATATTCTCCGGCGGTCCAAAGGGGAAGATCATACGGTCTCTCATAGGCACCGCCTGAGCCTCCGCCACTATCCGGCAGATTGTCCCCTTCTGAAAGTACGATGGTTCTATGCGGTCGACTCGCCTAAGTGGAAGCCGTCTCTATCAGACCAGAAGAGGGAAAATCCGAAACCGTTACCGCAACCCAGGAAATTTGTTCCCTTCACGTCAAAGGACTCGCAGACCGTTGAACATGCATTCCAAGAATTATGCAACACTGAAACTGAACGAGAACAGGCTCATTATACACAGCCAGTGGATAGAGCGCTGAATGATCCTGTCAAAGTGCCTGTCAACGAAGATTACCTGTTTGATGTCAACATCAACCAAAGGGAGTTAGGTCCGTCTTACTGGGTAGGCCCTATATACGAAGTTCGTCGCGGGACGTGGTTTTTCCAAGAAGGTTCAACAGTCAAGCCCTGTGAAGAGAACCTTGCCACTCAGCTTGAGGAGGGCTACTTGAAGGTGAAACCTTGGCGGTCCGAAAGCGCCAATCATCCCTTAGTCCAACCTTTGGCACCATTAAATGGCCGGGAGCAAGGTAAGCCCAGACTACCCAAGAGTTAGTTAGCAGGCAGTTAATTAGTTAGAGAGTGGATTGTCAGGGCCTATGAACGAAGCCCGGAAATACCGTCTGTTCGGCTCTTACATGAACAATATTGTCACATACCAAGATTCAACGACGGCTCTGCTCACGAGTGATGACTTCATGTCAAGAGTGAGCACGACAGTATACCAAACTCTCGGCGGTGTCGCAGGCACCAAGCTTGTGCGCGGATTTAATGAGACGAAGAAGAATAATGACGTGCAAGACAATAAGAGCTCTGATCAGAAGTCGGCCAGTGGCTCCGTGTCCGCATCCGCAAGCGGCTCCGAGGCCAATCCTAAACCCGACGCAACGCAAGACCAAATACCAGAGGACGCAACTGGGATGGGGCCCGAAAGATCCTTAGAGCGGCGTGTTTCGTCCTTGGCTAGTACCCAAGATACAACTGAGCTCGAGGAGCAGGCGCGTAGGCAAGAAGAAAAAGAAATGGAAGATTCAAGGGAGGCGGATGACGAGGATAGGGAAAGAGAGATAGACCACTTGGTCTTGGTTACGCATGGCATCGGTCAACGTCTCGGGCTACGCCTAGAGAGTGTCAATTTTATCCACGATGTGAACGTCTTGCGCAAGACAATGAAGAGTGTCTACAAGGCATCGCCCGATCTCCAGGCCCTTAACTCTACTTTTCCCGATAAACACAAGAATTGTCGCATCCAGGTACTCCCCGTGTAAGTACTTTTCCTTTCAAGAAGGGTGTATGCTAATACACGTTTCTAGGTGCTGGCGGCACTTGTTAGAATTCCCGTACAAAAAATTTGGACAAAGCCGGAAGGAGCTCGACCTTGCAGACGCAGATGCTCTTGAGGATGATATGTATCCTGCGCTCTCCGATATTACGCTTGAAAGTGTCCCTGCGGTTCGAAACCTCATATCTGACCTGGCAGTGGACGTGCTCCTTTACCAAAGTAAGTACTGTGAACATATAACTTCTATAGTCAGGCAGGAATGCAATCGGATAGTCGAGCTGTACAAGAAGAGGAACCCGTCTTTCAAGGGTTCTGTGAGCCTCTGTGGACATTCTCTTGGTAGCGCAATTCTGTTTGATATTCTCTGTTCCGGGATTCCCGAGCCAAGGAAAGCACCTCATGCGGGGGAGAGGGCCGACGCAGAATCCTTCTCCTTTGAATGTGAAGAATTCTTCTGCTTGGGGTCGCCAGTTGCTCTTTTCCAGATGCTCAAGGGCAACAAGATTGCCGGTCGCCCCCCACTACAGGATGAAAAGAGCGAGGTGCCATTAGGTTTGGCCGGCCATGATACTCTCAAAGCCAAGCGCCAGTCCGCCAATCTCAGCACAGGAAGCATGATGAATCAGGGTCCATTCGCAATATCTGTACCGCAATGCCGAGAATTGTATAACATTTTCCACCCTTCGGACCCGGTCAGCTATCGCATGGAGCCGCTCATATCACCAGTTCTTTCATCTCTCAAGCCGCAACCTTTACCATCCGTGAAACGGAGTATATGGACCACATCTGGACAAAGCCTGACAATGATTGGAACTCGCGTGGGCCAAAGTGTCGGGTCTCTGTGGACTAATTTCACATCTGGCGTTGCAAGCAGCTTGCTCAATCGCAGCCTTGGTATTAGCTCAGACGAAAGCTCTTCACAAGGCTCTACTACCCGCTCTCAACAACAACCTTCACTGCAATCTAGTGCTGATTCCCTGGGAGATCGCAGTCCGACTTTGATAGACCCAGAGATAGAAACACTCTATGAAGGGTTCCAAAAAGCCAAGCTGAGGCGTCAACACGCAGGCACTGACACTAGGGGCGAATTCGATCTAGATAAAGAGAATGCGGACCGCGGTCTGAAGAAACTGCGGTTGGAGGATGACAAGGTCAGGCTCTTGAACTCGAATGGACGAGTCGATTATAGTATACAAGAGTGGGTATCCCCCTCACACTTGCCCCGTCACATTGATTTGGCCTGTGTTTCCGGGTACTTCGTGCTAATCTGATCCAATAGAGGGGCTTTCGATATATCCTTGATTGCGAGCCTTGCCAGTCATCTGAGCTACTGGTCAGATGAGGACGTCAATCATTTCATGATTTCCCAAATGCTATGTAGAAAAAGCTGCACTCAGAAAACAGTTGACCAAAATTTTCATACGAGGCCAGGCTAGCCTCAAGGTCTAGATATAAACCCGCTTGATCGCTAAACGACATTCGAACGATGGCCTCTCCGGAAACCAGGGAACAGTCTATTACTAGAACGTAAAGGCGTTATAACTATATCATAAATCGCAAATACACATAGTCCTGTGCTCATAACGTGGCTGCCCTAAAGAGCCACAGCTCGTAATGCTTGCAAAAAGATAGAAAATATAAACCCACGAGCGACGACCTCGATTTGAAGGCTATCAAAAATTCTTCCTAGAGCTTCTCTGCTGGCAACTGCCCCCATGACACTAGTTATAGCCTGTGGTAATCCTTTCTGAACAAGGACACGACGAGCAGCTTCCCGCCGGCGCTCCTGTTCGGACTCGGAAATCGGAGGCGGCCAGGCACTCAATTCCTCTGCGGTTGGTAGAGCGTTCTCGCGAAGTTTAGTCAGATACACACATATTGCATCGTCTGAGCTATGACTGTCAATCATAGATTCCTGCAACAAATTTCGGATAATCTCTAGACTCGGATTGCCGGGTCGGAGTATATAGGATTTCGCCGCATTCAGCAGAGTCCGGCGGATATTCCAGGCGGATGACAGAGAATACAATTCGTTGATGACAGCAAATATGAGTTCGACTGCCATGCGAGTCTCATCTGCCGTTATAGGGCTGCTTTGTACCTTTCGTTCCGCTGGTTTTTCAGTATCCATTCTGCTCTCGGCAATAGTGGCGTCTTTGGTTCCCCCCCCCTTTGGAAAATCGGCTCCGACGATTGAGATAGAGTTGGAGAAGTCTCGGCTAGTTGATTCGCCAACGGTATTTTCCTCTGATTCCGGGGTACACATAGGTGTATCAGAAGATTGCGTAGCTGCCTCACTTGGCGAAGGGGAACCAGGCATCTGAGATGGAAAAGCCCCGTCTGCTGCGTCGCTGCTTAACCTCGGATTTTCACTTTCCCCTGAGCCACCCAAAACCAGAGGCGGGTCGCTCTTCCGAAAACCACCACCGGTTACCTTATTTTCGTTCTTCGAACCTGCCGCCACCGATGCTTTCTTGTTCGCACTGCCAAACACACCAGAGACACCTTCAAAAACAGCCTTGCCTCCGCCCAATACACCCTTTCCGACGTTCTCAAATGCAGTCTGCCCTGGGAAAACGAAGCCGGTATTTGTAGACAATTCGGCAGGTTCAGCACCCAGAGCCCCGTCTTTGTCAAGGAATCTCCTCATGGTCACACTCTCAGCGAGCGGCTCCAACTGAAGGGCGTCCTGAAGATATCGTCCAAGATTACGTGCCAGGGCCTGCCGTGTTTGACCCTTCCACGGTGGCACGACTGGATGGGAATCTCCAAATTGCAGTTGGTTTAACCGCGATATTGTCCCGAGCGTTTCGTGGATGGACTCGAAATCTGCGTATTTCCTAAATACCATCCAACCGGTAGAACGTCCAGAGCGGGTTTCAACCTGGATCATGTAGCTTGATGACGGTTTCACTCGAAATAAGGTCTTTTGGCTGGAGTCCACGCCATCATCTACCGTTATAGAAGCACGGTGCAGAGTAAAAGCTGGGGAAGCGTCAAGACTCTCAGAATCTTGCTCACCACTCCGTCTGCTTGGTTCGACGTTCTGTGTATGATCCGGTCCTTCAATGACGCTGCTTTCTAGCGACAGTCTTTGGTCCTTTGTTCTCTCCTCTGTCTCTCGATCTGACCAGACGTCTTGAGGTGCTTGGCCCGCAATCATTGCGCTTAAACGCTTAGCCTCCAACATGGCCTCTTCGGTGGCCTTGTCTGGTCTATCGGTCGCCCGGATGGGAGGCTCTGCGGGCAGATGGGGCTCTCCAATATCGCTTTTCACAGATACTGATGCAAGCCTTGCATGTTCACCTGGAACGCTAGCGCCTGTTATGCCGTGGGTTCGCGCCCCTTCCACGCCAGCATCAATGACGTTCATGATTTCAGATTCGCCCTCGCTGAATAGGTATGTAATCCAGCCATTGATAAACTCAGGCCGCGACATACTGACAATCGTCGACTCCAAGGCAACTCCGGCTAATATCTCGCGGAAGAAGGTCCGTAGTGGCGTGCACTTGTATGCACTTTGCTCCAAGAATCGGGATAGGATATCGTCTGATATCATTTTGAGCTTTTGTTGCTGTTGTTGTCTTTCTAGCAAGTTAGCCAGACTGCTGTCGGGATTGGAGTCTAGATAGCGCGAGATAGCATCTTCCGCAGTAGCTGTAGGCCCTGCGGCCTCGAACGCTGTGGATAACTCATTCAAGAAGACGATAACCATCGAAGATGAATTCGTGAGGAATTCTAGAAAGGTGTCTGCAGTTCGTTTACGGCACAGATGGGAAGAAAGTGAGTTGATGAACTCAATCATCGTTCTCCGACAAGAGATAGGAAACGTTGATTCTGATGGAAGAATCGGTTCATACCAGTAACTTTCCCTCACTGGTAAGCTCAAGGCATTGCATATGTTGCATGATACTTACTTGACATAATCTCTGACCGCTGCATCGACAAGTGACTGTAGGGCGCTACCTGTCGCAGGCCCATAAGAAGACGGGTCAAATCCCGAGTTTGAAGTTTTTTCTGGCATGTGCTCTCCATCATCCTCGAAGTTCCTACCATGTTCAGCATGTCTGCTGGTCTGCCAGTCAAGTAGCCTGTGAGTTACGTGCAGCGAAAGCTGTCTCCTGCTGGAGCTCTGAAATTCCACCGGATGATTACCCGGGCCATCCCACGAGGCGTTTAAAGCAATACCAATAATTATGCCAATGATTATTAGCCCGAGTCTCCCGAGGACGATGTATGTAGCTCCTATAAGCAATGCGAGAACAAAGAGTAGCATTTCGTTGCTGCATGTTGAGAGAAATTGCAACGCCAGATCCAACAGCTCTTTCATGTTTATGATATCGCTATTATTGGCTTTCAGTGAACTCATATTGTCCATTGTTGTGGCATCATTGGACGCAGGCAGCGCGAGTTGGTCAGACTGAGGTTGATGTGAGACATTGTCGGAAAGATCCATACTCGCTAGAATATTTGAGATCAGTGCATAGGACGCGATTTGCCCGTCGGGCTCTAGTCTTCGCGCTTGGTAGAGGTGGTTTGTCGGTTGAAGAGAGATCAGTTCACACGTTCTCCACGTTCAATTTCTTGAGGCGGACCATGTCGATCAGCGCGTCTTGGCCTGATGTTAAGCATACTCCATAAATACGGAAAGTCGAGAAACCAAGTGAGGTGGCTTATGTAATAAACCGACCGCCCTTGCCTTCACTAACTATTAATACTTCCCCATCGGCGGTGAGGCCTGTGGACGGTTACTACCTGCGATGATAGTACTGGTTCAAGGAATTATGTTTGACAGGTGGTGACAATTGTTATATATATACGGCGAGAAATTTGCATGTACCCACTACTCAATGCGAACTTTGCTTAAAAAATAGCAGAAAGATTCATGGAGAGAAAAGTGGGAGTAATTCTCCGCTGTCCGAGTGAATCCGGGCATTCAAAGTACATGTTCGCCATGCCAGAATGCAAAAAGATCGCGGTTTGATCAGGTACCCTAACCACGCAGGAAAGCCGCTCACCGCCGGGCAAGGTATTTGGTATGCGATCCTTGGGCCACCAGAGTTGTATCGCCCGAGCGCGTGAGTTTCGAAATAGTTATCGTAGTAAAAGCGAGGTTTCTCCCAACTTTATTAGCATAACCTTTGATTTCCAGCCAGTCACCAACCGCTGCTGAGGAAAGATAGCTGACATTGATATTGGTGCTCACGCCTGTAGATTCAAGCCCACAGGTGGCGATCGCCAACCCACCTGCCCAGTCAGTGACACAGGCAGAGAAGACGCCATGCAAGCCCCCTTTAGAGTTCAAATGCTTTGGGGCAACCTCAATTTTGGCAGAGA
Organism: Aspergillus baeticus; assembly: GCA_027569055.1. Lineage (NCBI taxonomy): Eukaryota > Fungi > Ascomycota > Eurotiomycetes > Eurotiales > Aspergillaceae > Aspergillus > Aspergillus baeticus. The sequence goes on from JAPDEI010000047.1 coordinate 25,715, forward strand.
ACGAGCCCTCTTCGGCGTGATAAACGTCCACGTCGTTAAGCAGAAACTCGTAGATGGGGCTATTCACCCGAATGCGATTCCAGACATTGAGAACCTGTTGTAATGGTTGGCTCACTTCAGTGGGTGGTGCGGAGGTGGTTTGCGCCATGGATTGAAGAAGTGAGAGAAATGTGGATGAGGTTAAATAAAAACTGGATGGTGGTGAATTTATTCTTAAAGCGGTACCATAGGCGGCAGAAGTTTTTCGACTGTTCGCTCTCCAACCGAGGTCTTTTAATCTTTCTCCCACAGCAAACTCTCGAGTGGTCAGGAGCTCTATCTCAAGCTTTCACATCACGTGACTAATTTGTATTCATTTCATTGTGAATCCTTAACTCTCACAAGTAGATTGACATCGATTCTACTTCAACAGGGGCTGTACTCTAGTGACGCTTTTTCACACCCAGGAAACCTTATCTTACCATCAAAATTGTTTTACCATGGCATCTCGTTCTAGAAAGCGAGTCTCTGATGACTTCATTGATGACGAGCCTCCTCGTATCAAAAAATCCAAGAATAATGCCGCACCACACACAAAGGCTTCTGCATTTCGTAACTCTCAAGGTGGCCTGACCAGAAGGGAAGACGCGAATGGAGACAGCTATTGGGAGATCTCAAAAATGCGCCGCGTGACAATCTCCTCGTTTCGCGGTAAAACCATGGTCAATATCAGGGAGTATTACGAGAAAGACGACGAAGAGCATCCTGGGAAGAAAGTATGTGATATATGATGCTATCTGACTGACTGCTAATAACTTCCCAACCCAGGGCATCTCATTGCCAGTCGATCAGTTTTCGGCATTGATGACTCTACTACCTGATATTGAGACCGCCCTTCGAGAGAAGGGAGTGTCAATTCCTCGACCAGATTACGCTGCGCATGGGGCGGCTTCTGGTGGCGATGGGGAAGGGGGAGAGGAAGAGGACGAGGAAGATTCCACTGATGAACTTTCAGCCCCTGGAACGACCCGCAGGAACATTGAAGCCACGAGTGATGAAGATGAAGAGGAGGAATAGGTCCCAAAGAGGGCGTGTTGATTCTCAATTTCAAGTTTGTTGTTTTCATGTCTTTTACAAATTGCTTTGGCTGTAACATGGGGGGATGCCATCTTAAAGTTCGCTTACTGCTCAGCTAATCTTCATATTATTTCACACATTATAATATTAATGAACATGGCAAGTCATAAACACGTTCGCTCATTGTCAACATCAAAAGTTTAGGATATGATGGTATAGGTATAGGTCAGGAGTCTGTTATCTGCGTTTGGAGCCTTCTTCATCAATATGTTGAGGAGCTCACAGCGTCGACGTTTATCTTCTGTTGAATGAAGGCACTATCTATCATTTCCTTGGACCCAACTATGTCTGCATCAGTATCTACACGTAGCCTTCAACCTGGCTGGGTTGATATACTGCTTGAATGGATTTAGCCCCCCGGAAATTGGCGTGGAATCTAGTATTACTATTATGTACTCCGTACATACAATAAATATATCATTATCTATTGCTGAACAGCTGCGAGTTAGCTCTGGAACTAACCTAGCAGTAAGCCAGTCCATGCTCTTTGGACTTGTATGAATCAATCATATCCAGCTGAAACGCTGGCAGTTGAACCAGAGCCTCAAAACACTGAAAGTTCGACCTCTAACCCCACATACATGAATTCGCATCAACTATCGGACCAACAATGCTGTTGGTCGGTGCTTCTGGATCCACTCCGCCCCTGAGCCGCTTTTGCTTCCCCTCGATCAATGAATGCTGTTGCTTTGCCGTCCCCCCATGTTTGTAAATGATTGGAATTGCTCTTGCTCAGTTGTGCTTTGGATTGTTGTTAATTCCTCTAGAAAACCGGTTTACCCAACTCAGTTTAAGATCGCATCTTTAAAATTTTCGGTCCTTCGTCGTCTCGGGCAGCAGCCTTCCAACAACACCCCATTTTGTGGACCGGATATCGAACTCAAGATCAGCCGTCTCTCAAGACTAGAATCAATCAAAGCCAAATCCGAAATCTGAATGGCTTCCTGAGATTAAGCTTATGCCACACTACTCACGGCAGCAAACAATGCGCCTTCCTGTCGACTCTCGCTACCTGAGGCCCTACTGAGCCTGTACACGGATCGACGCGCAGAATCGATCAAAAGGCCACAAGCAGCCAGTCGAAGCCAGGCAGTCGCCCGTCCGAATTAGGAGGAGGGAACGCGTCAACAGCATAGACTCCAAGTCTCGTGAAGTATGTCTAATACCTTTAGCGCATCTCGGGGATATTGGCCTGTCCCGAGATTCGCTCCCCTTGTGCATCGAGAGTCGATATTACAACGCATGGGTGATATAATATGTGCAAGATGAACTGACTTGTTTCAATCAAACAGATATTTTCAGTGAGACCAGCGCTGCTGAAAAGATATTGCGAAACGTGCGATATATTCTAGCTCTCCCATACCGATTTGCTACCATCAGAGATACTTTCGACATAAGTTGCGACGATACACTCTGCCTATCGGATGCAAAACAAATACCCGAGATCGATCGGTGTCCAGACATTGTTCCTTTTGACTCATATGCCGCTACGGCCGTTTATACTCAGAGGTTATCCAAAGCAATTGCGTTAATAACTGGGGTCCCAACGGCATAAACCCCATAAAATGACCGAGCAATCATTAGGGCGAATGAGTAACTCGCCTCCCAAGAACATGGATGATAGTAATATCCACGGAGGCCTTGGCAGTTTGAACCGGTGGTCGCAGTCAACAACGTCGAGTAATCTCTCACCCAATCTTCCAAGTCATCGTCGTCAAGAGAGTGCCCCTAGACTATTTATTACAGAAACTCTTATCTCTCACAGGAAAGGGCCAAGTTTGGATACCAGTCCCGAAGCTCGCTCATCAAAGTTTGATGAAAATGAACGTGACAGTCAACCAACAAGACATTATACCCACCAACCCTCCACCTCTTTTAGCTATGCAGAGACGACAATTCCGGGAAGACCTGAAATGATCGCCCTATCACAAGGCTCAATGTTATCCCAGTCCGATGCATCATTTCTACATAGACAATCTCCGCAGAAGGAACTTGTCGGGCAGAAACACTCTACCCAAGGACCCCCTCGTTCACATGCTTTGCACGATAAGCGGAAACAGGGCCCTTCTCAGAAGGCTATGCTTTCTAAAGCCCTCCAAAAAGCGAATACGGCTGTTCTTCTTGATAATGCAGCAAATTTTGAGGGCGCGATGGAGGCCTACAACGATGCCTGTCAACTTTTACAACTAGTTATGGTCCGAAGTAATGGGAGTGAAGATGAAAAGCTCAAGCTTCAAGAGATTGTACGTTTACTGTGTCCCTGGTTCAAAGTGACCTATTAACTTAAATAGCGTGACACATATATGATTCGGGTCACCGAGCTTCAGCGAATGGACTTTACCTTTCGAAATGCTGACAGCAAAGCACTTCCTGAACGTCCACTTAGCCAAGAATCGTACGGCGATTATCTTCCCACTAACCAGGAGGATGGTTACAGTTTTGCTAGCGATGATCCTGGCTTTCTGCAGCAGGATTCGCTCGGTACTCATGATACTACCTTCAAAGGGTCAAGAAAACTAACCCAACCCCACATCCCTCCAAGGCGCCAGTCACTGCTACCATCAGCCCTAGACGATAGCCTCCACAATCCATCTTTCTCTGTGAGAAGTCAGGTCATCACGCACCGGCGCGAGGATTCCGGAGGAGCACCTATATTTCTAGAAGATCCAATCATGGAGGAAGAAGCTGCTCCCCACAAGTCCAGACTGTCCGAGCCATCGATCTTGAGTACCCAAGACAATGGCGTTCATGAGTCGACCTCATGGTTAGATACTATCGATGAGTCTGGTGCTTCTTCAGCATCCTCGATACATTCGAAGGCATCCTCAGTATATTTGCGCCGCCGAAGAAGCGCACGTCTTAGCCATGGTACCGAGGCTGAGTTTGATGCTGCTCTCGATGCTGCTGTGGAGGCCGCTTATGATGAAGGCTTAGAGCCGGCTAGTGAGTCTGAGGGACAGGATGATAACAATGATGTATTTGCGAACGCCCGTCGGAACGTTGAAATAGCGAAACAGAAAGTACGGGAAGCCGAACGGGAAGCTGAGGTAGCAATGCGAGGAAGGGAACTGCGTCGTGTCCAGGAACAGGAGATGTTAGCTACCTTCAAAGACCCTGAGCTGGATTACCTTGATGAAGAGGCAGAGGAAGAGGAGCGTCTACTAGAGGAGATGACAAGAGGCTATGTCATGGATGACTTTGAATTTGATCTCCAGTCAAAGTCAGCGCTACCCCGACAGTCTACTTTGGGCAGCTTTGTGGGGAATACTTGGGAAAGCCCAGTTGTCATGAATCCCATAACAACAGGCGTTCCACTTCCACCTCTAGTGGAAGACGATACTCCTCTTGTCAAACAGAATGCACCACAGCCGACGGAATCTGATGTCCTTCTAGCTGCAACCCAACCAACCTCGAGACCAACGCCGGGACCAGGCGTAAGAGCACGAAGAATGTCTGGTCAGACCAGCGTGGAATTGAAGATTGAAACCAGCAGACGCTCAAGGTCTGGGTCCATTAATCCGGAGCTTCCGCAAACACAAGAGTCACCAACTGCGCGACCCCCAGCGCCTCTCGAAAAGGACGAAAATTCAACAAACCTCGCTATCCATACGAATAATATTCCCGTTACTACACCCTCAACGGCACGTCAGGCTGTGCAAAGTGTGTCTGTCAGTTCTTTGAACGAGGACATTCCCCCAAATTTAAGCCTTGCTAAAGAAATAACTGCCGTCGAGGAAGAGGATGATGGCACTGGAGCTTCTAAAATGCTTTCACCATCCCGTCCACCAATCGGCAAGGTCCCATCAGCGCCAGATAACCTAGGCAGGCCACATCCCGCCAGCCTGCCGTTCCGAGCACGAAATGTATCGGTGCCTAATCCTGACATATACACCGAGTCCCCAGGAACGCCGTCGAGCCATGCATTTCCGACACTCGATCTTCAAAGGGGAATTGCCACCGCTACGCTTAATGCTTTGCCTACACCAATTGCCGCCAACTTTGGCTCAAGCGGGTTGCCAAGTGATGGCCTCTACTTGTTCGATAGCTATATCCATTCACCCACAAGCCCGGGTTCCCCTAATCCGCTCGCACCTAATTCTCCACTCCCGCTAGAACCATGTCCTGAATCATTCCTTTTGCGTCCCTTCTGGCTCATGCGGTGCATATACCAGACCATTACTCATCCCCGTGGTGGGTATTTATCAACGAAACTGTTCGTTCCGCGTGATGTATGGCGCGTCAAAAATGTTAAGATTAAAGCAATCGAGGAGAAAGTATCCAATTGCGATCTCCTAACAGCAGCATTGCTTAAATTGGCCAAGGTTGATACGTACGACGCTGATGCTGTCTTGGAAGAAATGCAGACCTTTGAGAGTGTGCTTGATCAGGTGCAAATGTCATTATCAAAGAAGATGGGTAGTGAAGTTGGAGTACAGAGTGCCATGCCGCTTTTTAAGGTCGCACAAACTCTCGATGACGCAACCACTATTGATGCCCTGCCTTCAAGAGCCTCAAATGGGCCAGGCAAGTCGTATTTGAGCTCCTGGCGAAAGTTGCGATCAAAAAATTCTGGGTTCGGTGCAGCACCTCTAGCTGCCCCGAAAGAAGCCACCAAAGACCATTTGACGATAAGCTCGCTCCCAATGACCTCGGTGTTGAATAATCAACCTACCAAACGAAATGTCACGCAACTACAATTCAATGGGCCTAATGCGAACTATATGAGTGCCCTAGCCCGCCTCTGTGATGCTGCCCAAGTCCTAGGTGAGTCCATAGTGAGCGAACCCCGCGACTTATTTTACTAACTTCTGTAGACCAGATTGCACAACAGGTTGAAGACCCAGGTTTGAGGCACTCTTCACAGACTCTGGTCGGGCTTGAACTCAGCACGCGTCATGCCGCCGAATTTTTCGGCTTTTATGTTTGCCGCTTTGCCCTAAATGACATTGGCATGATGCTTGACAAATTCATCAAGAGAGGCAGCGAATGGGTTCTACTCTAGTTCAACATGGGGTTGCTATTAGATGACATGAAATGCTCACTTCCCCAATCTCGCTATTACCTTAAACCTTCTTTCTTACTCTCCACCACGTGACTGACCTTCCCCTCTTCGAATGACGATAAGATAGCCCCTTCACGTTTCCAAGAGGTGTTTGCCCACATTCTGCATGGCCTTTCGACATGTATATAGACTACATTACATATGTATAAGCGTATGTGGATACCACCATATAGATACCAGCCCGAGATGAAGTCAACACTAATTCCCAGCATTATATACAAGAAAATGATAAGCTTGCGATTGAAAAGCTCCACGGGAATGAAAGGGGATATAAATTCATTACAGTTTATCAAGATAAAACCTGTCAAGGGGAGTTACGATCTTTGGTATCGTAGTAGTTGCTTCAGCGGACCGGTTTTCGTAAAATTAAGTTTCTTGGTGATTCCTCCAGGAACTATAGTGGTCTTGCTACCCGTGAGTTCATCGAGGAACAAAGAAGCATGAAGAATTCCTAGAAGTTCCTGTCTAGGTTCGTTTCCCTGCAGACCTAAGGCAAATCTGGCGTCGTCTCTCTGCGTCGCGAAGAATCTCTGCCGATAATTTGAGACTTGGTGCAAGGTGAGCATATCTGTCTACCTCTGTGATCACGCTCGATATGACCCCGTCTACACGGAACGCAGAGGGAAGTAATGCCGATAGGGCAGGGGACATAGTCGCACCCATAATGAGTAGAGACTGTGAGACCATCGACAAAGCACCCTGCCACAGGTAAGGAAGATGCCCCTCACGATGGCTGGTTATGTTCTCCAGCTGGTACAAGGTAGCCTCTAGGCATCGGCGGCAGCATTCCCTCACCCACGGGTCCGTACAGATTTGCTCGTTCTCAAAGACGGCGAGGATATATGGACGATAGATTATTGTCCGACAGGCAAAATAGCGGAGTCGAAGGACGGTTTGAACGGGGTTTGAAATGGGCGCATGGGAGAGAGGGAATCGAACAGGCTGTGGAAGGCCCTCATACCATTGGGATAATTGGAAATCTAGTTCCGAGACGATTGGACCGAGAGAGGCGAGGGTGAGGGTGCTGTCTTTCTGGTAGATCATGTGGCTGACTCGGTTGAGAAGTCTGCGTAGGGCGATTTCGGCCAAAAAGTACCAGAGCTCGTCGCGACCGGCGGATTTGACGAGCTTGATGGTAGGGCTTTCATTGATTTCCTCCTCACTCTCGTCTTCGTCATCACCGTCATCCTCATCAAATCCGCCCGGAAGGTCGACGAGCTCCTCAAAGTTGACTATTCCAGAGTGTGGTAGATCCAGTTCTGCAAGCATATCACTCTCATATAGGAGAGCATTCCAGTACACTCGTACACTCAACTCTCTCCATTGCACAGGAACGCGAGAAGGGTTGCCGAAAAGCAGTTGTAATTTCATGCTGGCATTTGAGAGCAAAGTCCACGCCTCGAGGGGCCGCACCAAGTAGAATAGATAAGCGGCAGCGAGAACGATACACTGAGCGGAAACGACAGAATTCCGCATCATGACAGATGGTAGAAGATTCCATGCTGCCATAAAATACGGTAATCCGGGGGGATCCCTGTCGGTAGAGAGCAAAGAAATACTGCCATATTGCGTGGCGCAACCGAGAGCGAGAACTAGAAGCACAACACAGCTTTCGGGGCCATCTCGAAAGCCAACGGAGACGGCGACTTCGTAGTATCGTGGCCATGTAAATGGGTTCACACACGCGTACCAGACATTCACTCGCTCAAAAAAGGCTTCAACATGGGCGGATGCGCCAGATAAATCGAACGGCATTGGAGACGTCATTCTGAGTGGTTCACGAGCCATCTCTAGCTGCAGTAGTGTCTGGGGATCATACGGGCGAGCAACAAGATCTCGAATCAGGGGCCAATTTAAGAGATTCAAAGCTGGCGTGGTGTGGACTTTGGGCATTGTCGATATGCTTGTTGGAGGATTTGCCCATGACCCAAGTCCAACAATGGTGGTAGTCTTTCCGCCACCTGAAAGAGTATTTGATGAGGACTTCGCCGCTGCATCATCACTACCAAGGTTGGTGTCGTTACTGGTAGCGGGTGAAGTTGAAGATAGCTGAAAGTGGGCATTCTGCGCGGCCAAGCTGGATTGAAGCAGCCCTTCAATCCTCGTAAGTCTCTCAATGATTAACTTATCTCCAGCATCTAGTTTGATGCCCGGTTCCCTATAAACGCATTCAGCATCGAGATCTGTGCAGAGCTGGCATTTTGGTCGAGCTCCGTTGCACCTTGTCTTCCGTAGACGACAGATTTGACACTGTAACGCCTGTGATTAGCCCAGAGTTCGAAAGCCGGCGAAGACGAAGGGGCCGAACAAGAGAAAGAAGCGTGAAAGATGAAACATACGGCTATTGTAGCGCGCCTTCTAGGGTATTCCGCGATTTCGGAACTTGAGCGCTTTTTGTTGCCTGCAAACTCAACCGAGGGGCCTGAGTTAGACTCGATAAACCCTTCCCTATCCCTCTCGGGCGACGTAGACATGATTTCAGTGTCGATATTGGTTCACATGGATAACATTTAGGCGGGAGATGGATCTAGAATCTTATGAATGGCAGCCGTTTTGCATAAATATGTACGCTTCAAGCATCGGTAAAATTAGTACATTGTTCATGCATGCGAATGCTTCAAGCCAGAGTTTTCCTACCCTAGGCATCTTCTGAGCTGGCGGTCAGGTGTCCCAGGTCGTTGACTCGATGGCTCTTTTCCAGAACTTGGCAATCGCAGTATCCTCAACAGTGGCGTGTAAGATAGCGGCAAGCCAACATTATTCTAAGATGACGAAGCTGCATGGAGGGACTGTTCTGTGGTTATCAGCGGGCGTAAGGATGTCCGACAAGGTAGATGTACAGTCAAGATCTTCCAGCTATACGACGGCACTGTCAACCTGAAAAAGTGCGCAGATGCTGGATTTTCATCATCTCATCTTTTTTTTTCTCTCTCAAATCGGTCTGCGTCGGTCTCTTACGGAAGCGGGGAGCAATTAAATGACAGCGGTTCCTGTGCGGAGAAAAGAGGCTACGATCAGCCCAGTATTAGCGTGGTCATTCTTGGGTGCAGCCCACATGAGCATGAATGTGGTTGTGGAGATTATCTGGACATGGGTCCGCGATAGATGGACCTGAATGCTACTATTTTGCTTTGGACACCAGACCAGCAATAGGATGGAAATTTGATTGGAGAGGGCCTGTTTCCCCCCCATGGCACCCTTAACGGTTAACTACAAAGTTTGCACCGGCAAACGTCAATGCTCACACACTGAAGGTTGCATATTATAAGGTAAGTTATTCTTTTGCCATCCCTGGTACGGTCTTCGGTCCGTGGTGGATGCTCAACGGAGCGCGCATGATTTAATTTGGACATGGCAAGTTCATTCGCTACCCGTGCTAGTAGTTGGCTGTTTTCCAGTAAAACGGTCCAGTCATCATCAGGAAGCAGACGACATCAGTCGTAATCTGACCATCCACATTATGGAAGTCTCAAGACTCATGACAACCTGCAAACGAGACGAAGGTTTTCTTGAAAGGTAATCCAGCTTGACATGACATGGCCATCAGACAAACTTGGACAGAAACTAACTTAGTAGTATGGAGTATGGAGAAGTACTACTGTTTGGGATGAGCAGCACTATTCCCAATTTGTAGTAGCTTGGCCGACGCGTTGTTATCACCCAAACAAAAGCAACACGAAGTCAGCCAGAATCAACAATTCTTGCACCACTCTTGGATACAGCCCTCTCGTTCAGCAACAGACTAAACCTTTGATCTACATAGTAGCAGAGCTGACTGTTTTATCGGAACGCCGCAAACTCAGTTTATAGTCACGCTACCGTTCGCTTTGGCGACGCTTCAACACAAAGCAGGAGCTTGATGAGTAGGAACGGTTGAGAGCAGGAACCCTTGAACCGACATCATGCCCAGACCAGCAATTAAACGCAATCGCTTGACGGCAAAAGTCTTGCACAACTCGAAGCCGAAGCAGGCGCAGGATTCATCGCGAGACAGCCTTTCATCCAGAGAGATCTCTCGCTCACCACAGAACGATGCGGTTGGCAGTTCACGGCTGGCGCATAGCGCTGACCCGTCCGAGATCATACGCCAGTTGAGGAATCAGACGCCTCTTGGGAAATCGCACGAATTCGCGATTGCATCCTCGCCAGGAACGGAACAGGAAGCTACCGGAAGCCGGCCGCCTACGCGGGCTAGGGGTTACTCTTCCACCCTCTCCATCGCCGGACGCAAAGGCGATCCGAACTCGAGGGTGATGGGAACTCCTGCATTCGAAAGCTCAATACTAAGCAACTTCAGACGACGGCCTCGACAAGCGAGTATTCTCCACATGATGCAAGATGAGGATGGGTCTTCAGAATACGACGACGATGATTTCTTAGGCGATCTTAGCCCGGAAGATGAATCGACGCCGCTGAATATAACGAGAGGAAAGTCACTTGTGCTTAGGCCTGCGCCGTCCTCTCCTATAAAGTCGTCATTTCCCTCGAGTGGTATATCATCAAAGCGGAAACGGTCAATTGACGCTCAAGCTCTGTCACCTCTGGCTCTGACGAGCAGCAACCCCGGCTCACCAACTTCACATTCGAATATCAGAGAAAGGGAATCATCAATTGTGCCTCCTCCTTCACTTCAATCTCCAGCAGCTTTTAGCGAGACGATGGCCCCGCCCATGAGCAGTCCTGTTCCAGACCTCACCCGTGAAATGTCCATACCAGTTTCTGATCGAATGCCGTCTCGGTCGAAACAGTTGCAAATTCGCAAAGCCCGGAAACCGTCGAAAAATGAAGCTTATGTCCCTACAGCAGCACTTCAAGACAAACTCTTACCTCGGAGGCGCTATCAAAGGGCGGCGCGCGTAGGCACATTCGGCATCGAGGTGGTTAGCGACTCGGATGAGGATCGATCCCTGGCTAATGAAGACGAGGATGAACTGAGTTTTCTCCCTATGCGGGGCCGCTTCCAAACTCGACGGAAACCAGCCATCATATCAAAACCAAAATCAGGCGACATCGCCAAACAACTTGGAACTAACGAAATTGATGTCGACAATGAAAATGAGCTTGCGGAAATATCCTCTCCGTTGTCATCTGCATTGGACTCTGACGCATTTGATTCCGACTTCCACCTCGAGCAGCAAGCTCCGAAGCATTACTTAAGTGAAGAGTTGAGACTGCAAGCTCTCAAATTTGCTGAGGTGGACAAATGGCAGATGGAGTTTGAAGATGTGATAACAGTCCAAGAGAACGGGGAGTTTAGATAGAAGTTCGTTAGTTATGCTCTCTGTGTATTTTAAGCGGATTTATTGAAATGCATCTGATTCCTCTCAGAGTCTCGATGTTTCTTTTGAGCATGGATCGGTGAACTCAGCTATGTAATTGTAGGCCGTGGCGGGGACCTGTCAAATTGATGGAACCACAAAACGAGCCCCGCTACGTAGCAATAATGAAACCCCGCCGCGCCAGTTTACCGACGGGAACCGAGCGTCGTCGTAACATTGACGAGAGATAAAATCGGTACCTTGTCCGCGATAGTTGCCCATTATCAACATTTCTTTACTCAAGCAAAGCCATGACTTCCTTAGACGCTATCCTCGCTACAAAATATCCGGCCAAGGCTCACGCTCGCCGGGTTACCGATGGGCTTAAGGCTCTAGGGCATAGTGGGGGAGCCGTCTATCTAGAAGCACAAAAAACTCGCCTGATCGAGGACAATGACGAGCCGGTGCCCTTCAGGTGCGTGCTTTCCTTTCCCGGCCTAAACTGTGCTCCAGCGTTCGCCCCTAAGCCTAACGGTAGAGACTCTGACAAGCCAATGTACACAGGCAGCGTCGTCCTTTCTTCTACCTCTCTGGCTGTTTACTTCCGGACTCCGCTCTAACCTACGACATCGACGCTGATCAATTAACCCTATTTATCCCCCCGATCAGCCCAGATGATGTGATCTGGTCCGGCCTACCACTATCACCAGCCGAAGCTCTTGAACGTTATGATGTCGATAAAGTCCTCGAGACCACAGAAATCAATGCGACGTTAGCCGCCATTGCCGCGTCAAAGGGCAACAAGAGCACTGCCTTTGCTATCGCAGAGCAAGTTTCGGATGGCACAAAGTTCGACGGTTTCTCTGAAGCTAATTTTAAGGTACTAAAGGGCGTTATTGATAACGCTCGTGTCGTCAAGGACAGCTACGAAGTTGCTCTTCTCCGCAAGGCAAACGACATCTCCGCCAAGGGCCACATCGCAGCTATCAAGGCTTCAAAGTCCGCCACAAACGAGCGTGAGATCGAGGGCGCATTCATTGCGACCTGCATCGCAAATGGGGCGCGCGAACAATCTTATCACCCTATCGTCGCGTGTGGGAAGAACGGTGCTACTCTCCATTATGGCAAAAATGACGAGGATCTCATCGACCCCGTCACCAAGCGGAAGAAGGACAACGTCCTCATCGACGCTGGTGGGGAGTACCGCACCTATTGCGCAGACATCACCCGTGTCTTTCCTCTGAATGGGAAGTTCCTTCCCGAAACGCGCCAGATCTACGATATCGTCCTGCAAATGCAGCTAGAATGTATTGATATGCTCAAGGAGGGCGTTCAATGGGAAGACGTCCACGCATATGCCCACCGCGTCGCAATCAAAGGCCTACTCAAGCTAGGAATTCTGCGCGGCTCAGAGGATGATTTGTTTGACAAGAGAATCAGTGTAGCCTTTTTCCCTCACGGTCTGGGACACTACCTTGGAATGGACACCCATGACACTGGTGGTAACCCGAACTACACGGACACCGATACAATGTTCAGATACCTTCGCGTGAGGGGCCGCCTTCCTGCAGGGTCGGTCATTACGGTTGAGCCTGGTGTAAGTTCTCGCTTGCCAGTTATCTTTTTTTCATCGTCGGCTAACAAGGTTGTTTAGATTTACTTCTGCCGTTTCATCATTGATCCGTTCATTAAAAATCCCGATTTGCGGAAGTATATCGATGTGGATACTCTAGAGCGTTATTGGGCTGTCGGTGGAGTTCGCATTGAGGATAATATTCACATCACCAAGGATGGCCATGATAACCTGACCACAGCCCCAAAGACCGTCGAGGAAGTGGAGGCCTTTGCTGCGTAGATAGAGCTTTAGTAGAGCTGATTTTCTAATATGCGCCTCGCGGATGCTAATACTTGACAAGGCACTCTCAAATGAACATATTTCTGCGGTGCTATTCCCTTCTTTTCCTTTCATTTGATTTCTAGCCCTGGGCATTATAAGGGGTTTCAAGATACCAGTTAGCTATAACAGGCCATTCAGCGCGCACTCTGTGTGTCAGTGGGATGGCGAAGTCTATAGAGGCAATGAGAAGATAGTGGTGACAAAGGGGGGGGGGGGGGGGGGATTATTGTGCTCGAGTTGTACCATTTCCCAACCGAGGCTTATCGAGATACATTCAATACGTCTACAAACCACTGCGAAGCCTCTTTCTCCCACTTCCCTTGATCCCAGATTCTGCCTCCGCGCGATCGGCGGTGCGCTTCTCTCTCTGGTCAAGGACAACACTGAGAACATCAAAGCAGAATTGCGGGACGTCAAGACAGAGCTTCTTGAAATCCCCTTCCGCCTCGTGGCGCAGGATGTGGCTGCGCATTCCCCAGAAGTTGGACACGGGTTTGCGTATTGTAACATCGTCATCAGCTGTATTGGCATAGACGTAGCGAGCGTACGCCAGCTCGCCGCGGGATGTGCTGTTGATGCGATGAATCTTGGAATGCGCGAGCGATTTGAGCGCAGGTATGCCCAGCTTCCCTGCAAGTGTGTATACGCGCGCGTGTTTGAGCAGCTGCTCGCCGCTGTCATCGGCATTCTCGGGGGCCTCTGTTTGGGACGGGGAGTAGTCTCTTGTGTACTGATATTGTAGGAAGTACCCGAAAGCTTCCACATTTTCTTCAGGGAGTTCGATTCGTCGCTATACGGTCATTGCGATGAGCGCGAGGTTCATTAACGGATCGGATCATTTCTTACCGAGCCATCGCCGAATGTCTTGACTTGTTCGGCTAATAGGGGCGATTCTAGCAGCAAACTCTGGTGAGCAGTCATGGCAGTCTTTTTGTCGCCAGTGCCGACGATAAGCTCCACGATTGGCGATGTCAGGAAGCTATGGAGGGGGGTGATAAGTATTTTGTCCATCTTGAGCGGTCAATTGAAGAGCTCAGTGTTTAAAGTGAGCAAATGAAACAAGCTAGCTTACTCAAGGAAGTGAAGAGCTGCTGGCTGCGGCTCCTCAGCGGGCTGCGATTCTGTCTCTGCTGGTTGCGCATCAGCCAGAGCGACCTCTTGTGTTTCTGTCTGAGTATCATTTCCTGCGCTAGGGACCGGGGTCATCTCAGTATCAGCTGGGGTCTGTGTGCTAGCAGGATCTTCCGAGCCACCAAGCTGGACTTGAGGGGTCGAATTCATTTTCGAATGTTAAACAGGAAACAAAGCGAATGGCGGGTTAACGAGCGACGACTGCAAGGAGACAATTAGCTAGGCTTTAGATAGAGAGATACAAGTGAATACTCACAAGGGGTAGCTTATTTACAAATGCGCTGGATAGTAGCAATTGATCATGAGCTCTTGTAGAGATGAATTTATATAGCAATTAACTGTTATTGCCCCAAGCTAGGTCCTGTTTGCTATCGTAGTACATAATGCACGTGATATGCCCGCGATCTGCCCCTGCCAAGATCGGCGGAAACTTTACATATCTAGACATGGCAGCAGGCTAGGGTCGATCAGCTAACTATGGCTTGGTGTTCTGACATGAGTACTACCTTTTTCTAGCCGTGGGCCTACAGTAGTATTTAGTCTCCGCATTCTGTGTGCCTGGTCAATGCAGGACATGCAGAATAACCGAAATGAACCAATATTTTGCCTTCAACCCTCGTCGCACGGTAAATATGTTAATATATATATGCAGTTGTCTCCTAGGCGGTCCACCTGCTGTATTTAGGTACTTGAAATTATAGATTTTACATGCTATAAGTTTAAATCCAACTTGACGAGCAAATAAAGTTGTACGCTACAATGGTGTAGAAATGTGTGCTGTGTGGTTCAAAGTACTACCCACATCATCGATCCTCGGACGTCATATCGAAGCAGCGGTTAAGCACGGATGACAGAGCCTCAGGCAGCGCTAGGACCCACCATCAGATACGACGTTGTACGTAAAACGTTTGTTGTACAAATTCCTCACAAGAAGAAGAATCAATAATCGGGCACCATATGTTCCGTTCGCCTCTGATCTTCTTCAGGCGATTTGAATTGACTCGAACGCGGATCCATAGCTTTCCGAACAAGGCCCAACTCTGCAGACGTAGCATGGCGACGCTTATCAATACGCCCAGGGATCCCAACACCCTGAGCAACTACAACAACTTCCGCTGCACTCATACAGAGGCCAACTTTGAGATTCTTTTCGAGCAAAAGAAACTCGTCGGAAATGTTATCCATAAGCTAAAGTCGATGACCAATGCTGAATCCAAGGAAATCATCCTCGACTCGAGCCATGTGTCGATTGACGAGGTACAGGTCAATGGCAGCCCCGCAGAGTGGGAGTTGCTCCCCCAATTCGGCCCGCTGGGAACTGCATTGAAAATCAAGCTCGACCAGCCGGTGCAATTTGATGGAGTGGTTGATGTCAAAGTACGTTGGCCCTCGGCACTACTGCTTTTCCGAATTGATAAACTGACCGGGTTGGCCAGATTTCTGTTCAAACAACTGAGAAATGCACGGCGCTTCAGTGGTTAACTAAAGCTCAAACGTCAACAAAAAAGCAGCCCTACATGTGTAAGTCAACCCAACCAGTTTCTGATTAGAAAGCTCATGCCGATTGTGATGCAGTCTCTCAGTGCCAGGCTATACATGCGCGGTCCATATTTCCATGCCAGGACACTCCCGATGTGAAGGCCACTTTTGACTTCAACATTACTTCTCCACTACCTGTTATTGCTAGTGGTTTGCCTGTCCGAACCTCACCTAGTACCACCGAGTCAGGCGCAAACCTATACCAATTCCACCAAAAGGTCCCCATTCCGAGTTATCTTTTTGCTCTGGCAAGTGGGTAAGTCGGAATTACATGCTATCTTAGTAGTACATACTATCTAACAGTTTTCAGTGATATTGAGGAAGCCCCGATCGGCCCCCGAAGCAGGGTTGCCACAAGTCCTGACAAGCTTCGGGAATGCCAGTGGGAACTCGAAGCGGACACTGAGAGGTTCATACAGACGATAGAGGTTTGTTTGGGGCATTACACACTGAAAGTTATTTTTTTTCACTAATGTTCATGTAGAAAATCATTTATGACTACGCTTGGGGCGAATACAATGTTCTGGTTCTACCCCCTAGTTTCCCCTATGGAGGTGAGTTCCGACTGGAATTTGGATATCGATGAAGCATCTGCTCAACTAAAATTTATAGGAATGGAAAACCCAACTTACACCTACTGTACGCCAAGCATCATATCTAAGGTAGGTGGCTTGTCAGTTAATGGTAAGTGTACGTGATATTAAGGACCCCAGGACCGAGAAAATGTCGATGTGATCGCCCATGAGCTTGCACATAGCTGGAGTGGCAACCTGGTCACCAGTGCCTCATGGGAACATTTCTGGCTTAACGAAGGTTGGACTGTTTATCTTGAGAGACGGGTAAGATTTTGAATTAAATGACACCAGTGTATTCCTGAATCCAGCTGACATTTTAATAGATCTTGGCTGCGATGTGAGTGTTTGTTTGTTTCGCCGATTTGTTAGGTCTGAACTCCCCTATACTGATTCGATTACAGCCACGGTGAAAGGTATCGTCACTTCTCCGCAATCATAGGCTGGAAGGCTCTCAGAGATTCCGTGGAGCGGTATGGTGAGGACCACGAGTTTACGAAGTTGGTGCCCAATCTCAAGGGACAGGACCCAGATGATGCATTCTCGTCCGTCCCGTACGAGAAGGGATTTACTTTCTTATTCTTCTTGGAGAAGCTCGTCGGCAAGGAGAAGTTCGACAAATTTATTCCCCACGTAGGTTCCCAAAGTGCTTTAGACGGGAATGCTCTGCTAATACACCATCAGTATTTCACCAAGTTCAAAGGAAAGTCACTGGACTCGTACGAGTTCAAGTCCACGATTCTAGACTTCTTCACGCCTGACACTGAAGCTTCTAAACTCTTGCAAGAGCTGGATTGGGACGGCTGGTTCTATCGGCCTGGGCTGCCCCCAAAACCAGAATTTGACACATCGCTGGCAGACATTGTGTACCAGCTGGCTCATGAATGGAAATCTTTGTCATTCCAGCCTCGCTTGGATGATATCAAGGGCTTGACAGCAAACCAAATTGTGGTCTTCTTGGAACAAATCCTCCTTTTCGAGGAGCCACTTACGGCCGACCAATCCAAGCTGATGGGCGAGGTCTACGGTTTCGCCAAGAGCGAAAACATTGAGGTTGCTAATCTCTATCTTCAGGTCGGCCTAAAGGCTGGCGACAAGACTGTGATCGAGCCGACCACCGATCTTCTAGGAAGGATTGGAAGAATGAAATTTGTGCGGCCTTTGTAAGCATACTCTTCAAGATAGCCCTGGGGAGAAACTAACGGAGAGACCCAGGTTCCGGACCCTGCAGAAAGTTGACCGTCAAGCGGCAGTGAAGACCTTTGAGCAGTATAAGGACTTTTACCACCCGATTTGCCGGGCCATGGTTGAGAAGGATCTGTTTGGTGCTAAGGACGCACCAACTTCCTACTAGGCGAGCGAAATGACAAGCAAATACTAGAAGAATTCTACCTGTATAACCGCAAGCACTACCTACGGAATCTTGACAAAGCGAGCTATATTGTACATTTTGGGTATTTTCCATAGTTCCAGATTTATAGTACAAGTATCAAAAGAGATACTCAATTCCTGGTAAGACCTCAATCACCGACTGCCTCCCACAAGCTGCTTATCAGCTTCAGAAGGTGAGAAGATGAAAGACTTGCCGCTTCCCGTGGCAAGCTTCATAATCAAATCACCCTCGTCAAGTTTCGAAAGTTCCGAAGTAACCCGTCGCATATAGGCTACAACACGCGCCACTTTCTCCCAGTCAATCTCCTTTCCATCCGGACTGGTATAGCTAGCCTTCCACAGGTTTCTCCAGACAGCAGCGCCAAGGACGGCATCGCCCTTGATGAGACCCTCGTCATATGCGGCAAGTACACCACGCCACTGGATGAAGAGGTCTTTTAGGAACTTATTCCGGATCGAGCGACTCGTCAAGCCGTGAAGCACATCCATGCGGTGTTCCGCATTGTGCGAAAAGTGATCGATGAGATGGCGCGAGTATGTCTGGAAACTGTCACGGGAGGGTAGCGCCCGTAGCCGCACCGTCAGGAGGTACATGTGTAAGAACGTAATCTGGGACCACGTCGAGAAGGTCGGCATGAGTCCGAGTTCTGTAAGGATACCGAGTTAGCCTGTGCGCAAAGCCTCTCCCATCAAGATTCAGTGGAGCAGTCAGATAAAATATCCGGGCACTGACGGACCTTCATACCACCAGCTATCACCCACGCCAATATGCTCCCCATCTTCCGTCTTGGGAACCTCGGCGCCTTTTTCTTGCAATTGCGGGATCTTGTAATCTCCTTGTTTATTGCAAGCTTCGAATAGCTTCTGGGTCATTCCGTACGCGACATAGTTCTCACCTATTGAACCAGGTGCTCGCGTAAACAAGGATGCACAGCGCTGGCGCCGAGCGTCTGCATTGAAGATTGGCGCAGATGTTCGAGGTCGGAGGGAGGTGGTTTGGAGTTCGGATGCGGAGGTCCGCGCGTTATTCAGTAACGTATATATTGGGCGGAAGTGTGAGAAGGAAACAAATTGTCGGTAGGGCGATTGAGCCTGTATAAAACAATTAATAAAATTTGAGAGTTGGACTTTTGTTTTTGAGGTTATTATCGTTGACCAATTTGACGAGCTGAGTAGAGGATTTGGACAACAGTACCTGAAGTCTAGCGCATTGTTGGCTGAGATCTTTAGGCCAAAGGCTATTCAAGTGTCTTGAGGGCATTTTCAATGATTTACTGAATTGACCTTGAGTCCTCGAGCTTGACTCTGATGGAAGCTTTTACGAAAAAAGCATGATGATGAGTGTTTGCATTGTTTGTGTCTACAATTTTATGATGTTTGTTTTGATTGGTTGAATCGCATTCAAGGTATCCTTTACAAGCTGAGGTCCCCGTAATAGCTACTACTACTACCTCGCAGCCGAGAATCTAAATTGCGAGGTGATGTGTGAATCGGGAGCACATAGCCGTTGATTCTCCCGTCGAGAATAACTCGCACTCGTGTAGTGTGGCGGGATGTACGCCCTGTTCCAAGGAGGCCAGGCATCGGATGTGCCACTGAGCCGGAGTTTGACTGCTTCAAGTCTGGGGGTTGGAAACCTGGGGACGTAACATAGAATTGGACCGATACGCCTCCAGAGAGGCTTGTCAGGGATGATTTTGGCTCACCGAATGACTTTCGGACAGATCTACGTCCTCAGTCAGGCCATTATTCAGCGAGAGAAACTCTTTCAAGTCGCTTCTCAATAACAGGAAGAAGCCCAGAGAGTCTGTTCGGATCCCTCATGATAGCAGGAATATCATCTCTTGCATGTGCAAGTTTCTACATTGAGATGTTAGCTGTCTCTTGGAGTCATGGCCACAAATACCAGGTTAAGTTGTCTTGACCTACCTGTCTCACAGCCTCGTATTCACATTCTCTGGACTGATGCTCTCTGATAACTTCTGAAGTCTCAAAGTCGATATATATCCGGGTGTCCCGAAGCCGCAAGAGAACGTTATCTAGACGCATGAAGAATCTCGACAAGAGAAGAAGCCTGCCCGGCATAACACGGATTTTGCATGATAGCATGGTAATTCCGTTGTCGGCAAGCTCATCCTCATATAAGACAACCTCGTCGAAGAACAGGATCGGATCAGGGCGTTTCAACAGGTGGATAGGAATGGGGGTAGATGTTTCTTCGAAGCTGTGGCCTTGCGTGGAAATGATACTGCCCTTGTAATCTGTACTGTATGACCAGTCAAATGGCTTGACGACATCTTTGATACCATCATGAGTTGCTTCTCTGTCAATCCAGCTGCCGTTAGTATTGTTAAGCTCGCCTTGATTTTCCGAAACAAGCACAAACTTACCTGCTTTTCTGCCATTCCCTCGAATATGCAACTTTCAACATAGATTCGCCTGTTTTGTCGACCCGATCCAAGGCGTCAAATGCATTAAAATTGATTCCCCATCCACTTTTCTCATGCTCGATCGCAACGAAGTTGTCCCCGAAGATCATCTCGGGAGGAGCGATGCCAAGATTTTTAGTCATGGCCTCGATGGGCTCAGCTTTAAGGATGGGCAATTTTTGAGTTGAGATCTTGAATCCCTTTACGGTGATAGCATCGGGCCTTTGCGAAGCAGGCGACACAGCTGCCGTGTTCCCCGCGATGGGGATGGGAGCTGTACGGCTATGAGGCGTCATACTTATTATCTTGAAAAGTGAGGCCGAGGTTTGGGAGCTGCCGTATTCTTGAGTTCCTAATCGTTTCAGCGGTGGATCAACCGTGACTGGTGAAAAGCCTCGTCGTCTGCGGAGAGCTCGTTCAATACCCCGCGGTGGTCGGAGAAAGGGCCGGTCCGGCGTTGCTGGGGTGACGATACTAGGTCCTGGCCGCCAAAAACATCCGGCCGGCCTCGTCTGAAACTTTATTCTTCATTCCTCTTCTCTTCGACAACTAGCAACCTCGACAATTGTAATTCCAATTATATTTCTACTCGAGCTTCCGAAATGCTTGTGTAGAACATACTTATTATAATATATTCCCGTCTTATTTGCTTCTCCATTACCCTCGAGCTCCGTCATCTCATCTCAATCCACACCTATGGCGACTAAGACACTGGAAGCTCGCTTCGAGCACCTCTCAGTAAAGGACGATGGCCCAAGTGGACATAAGAGTGGCTACTCTAAGCATAAGGTATATTGGCTGCATATTGCGTTTACCAGGAGCTCCCTGCTGATGCGCTTTCCTAGAGCTCCCTTTCAACTGCCGTGTCACTTTCAGGACTTGGGGTCACGGGCCAGCTAACTAGCGGCGCCAATCGGTCAAACCTGCTCAAGCTGGCCTTGCAGAATACAAACGACAATAAAGTTAATGCTAGGAATGTTACTCATTCACCCGGGAAAGGCACACAGAACCCTTCCTCACTCCGGAACCTGGATGAGAATGGAGAGGAGCGACAACCTCACGAGCAGCAAACACCTAAAGCATTGCATCTTGGAATGTTCGAGATTGGAAAGCCTCTGGGCAAGGGTAAATTTGGTCGGGTGTACCTTGCCAAAGAGCGTTCATCCGGGTTTGTCTGTGCGCTCAAAGTCTTGCACAAATCCGAACTGCAACAGGGTGGTGTGCAGAAGCAAGTCAGACGGGAGATAGAGATCCAAAGCAACCTCCGCCATCCGAATGTACTGAGACTGTACGGCCACTTCCAAGACAGCAAGCGAATCTTCCTAATCCTAGAGTTTGCCGGTCGAGGAGAGCTGTACAAGCACTTGCGGAAGGAACACCGGTTCCCTGAGTGGAAAGCTGCTCAGTATATTGCGCAGATGACTTCTGCGCTAAAGTACTTGCACAAGAAACACGTTATGCATCGTGACATCAAGCCAGAAAACATCCTGGTTGGTATCCATGGGGAGATTAAGATCAGCGATTTCGGCTGGAGTGTTCATGCTCCCAACAACCGACGACAGACCATGTGTGGAACGCTGGACTACTTGCCGCCGGAGATGCTTAAGCCTGGCTCGCAGGACAACTTCTACAATGAGAAAGTCGATCTATGGAGCCTGGGTGTTTTGACCTACGAATTTCTTGTCGGGGAGGCACCTTTCGAAGACACCCCAGTCATGACACAGAGGAGGATCGCGCGAGCGGATATGTCAGTTCCTTCGTTCGTGAGCCCCGAGGCTAAAGATCTTATCAAGAGGGTAAGCAGGAGCTCTTGTTGCATATTGTCATTTGATTAGTATTGACCTTTATCTTTAGCTCCTGGTCCTCGACCCCGAGAAGCGAATCACGCTCGACGAGATCCAGAAGCATCCCTGGATCTTGAAACATTGCGCTAAAGATGATCGAGTTATGAAACGGAGTTCTGGTCCATCAAAGGATGGTAAAGCCTGACGTGCATTATCTATACATAGCAAGGGGTTTCGGTGTTGTTTCTTCGTGCTTGGGTTCAATTTCTGCTTTCTGGAGTTCAGTCGAGGAGTTAAACTAGTGTTTTAATTGTCTATCAGCCATGAGTCTTCTCAGAACACGCCGCTTGGGGATACAGAATTTGTCATGCTATCAGCGTCCCGCATATGATACAATTATAGTACAATGACCAGCCCTTTACGCCACACCTGCAAAACCAAAGAATAGAAGAAAGCCTATCTACAGGAAAAGAAGAAAAATTTCATCGATAGATCTCGTCAAATGGGCGTGTGTCCCTGAAGCAGCTATCCCAAACCTCGTTGACAACCTTTTCGGCATGGGCTTTGTCTTGGCAACCTGGTCGAGCTTGGACTGATAGGATAGCCCTCCGTCGAACACATTCTTGGTGTTGCTGAGTAAGTTTCCACTGGCCTCGTCGGAAGAATTCCCGGGCCCATCGACATTCTCCGCTGAGCGAGCTTGCTCGTATCTACTTACTGTTAGCATTTCCCGGACGAAGCAGCTGGAAATATTATCCGCACCTCTGAACAGGCCGCATGCCTGAGGTTATCGTTCCAGTTGACCTTGAACCGTAAGTGGTCATAGGCATGAACCATCTCGTGTGCTAATGTATCCTCCAGATGTCCTTGATCCTTCATTTCATTCGCGCAGAGTAGAATTCCGTACTCGGGATCAAACCCTCCTGCTTTTCTGTTTGTACACCGGCGGCAATATATATTGTGACTCGATAGGTCGCCCCCCAGCTGTTGTATATTGTCGCTCAGATACCGAATGATCGGGCCTTGAAGAAAGCCTATAAGCCGGGGTGTGCTGAAAGACTGGAAGTATGAGGAGGTATCCAAACTCACTGTACTGGAACAGATAATCCTTCTGGGTCTCGCAGCGCTTGCAATCTTCTGTTTCATTCCGGAGATCTCGCGCAACGCGGAATTGCTCCTTTCCTTCGTCCGTCATCCTTCCCATCAGGATGGCGAAAATGTTGCGCCAATGCGTAAAGGTATCATCTCCCGGCTGGAAGCCGGTATCGGCTTTATTATCCGGCGTTGGCGTCGAAGCGGTTGACTGCCGAGAATCCGACATGGTTCCCTTGGATGCTTAGGAAGTATAGAAATGATCTCTAGGTTGAGAGCGGATTTCGGCGAAGCTCTCCGCATTTTGACTTGGCGGTGTCCTGCGGCAGAAAGAAAACATTCTTGTCCGCAATCGGAATGACTCAACTTGTTATACTCCAGTGAAATTGGACACCAGAGATTCTATTATTTGGTGGTGCCATGCGGTGGGGAACACTGATTGATTCTTAAGCTTCTCGCGAATTTATCTCGAAGGTCGTCAGTCACAATGACCTCTGAGCACCTCACCATTGTTATTAAACTAGGTGCGGGGATAATATTCTGTGCTTTATCACCAAACAGACTAACAATTTTTGCGACAGGGACAAGCTCCATTGTCGACGAGACCACGCACGAGCCTATTCTTTCAATCCTCACACTCATTGTGGAGACTGCTGCCAAACTCCACCGCGATGGTCATAATGTCGTTTTGGTCTCCTCAGGCGCTGTCGGCGTGGGGCTGCGGAGGATGGATGTCGACGAGAGGCCGAAACATCTCCCTCGCATACAGGTATGAAGATTAACTGGAAAAGCCAAAACAAAGACGACTAAGCGCTTTTAGGCGCTGGCAGCTGTTGGGCAGTGCCGACTTATGAGCCTATGGGATGGACTCTTTTCGCATCTTCGACTTCCGGTGGCCCAGATTCTACTGACTCGGAATGATATCGCGGATGTAAGTTCCCGAAATTGGACACCTGAAAGCTTTTTCTAACAGCGACGAGCGAACTCAATATCTTAATGCGCAAAACACATTCTCACAGCTGTTTGACATGGGGGTGATCCCAATCGTGAATGAAAACGACACATTGGCTGTCTCGGTATGTGAACTCATAAACGGGGCAACGCGGACTCGAGGCTAATTTGGATCTACCAAGGAAATTAAATTCGGTGACAATGACACATTGTCAGCCATCACGGCGGCAATGGTAAAAGCCGACTATCTCTTCCTCATGACTGATGTTGACTGCCTCTACACTGCAAACCCACGTACCAATCCTGACGCGAAGCCAATTGAGGTGGTTTCAGACATAGCCTCTCTGGAAGCAGATGTCTCGTCTGCTGGTTCCTCTCTAGGGACTGGTGGTATGAGCACCAAAATCACGGCTGCAAGACTGGGAACTAGCGCTGGCGTGATGACAATAATCACAAAGAGTTCTCAACCCGGAAATATCCATGAGATCGTGCGGTATCTCCAAGAGCTGAAACGAGCTGCCTCGGCAGATGATCTGGATGCAGCGACCTGCCCACTAACCCCACCCCTTCACACTCGCTTCCTTCGATCTGAGTCTCCCATCCAGTCTCGTTCATTTTGGCTACTTCACGGATTAACGCCCCATGGTACGGTATACATTGATCAAGGCGCCTACGCTGCGCTGCAGAAAAAAGCTAGTCTTCTTCCAGCTGGTGTGGTAGAGGTGGACGGTCACTTTGGCCAGCAAGAAGCGGTCCGACTAGTTGTTGTGGAGAGAATGTCTCCAGATGCCTTAAATGGCGATTTCCTTCACCACGGGCAGGAACCAAAAGAAGTGGGGCGTGCACTAGTGAACTATGGCAGCCTGGAGATAGCCCGGATCAAGGGTCATCGAAGTACCCACATACACTCATTGCTCGGGTATGCCGACAGTGAATATGTTGCTCTTCGAGAGAACATCTCCTTCTTTGGAAATGATGAACTAGCAAGACGATGAACGTGGCCAACATTGCTACGGTTTAGATCATAACCTGTCACGAAAAATGACCGATATTTATCACCAAAAGCGATGATACCTCCTCCTGTTATACACCATTTTGCCTCTTCTTTAATTATATGTGGTATTTTTACCCGGTTGTATATAGAAGTCATGATTAACCTCAGTTTGGAAAGTTACTAAGAGCCCTTGACGACGAGCACAAACAGATAACAAAGGTTTGCCGGCTTCTGTCTTAAGAGCACAGATACCCGGCATATCAGATGACCAACACACATTCTGTTCAATTCAACTTCTAACTGAGCAGAAATCATTCTGCTACCACCAAAGCCCTAGTTGCCGAGACCTTGACCTTGATGATAAGTTAAGGGTGCGGCGCCGGAGCAGCCTAGGGCAAAATTTGGGTCACTACTTGAACCCTCACGGTAAAACAATATGGGATATCCACATACCGTATTCTCCATCATAGTCACAGATACCGTCTCAGAAGCAGTAAGTGTCGTCTCGACAGTTCCCGGTTCCAAATACGCAGTGGCAATCTCGTATGGACTTGCTGGGAACTGAGGGGTGGGCGATGTCGTTGGGATCGCGGTTCCAGGCTTCTTGGCCATAGGCGCGTACCTTGTTGGACCAGCCTGTAGCGGGTATGGCACCGTGTACGGGTCCACGGCAAGTTTTCGTTTCTGGAAGCTCAAGCCTTCAGCTTCGCTGTTGTTCATCCTAGGGATGATGTTGGCTTCAGCGGTACCAGCAGCCTTCCAGGTTGCTGTCACGACCGAGTCTGCTTTGAAACCGGTACTTGCCAGTACGTTCGAGATCAGAACGAGGCTGAGAGCAGCTGTAAATGAGTGGTTGAATCGCATGGTAGGCCGGTGTATAGTTCGGATGGTTCGGGGTAAATAGTCGCAATGGAGGGAGCAATAGGAGGAGGGACAGAACGGGTTGACTGAAAGAGCGAATGTGCGACAAAATGATCAAAGAATGCGTTATGGAGCCATCATCCCCATTTTCCAGGTAAGTTCACCCTTCAATCACCCCCTTAGCACCTGGTATGCGAGAATTATAGTTAATGGCCTAAGAAAAAGGGCATCAAGAGTGCTTCAGGCGACAAGGCATCAATGTGCTTTGCTGAGGTGGCGTGATCTGGTAGCGTTGGGGAAGAAGCTCCATAGGGCTCCCAATATCAGGTCCGGGATTTGAACGGCGTTAGGCTATCTAGGTAGTTGCTCAACAATGACTAACTGATGGTTGAGGTCTAATTTTCTTTTCTCTTGCTATATTTTGTGTTCATTCTCTGCTTTGCTGACCTCCCCTGCTGTGCATCACTCAAGATGGCCGGGCACAGCAATTGGGAACTGTTCGAGGCAGTCGCAACAAAGCTGCTTGAAGGGAGTCCTCTTGGTATTGCCATCGCAGTGATTATAACCTTCGGGGTTCCCATCCTACTGCACCTGCTCTTTTACCAAGCAGTGGCATCTCCGCCATCCAGCAATTTCCTGATTCTCGGCCCTAGTGGGGTTGGTAAAACTGCTCTTTTGACACTGGTATGTCGCACCCTTCTCCTTCGTTATAGTTCGAGGATCGCTGGAGGCTTTGTGTACACCGTAGCTGACATCGCGCTCTAACAGCTTGAAGCAAAATCTTCATTTTCTGCAGCACCTAAATCCCGACCCACGCACACTTCGCAGACCTCCACCTTTGCCACAATCCGCCTCCCCGTCTCCGTTCCCATCGCATCTAATAAATACCGCTCCGCCAACGACCCTTCCCTGAATGAAAGCCAACGGAATCCCATCAGGTACCGCGTCCGGGACACCCCTGGCCATGGCAAACTCCGCGGGTCACAGGGTCTTTCTGAGCTCCTGTCAATGTCCGCTTCGAAAGAGACTAGGTCTAAGCTTCGCGGCATCCTCTTCATGGTTGATACTGCGGCCATTTCGGAGACGGAGGCCTTGAGAGATGCAGCTTCGTATCTCTACGACGTGCTCTTGATTCTTCAGCGGCGAGCACTGAAACGGGGGAAGTCCTCTCTAAAAGCAGCAGCGGAGATTCCAGTACTCATTGCGGCGAACAAACAAGACCTCTTCACGGCCCTACCACCTGGGTCTGTGCGTGAGAAACTTGAGGCGGAGATTGATCGCATTCGCAAGTCGAAGAGTAAAGGGCTTATGGATGCAAGCGCTGACGCTGAGGAGGGCGAAGGAGAGGATGACATTCTCGGTAGTTATGATCTTAAGGACAGTTTCAGCTTTAAGAACTTTGAAGAAGAAATTGGCGTGAGTATTGAAGTTGTCGGTGGGGCTGTGAAGGAGGATGAGGGCGATGCAG
Source organism: Aspergillus baeticus (assembly GCA_027569055.1). Lineage (NCBI taxonomy): Eukaryota > Fungi > Ascomycota > Eurotiomycetes > Eurotiales > Aspergillaceae > Aspergillus > Aspergillus baeticus. Next base: position 53,261 of record JAPDEI010000047.1, read on the forward strand.
TTGGGGCCGGTGTACGAAAATGGGAAGAATGGATTGGCCAATGTCTGTGAGATGAAGTTGTTGTCTGGTCGTCTTTACTGTACTAGTCATGAAATTTACAGAGACTGGTTGTACCGGCCTATCCAAGTATTGTCTATCTAGAATAGAATGCATCGGATCAAGACCTAGTTTGCCTAGTGAAGAAAAGAGATGAATCATTAACATTATGCCAAATGATAGCACACCGATAACTCCGCTTCCCACTCTTCTGGTGTTGGATCCCATGGTTCTTTCAATCCTCTATACCTGCGAGTCAAAGAATAATGAGTTACGGAAGATGGGTAATGGTGTTTGGGACTCTCGCGAAGAACACTGAGCCCCATAAACAGTAAGATGATAAAACGACGAGTATCACCAAGTCTATTGCGACCCCCCATTCCTACTATGGTGGAGCATCCATGTAAGAAGATCAACTTTCGTAATCACAGCCACAGGTCTCAGAGTCCCGGTCTCATCTCGATCTGTGACGATAGCAGCACTGTTCCATTCAAAGAAGCGGTTCAGCACACTGAGGTTTGTATCTCGAGTGATCTCGACGAATCTGCGATTCCTGATCTGTGGCTTCGGGACGTCCGGCCCGTTCTGATCGGGCCGGAGACTTGCAAGGCCCATGTCGCGGGGGTCAGTGACAACTTCAGCAATTGTGCGGAAGTCAAACATGACGTCTGCGACAGGGCTCTTGCCAGTTGCGCGGTTATGAGTTAGCCGGCTAAGAACGTTTCCGAGTGTAACTAGGCCAACGAGTTTCTTGCCAGAAGGCGCGAGGACGGGCAGTTGGTCGAATCCTCTGTCGCGCATGATTTCGATAGCAGTTTCGCAGGGTATATTGGAATGAACAGTCGTGACTGGTTTTAGCCTGAGCGAGCTGACCGTGTGGCCGGCGAACGTGTCGTCTTGCCCTTTAGATTGCTGAGTAGTAGATGGTAGTGTGATTTCAGTTGGGAGAGAAGGTAGGAGGTCGTTTGCGGCGAGCCAATCATCATCGGCGAACTACAGCAAGGGTCAGAGTTACACGCAGGGTGTAGAGCTACGGGAAGCCGTACCTTTGTGAGGTAGCTCCTGATACTGTCAGGTAGAATCACGACGACAACGTCATCCTTGCTGAACTTGTAATCCTTGTCGGCCTGTGCTAACGCTGAAATAGCACTTCCACTGCTTCCGCCAACGAGAAGACCTTCCTCGGCGATCAATCGGCGAGAATATTGAAATGATTCCTTATCGGCCGTTTTATACCACTTGTCGACAGCATGTTGGTCCAGCACCTGAGGAATGAAATCATACCCAATACCCTCAACTTTGTAAGGCTCATTGGCGTGCTCCTCGTTTAATTTGCCAGGCAGAGCTAGGATTGAGCCTTGAGGATCAGCGGCAATAACTTGAACATTGGGATTATGTTTTTTGAGGCCACGAGAAAGTCCAGTAATTGTCCCACCAGTTCCTGCGCCCGCAACGATTGCCTTGACATTTCCTTTTGTTTGAGCCCAAATTTCCTCCGCAGTACCAAGTTCATGAGCTAGTGGGTTGTTTTCATTGCCATATTGGTCAAGGATGTGCGCATTGGGAAGCTCTTTCTCGAGACGCTTGGCAACACCGATGTGAGATTCGGGCGAATCGTAAGCGGCTTCGTTAGGAGTACGAATGATGGTTGCATTGAGAGCACGTAGAACAGAAACCTTCTCGGCAGACATCTTCTCCGGGAGAGTAATAATGGTCTTGTATCCTGGAGTCCATATCGTCAGCAACAGAAACCATGATGAGACAATATCGGTTGACACAAACCTTTGACGGCAGCGACAAGAGCCAGTCCAATACCACTGGAAGTAGAAATGTCAGAATACACTTTATGGCCAAGGTCCGAAGATCTGGATGTCTTACGTATTTCCGCTGGTGGGCTCGATCAAAGTGTCGCCAGGTTTAATACGCCCCGAGAGTTCGGCCTCCTCGATCATACGCAAGGCTATCCGATCCTTGACACTGCCACCTGCATTGAAATATTCTAGTTTCGCAAAAACAGTAGCTTTAATCCCAAGGGTTTGTGGTAGCTTGTTCAACCTCACGAGGGGAGTGTTCCCGATATGCTGGGTGATGGCATCGAGAGCCACCGGAGGGATGGCTGGCGTTGTCTTGGAAGACATTGTGGGCGATGTCTCTGAATGTTGGAGTGGTGATGCTCGCAAGAGATGTAGGCGACTAAACAAAAAGCGCACAGAAGGCTTGCAAGAGCTGAAAGAAAAGTTCGATGACCTGACGAAAACAGAAGGTGCCCCTCAGCCGAGGATAGCCGCCGCCACTTTCGCAATTCTGTGACCATCTGATGTTGACCTGACTAGTCCTAATGCGGCACCATGGAGCTTCCGAGGTACTTTATTTGAGCTTACCTAGATATCTCAAATAGATTTTGCAACATAATGAGGATACTCATCAGAATATCGTTCAGATCCTGGCTGGGATTCGGATTCCAGTTTATCCCACGGTCTGGTTTACCAACGTTGTATTGGTGTCGCCACCGAATTGGAATGTCAAACCCCTGTCAGGACACCCAGTGCATCGCTTGATATTGTTCGACTGAGTCTTCCTCTAACGTGAGAAACCTGGCGCCGGAGGCCATTGCTTGGCTGGGTATTATCCCTTTCCACTTCTCGAGAGGCAGAGAAATCAGCAATCCTGGAAACACATCAGACAAAATCAGAAATCGTGACGAGGCTTTCTGTGTTCTTTCAGCTGGGGTTAGAGCTTGGAAGTCAAGGCTTGATGACATCAGAGATTTGAACATACTCGAAACAAGTGATGCAAAAAGTCGAATCAGCTTTTCCAAGCTCATGCACAGCCTTGGTTCATGAGACGCAAGGGGATACAAGCTCTCGCACACTTGATTCGGACTCCCATTTCTTTGTGTATCCGCATCCCATTCGTGAAATTAAACACTGCCCACGGAAACCAGAAAATTGAATGTTGGGATCTTGAATGACGGGGTTGGAAACGATTGCTCATTCCCTCTGGGTCTTAACAGGATATCATGCTTCCACACCGGCTCCACAGACGAAGAGTATTTGTACCGTTGTGGCTGTGCTTAGTGGTTGGTGGAGTACGGAGTACGAGGTACTACTCTGTCCTCGGACCTCCCATTCTTGCAACGCCAAAAAAAGGTCGCTCAATAACCTTAAAAAAGCAAAAACGAGATAGGGGACAAGTCAGCACGAAAAGGAGGGCATTGATTCGGGGACAGGTCTTAGCTGCCATGTTGTGTGTCTGAGCGATGCATCCTGCAACGTGTGGATATGTGACTTTACGTTCGATGATCAAAACATTGCAAGGGTCTGCGGATACCTCCAAAACTCGAGAAAATGGTGATGGAATCTCCATCTCACGAGCCAATAACAGCCACCAAGTGTCTTCCGTGACGGCCGAGCCCTGACAAGATGAGCCAAGTGGTTTCAAGCCCCGTCTGCCAAGGGTTCCAAGACGCCCATCATTGTCTAAAATAGTCAGTGTCTTTGGGCCTGTATCTGTGGCTATTAATTTCTCGATGACGCCAATTGGTGAAATTTCAGGATGGCTCTTACTTAGGTTTATCTCTCGCACCAGCCTGTGTCAATATTCAGTCTAGTCCTGAGCGATTTCTGACTGCGCGCCACTTGCGCCCACTGCCAGCTCACCGCTGGTACCTATGGGCCAATATCCTCCTTAAAATATCGTCCCCAGATTTCCTTTTTGCTGGCACCCGTGCCGCTGTCTTCGAGTTTCACCACGCCGCAGCGCTCCTTTTCCAATATCTTCCTCTTACTGGGGCTCTGACTGACAAAGAACATGCTATGTTACTACTCGTCTAGTTGGATATTTATAGCTTAAAAGCGGATATCCGCATTCCCCTGTGACACCTTACATCGCCAAGCTTCAGCCGCCTCTTGTCAAACCGCGCTGCACTACTATATAAGCTCGATATATTTGCCCTCGTCTCTATTGCCGCGATGGCACACGCAGAAAGTCGACCTTCGTCATACCAGGAAGGAAACGAAAGCCTATTGATGTCGAATCTCAACCGGCCAGTCGGCGAAGCCGATAATGGTTTCATGCTCCCTACACACAATGAGAAGAAACGTCAAGACCCGCGCCGCAATTTCTTTCGGGTTCACACTGCTGGACAGAGTGGACGCAGCGGAATACATCCTCTTCTGTTTCTACAAGTCTGCTTCCGAAGTACTTGCACCCTGTCAATGATAGTAAATATCCTCTGGCCCTTTGTTCCTGCTGCTATCGCTATCCATTTCGCTCGGCCGGACCTCCACGTGTGGATCTTTGCCCTCAACTATATCGCGATGGTTCCGTCTGCGAACTTGCTAGGCTTTGCTGGAGGAGAACTTGCCAAGAAGCTACCGAAGGTTCGTATGCTTATGGTGTGTACCTATTGGTGTCGGTCTAACCTGCTCAGGTGTTTGGCGTCCTCTTAGAAACGACTCTCAGCTCGGTTGTGGAGATTGTGCTCTTCATGGTGTTGATTCACAATGATCAAAATGGTATCCTAATTCCTGTCATTCAAGCTGCCATCTTGGGATCCATATTGGCGAACCTTCTCCTTTGCTTGGGTCTATGCTTCTTCTTCGGCGGACTTGGCCGCGAGAATCAAGTCTTCCACGAAGCTGTCAGTGAAGTCGGATCTGGCTTGTTGCTTGTCGCAGGTTTCGGCCTGCTGATCCCCAGCGCTTTCTACGCGGCTCTCAATAGTAGCAGCTCGAACACAACCATAACGCCCGAAGAGATCGCCCGTTCTGCCTTGAAAATCAGTCGCGCTACTGCCATCATTCTACTTGCCGCCTTCCTCATGTAAGCGGCTTCGACCTTTGTTGGCAGTGAGGACTCGCTCACGATGTGTCTTAGGTACCTGTTTTACAACCTTCATAGCCACCACACGATATTCGACGAAATCCTCGAGATTGACGAGAACCGAGACGAGGATCGTGACAAAGAGGAGAAGCGGGCCAAGCTAACACTTACGGAATGTCTGATAGCTATTGCTGTATCTCTTGCCTGTGTCTGTATGGCAGCAGTCTTCCTGGTTCATGAGATCGAGCACATCGTTGTCGAACAAGGCGTGTCCGATAGTTTTATGGGTCTCATCCTCGTTCCTGTGGTTGAAAAAGCTGCTGAGCATTTAACAGCAATCGACGAAGCTTGGTGAGTATATTGGAGTTTCTTTTGCGTTTTGCGCGATCCACTGACCGCGACCCTCTGTTACGCAGGGACAACCAAATCAATTTCGCCCTATTCCACTGTCTCGGGCCGTCGATCCAAACTGCTTTATTGAACGCGCCTCTCGCGGTTATCGTCGGCTGGTGTCTATCGAAGGATGTCAGTCTGAACTTCGAAATCTTCATGATTGTCGTCGTGGTGCTGTCGATTCTAGTGGTAGGAAACTTCCTGAGGGATGGCAAGTCAAACTACCTCGAGGGTGGCCTTTGCGTTCTGATATACATCATCATTGCAGTTACCACGTGGTATTACCCACAGGTTGGGGGCCATGGGGCTGAAAGTGGCGCTGAGGCCGAAGTAGCAGCTCATCGGCTGTAGCTTGCAATATTGTGTTGCGATCGAATCCGTAATTTTCGAGCGGGTGTTTTTTATTCTTAATTTCAGTCGAGATTCGAAGTATAGAGAATGACCATATAGTAGAAGAATCTAGCGATACTAGTTGTGATCCAAAGCTACCAGAGTCTATCATTAAGTTGCTTGAGAAACCCTGTGCATCTAGGTTTTCGCCTATTGTCCTAGCATTTACTCGAATAAGCACTATTACTCTGAGCGCCGATCTCCTACGCAGCAAACTTGTGTACCTAAGGTGGTTTTGTAGGCCACAGCTAAGTACTCGTACTAGACCTGAAATCGCCAAGCTTCGTGTTCCGCGGTGAAGTCCCGATTTCCACTACACGATGCCACAGACCAGAACAACAATGCCGACAGATGCAACACAGGCTGTTATTTCAGCGTTGAAGGACAGAAATATAACTCCCCGGCGTGATGAAATTGCAACAGCTTTTCAGGAAGAACGCGATAGCGTGAAACATACCAAATGGGTGCACGAGCGGTTGACCCCGGATACGCTCCTGTCACAGGAGGAGCTGACACTGTACAGATCCCTCGCTTCCACAATGACCTGGCTAGCGAAGATTGTTGGTTCTAATGTTGCGCCCTTTCTTAGGTACTCGAAACTTGAAAATTTGGGTTTCCTGCATGGCATACTTTCCCACAATGACATCGATTCGACGCGACCACTTCTGGACGAAGACCTTCAACTAGCGATCGACGCGCTCAAAACTTCCACCGCAGAAATAGAACGACAGGCATTTATTCTCACGGCTCAGCATGAAATGCTGAGTCGGCAACTAGAACGCGACGATGACTGTGGGGCTAGACAGCTCAGAGAGGTGGAAAGACTACGGCAGAAGCATGACGCAGGGAGACAGAATACGGCTGCTGCGGTAATGATTCCTCATCCTTGTTGGAGTTGAGAGCCATTACTAAGAGGCGTGATTAGTCGAGCGAGCTGGCCCATGAGTTGGAGGCTAGTCTGAAGAATGAATCTGAGAAGTCGACGATGGACGGGAAGAAGATACTCTCCGTCGTGACGACACGGCTGAAAGAAGATGACAAGCTACTATCCGACCTGGAGAGACTCGCAACTAGGGTAAATTCATCGGAAGATGATGCCACTATTATGACACGAACATCGGAATTGAGCGCAGTATTAGCCCAATATGTGGCCGAAGAGATATACTGCCGACTGGATCGATTGTATTTGGAGAAGGCTTCTGGTAGCAATGCGATTTCGGATGCTTTAGTGAACGCAGAATCTGAAGCTATAATCCGACTAAAAGGGGAGCTGGACTCGCTCTACCCCGAGATCGATATTCTGGCCGAAATGTCAACAACACAACAGTTTTTCGAGCCTATTTTGCGGGAGCTCCAGAATCATCATGGGGAGCTGCGAATAGCCTCCCATGAGAAACTTGACCTGGTAAGTCACAATCCTGCCTTGTCTGCCCTACCGTTAACATTTATGTTAGATACTTGGCTTGGTCACGGATATGACGGCATCATCGGAGGGCCTTATAACAAGGTTGCAAGATCGCGAGTCCTTCTGTGCTGCTCTCGAGACATTTGCGTCGACATATCGATCCGAAGTAAGTGATCAGATACTGGAGACGACAGCTTCAAGGCGGGACACAATGAGGAGATTTTCTACGCTACCAACGCTTCCCGCCACTCAACATGGAAAGCAGTCTGGCTCATTCCCCGAGTCCGAGGCTCTGGGTGGGCTTCTGCGCCGCATAGGCCTCTCATATGAGGCTGTCTTCCAGGCTGAAAAAACGGAGGGACGGGCTGGGGCACTACTGCAAGAAAGACAGCATATGCTCGATGGGCTGCACCATTATGGCATTGCCAGTGATTCGCCACTGGCGGCTGAACTACTTCCCACAGACCAAGCAATCCGACTACTTTCTTCTTCCTTAGAAGCAGACAGCCGATTCTCCACCTCCCTGTCAAGCGTGGAGCACGAAAAGAGCCTCGTGGACCTCGAGTCCAAACTTAATCGTATTCAGAAAGGAATGGAGCGACTCAACCAAGATGTTATTTACCAACGTGATAAGAACAAGGATAAACTCCTAGAGAGGTGGGGATAGCTGTAGGAACCAGTGTGGGCGCTTAGTCAAAGCGAGGGATGAACTTTACTTCCCCCTCCACTATAACAGGAGATAACTCACAGAAAGCATTAAGCAGGTTGCCTGCAATCGACGATACTTATTGGAACTGGGATGATGTCTTGCAATACCAACAACAAGCCACACATCTAATTCGCTGGTTCAACTATGGCTGATGCTATATTAGGGGTGTCGTTGGGCCTGAAGAACTGAGCAAGCCATTCCCAATCCAAGCCCACAAACTGCTAGCACTGCACTTCTGCACTTTGGGAGAGACACGGTGGCAAACGACGTTCTTGTCTAGTCTAGCTCTTAGACTGCGGCTCTTTGCCGCAGGATTGCAAATAGCTATCTTTGCAGTAAAAGGACTAACTAGGCCCTTATTGCATAGATCAGATGAGACCATGTTTACGACAAAGCCAATAAGCCTCTTCAATCTTATCAAATCCAGCATAATACCTTTATTATCGGGTTGGACACCTATAATATTCTATGTGTGCCAGGACGTAACGTTGCTGCTACTAGACACAGCCACTAAATGTCGCCGCCACAGCCCTGACAAGAGCACGAGATCCAATCACCCAACAACAACACGCGCAGTTCTTCAGCCATTTCGAATCAGCTATAGACACTAACCAGTACGTGCATTCTAATCCAGTCCTGCATCCAAGAATCTTCAAGTGTCGGATCGTCCCGCCCGCCTGTCGACTTTTGTTCCCCGGGCCCATTATGTATGCATCCTGTATCAACCCTTACTTGCCTGCCTTGAACTCTCTTCAACTCCTCTTCAACAGAGTCGCTTTGTTCATAGGGGAAAAGACAGTAATAATAGCCCACCAGCCTCGATTCTCGAATTAGACATTCTGCCCATATTTGACCCATGTTCGTTGTGATGTCATTGTCACCTGCTCTCTTGTCCGTCGCGGCAGCGCTCATGAAACCTGCCCGGCTGACTCCCGGTCATTACTTAGATTAGCAGCACGCCTAAGGATCTAGTGACCGTCATTCAGCCTGAAATATAGCGATAATTCTTGTATTTGGGGTCGGATATATCGCGTATGCTAGAAGACTCTCGAACTTGGAACTCGAGTCGCGGACATGCCAGCTGAACTCGGCGGGCTGTGTGCAGGCTGGGAAGGATTTAGGACTGTTTTCCCAACATTCACCAGAGACGATGAACTTTGACTTGCTACTTAGTCTGTCCCTCACGTCCTTCAGCCTTGTCTATTGTAGTATAGTCGCACAGTCTAGGCTGCAGTGGTTGTAGATGCGGTTAGGCAGGTACCCGTCCCGAGCTCTATGTAGAGCCCTCGCATTTCTGACTTGCCTGATTGGGAGTCTCTTTGATAAGGCTCACTTCCTTGGATCTCTGAAACAGAAAATTTTATATAAGGCGACGTTTTTCTCCACAGATAAATATACACTTCGTTATAAAGAAGGAGAAACAAAACAGACCCCGCCGAACTCCATACTTCCTTATGAGTTCCGTGTTCTGATACAAAATCAGGCGCGCGCCCTTTCAACCCCATGACTTCGACCACATGTTCGTCATTCATGACAGGACCTTGAAAAAGAGGACTCACACTCCGCTCGTCGCAGACAGATCAAATCAAGGTACGCTTTTCTCCTTCTCCCCCTTTTGTTAGTTTACTACTATGTGGGATATTTGTGTTTTGCTGTTGTTAGCCCTTTGTCCGGTGTTCAGAGTTGCTCCAGGTAGGAGACGATGTTTTGATCGTGTGAGAAGGTTAAAGTCAACTATATTTGTCCTCGAGGCCATCTCATCTTCCGGGAGTTCGTGTGTTTACCAAAGGACTTTCTCACGCTGTCTTGCCAACGCTACACGGAGCCCAGCACCCCATCGAGTTTCTGGAAACCGCGGGATATGCCTCATTGACTTACATTTACTGACATCTATTCACCATGGAGATTCGAACAAGAAAGGTTATTCGCAGATACGTGTCTAGCGACGATTCGAGATCATGCAAGCGCCCTCGAGTTTATGACCACGGTGAATACTACTACAGACGGTATGATCAACGCCAGCGGTCTGAGGAGAGCCATTCACCAAGCTATCGTATCATCGAAAGGCGGGAGCCTTTGAAGCCCAGAAGAGGCCTCAACACACTGTGGAGGCGAGACCCGTCGCCTATACGGAGTCAACCATTCAAGATGCGCTTACCATTCATTAAACGGGTGGTTGAGCCAGTGAAAGACGAGTATGAGCCCATATCAAGGGGTCGCACTCGGTCTCCACGTCTTTTCGTAGTTGATGCTCCGGAGATACGATATGCCTGGCCCAGAGGGGAGAGGGCAAGATCTTTCTCCCCAGAGATCCGGTGCATCTCACCACGAAGAAGGCCATCTCCTCAACCTACACAGAAAAAATCAACTATGGTCGTCGAAGAACCTCAGAGAGAGGCGCGGTCTCGAGAGCGGCTCAATATACCTAGACCGCCCCGCGAGCGGACGCCGGTTGTTGAGCGTGAACCGATGAGACGACGGCGCCAGGTTGATGTTGAAATTCACCAATCTTCAGAGCGAAAAAGAGAGCGAAGCGGAAGCTCAGGAAGACGACAAGTTCGATTTGCAGATGACATCGAATATGTGGAACAGAGGAGTCGAAGTCAAAGCCGAAGCCGTGAGCCGTATGAGCCCGGTCGGCTTAACGGCGATGATGATAGCATTACTGAGCGGATTAGACGTCGGGTCTTGCATCGTGGAGAGCCTGAGATCATCTACAACAGGCCAAGATATCGAGATCCTTCGCCAGAGAGACCAGTATACCGAATGGCTAGTTCCCCCCGGCTTCGGAGAGAGACATCGAATAGGTCAAGCTCAACAACAGGAAGAAATCGGCTTAGGCCTCGGATCATCCAGGACGGCGAAAGCGAACTTTCAGAAGCTGGGGACCGTATCTACGCCGAGGCACGAAGGAGGAGAAGCCAGGTTCATGATTTGATATCGAATTCTAGCTCTCGATGGAGACGCCGATTCGACAATATGCGAGATTATAGCTCTGAGGATGAAAGCTACCTCCGCGGCTCGGGCTCTCGGCGATATAGTTGGCGTTGGCGTTAAGGAGGAATAAATATTAGATTTCACTGGATTTTGGAAATTTTTGGATTTGCTATCTCGGGTTTGTTATGATCAGCGTTCTCAAATGTCACTCGTTGAACGGATTTCTTTTGTTTATCACAAGGATAAAGAGGCGATAATGGACGGAGACTGGTCTCATTTTCAGCGATTTAAGCTTTAGACAATATTCGATTGACTTAAGATGTTCTTGAATAATGAAGATGCGGTGTTAGTTTTGACTTATCCGCGTCTAGATAAACATGTGGGAGCGGTAGAAACCACGGGCGGAGGAATGCCCGATCAGCCAAGGTTGTTGATGACCCATTAAACAACCGCCGAGTTGCAGCCATAACTCCCGGGATTTACGTTCTTTGAACCTTCATTATGGATTTAGTAGATGAGAGAACACCCTTTTTTCACGCAGACTTCAAAGAGTGATTTCCCCACTCTGTTCTGACCTGTGGACATTTCCTCTGCTCTCTGGCTATCTTGGGGTTCATTTTGGCAGGTGCTCACACGCAGTCTGGGGTGCTTCAGTCGAGCCATTCACTGGCTGCAACGCTAACTGCTTTGTGCTATGTAGTGGACTGAAGATACAAAGCGACTGCGAGAACAAGTATCTATTGCCGATAGATCGACTCCTTTGAGATTTCTTCACAATCTCCTTGTCCTTCGCCCCGCCTCGAACCCACTCCACTTCTCTGTCTCCTGAGGCGCCTCTCCTCTATCCATGTGTTAGCATCATCCAAGCTAGCTCGATCTACGACTTGCAACCTGGTGCGCAGTTTTTATGGAGTGACTAGGGCATAGTCCGACCATGCTTCTGTTATCCACTAACCGCTATACATCTATCGGTATAGCTATACTCTTCACATCATCATCTTTACTCCGCCGTCCGACCGTGATATTACGATGAATGGTGGTGGATCTGCCGAGGACGATCCTCGGGGCACTTCTGAAGATACAAACCAGCAGTCATCTGGAACACAAAGTGGGAATGGATCGACAGGTGACTCTACGGATGTGTTTGAGATGACACCAGATACGGCTTTAGGGCTCTTGTGCCTCGCTATGGACAATCTTACCGCAAATTCTTGCATTCAAACTGCGCGGAGCGGGATATCAAGCGGCGAAGACACACCGACACGAGTGACTGAACTGCACTTCTCTCCAGCCGGCGAAGGTCACCTCGGTCATGATTCCATACAGCAGTCTGTGCTATCCAAACGATTCCTCTCGAAGCGAGAACCCCCCATAACACTGAGGGAATATTTGACGCGACTTCATCGCTACTGTCCAATGTCAACAGGTGTCTACCTCGCAACGAGCCTTTACATAACAAGAATGGCCAATGTTGATCGGATCATTTCAGTGAATCGGAAGAACATCCATCGGCTGGTTCTGGCAGGCCTGCGCGTGGCGATGAAGACACTTGAGGATCTCAGCTATTCCCATCAGCGGGTTGCCAAAGTTGGAGGGGTGGGTGAGCGGGAATTGTCCCGGCTGGAGATTAGTTTCTGTTTTCTCGCAGACTTTGAGCTTCGCGTCGATCGCGAAATGCTCATTGAGCAAGCGAAACTCCTGCAAGAACTATAAGACATCGAAATGATCTCGATTCGGCACCTTGACCTCCATGCTATCTCGACTTGGAGTTGCTGAAGGAGATTATTTTTGGAAATGATACCCTGAAGCTCAGTATACCGCCAGAGTCAGTTGCCCAGACTTGGGCTCTAGCCGCTGCATATTCTCCTTTTCCTCTATAATCTCTTATTAGTATTTTGGATACTCTTTTCGAGTTTGTACTTATACCCACTTTACTTTCTGATAAGCGAGGGTTGCTGACGAAAGGAACGCGGCTGCCTAAGATCACACGCGACCAATCTCAGTACAATGTGAACACTAAAGCTGAAAAAGAGGTGCTGTTCAGCCTCAATTTGATGGGAATTAAACACTGATTAAAGAGCAAATATGAGTTGATGGCTGGAAAGGGAAATAAGCTGCAATTCCTAGGATTTGGCCTCCGTACAAACTTCCCGGCCGTGGAAGAGATCACCTGGCCAAGAGAGTCCCTAGGGCGTAAAGTGATCGGCCTGCAGACCAGTCAGTCTTGGTGTTGTAGCCTCACCCCCGATTAACAAGCAGACTGATCTGTCTTCTTTTTTTTTCTCCGTCTTACAACCAGCATCACTTGAAACGGCCTTTCTTGATCTCCTCTTTTTTGGGGTTTTTTTTTTCTAATTCCTACCGAGATTGTAGTGTCTCGAAGTTCCCGTTGCCTAGTTAAACCCGCAATGCTTCTTTAAGCCGACGAAGCGCCTGCATCGTGTCACCTCCGCATCGAGTTGCTATCTCCGTCCGACCTAGAGCCTAATCGGTGGCATCACAGTATCCGCACCCGAGTCATTGTCCTTGATTGAAGACAGATATGTCTTCTGGGGTTTCTTCGACTGGTCCACAACCAAGCAGCAGCAACAGCTCTGCCGCCTTGGGCTCCAGTCCCCCTTCCCTCACCTCCGGCAAAAGCGCCGCCATTCCACCGAGAGTCGCGACGGAAGATGTATCGGTCGAGCTCAAGAATATGAAGCCCGAGCGCAGCCCAGTTAGAGGCTCGATCCCACTAGGTGAAGACATTATGCAGATTTCTCGAATAGGAGAGGTCTCTGTCATGCAAAAGATGTTTGATGAGAAGAAGTTTACTGCGAACCACACCGATGAAGAAGGGATCACCCCGTTACATGTACGTACGCATCCTTACTTGTGATCTCTGAGCTGAGCACTCTGCTAACCGTGTCCTTTGCATCTAGTGGGCTGCAATCAACAACCAGTATGCGATGTGCAAGTTCCTTATCGAAAACGGAGCCGATGTGAATGCGAAAGGAGGAGAGTCGGTTGCCACGCCAGCGATGTGGGCAGCCCAACGGTGCAACTATTATATCGTGCATCTGCTTCTCCAGAACGGCGCCGATCCGCTCGTCACCGACGTCCAAGGCTATAACATCCTTCATCTAGCAACCATCGACGGAAATGCATTCTTGCTTGTCCTGCTTCTTCATCAAGAGATACCGGTGGACGTTTTGGATCAGCAAGGACATACAGGATTGATGTGGGCGGCTTATAAGGGATACCCGGCGTGCGTAGATTTGTTTTTGCGCTGGGGTGCGAACCCGAATGCTGTCGATGACGGTGGGCTTGCGCCACTCCACTGGGCTCTTGTCAAGGGGTCTCTGCCCTGTGTTCAGAAAATCCTCGAATATGGCGCTGATCGATCTGCGAAGACAAGAGATGGCAAAGCGCCGGCCACTGTGGCGCAAGAGATGAATACAACGCATGTTTGGTATCGTGCTCTAAGCGAATGCGGATATGACATGGATGGGAGCAGGAAGGCTCTGCCCATGGGGTTGGGTTCCTGGGTGCGGGACAAGAGCATCATGTCCAAATTCTTTTTCCTCTGGCCGTTCCTCTTGATTTTCGTGATTCTTTGGATTCTCAGCAGTATGGTCATATACTTGGCCATCCCGTTTGCAATTCTCGTGACGTTCGGGCTGCAATATGCCGCTAGGAGGGCGGCCAGTCAAGGTCCTACTGAATATAGGATTCTTCAGAAGACAGTACGTTTGTGTAATCCTAATGCCAGCGAACGAGCTAACCAGCGCATTAGCCCTTCATGGCTGGTGTTTTCGCAGGATCGTTATTCTGGGTCTTTGTCAGATATGTGTTATACGTGCTGCCAGGTAAGTCCTTGCGCAAGCTATGACACATCTCCGGGGTTGTGCTAATATGTTGGATCAGCGACCTATTCTACATCTCCTTTCCTAAACATAGGGTTTGCGGTGTTTGCCTCCTTAACAACGTACTTTTACTTCTTCGCCATGGTTACGGACCCTGGGTATGTGCCGAAACTCGGCAGCAGGAACCAACAGCGAGCGGTGATCGCCGAGCTTTTCGAGCAGTGGAAGTTTGATGAAGAGAATTTCTGTGTATACTGCATGGTCCGGAGACCTCTTCGCAGCAAGCATTGCAAGCGTTGTTCGCGTTGCGTTTCTAAGCATGACCAGTAAGACTATCCAGCCCTGTTCCCTGGAGCGAAGCTAATCATGCAGTCACTGCCCCTGGATCGACAACTGCGTGGGCTCGAACAACCTACGACAGTTTGTACTGTATATTCTTTGCCTAGAAGTTGGCATCATTCTGTTCATTAATCTAACTTTCAACTGTGAGTACCTTCTCAACCGCGAAAGGTAAATTAGTGCTAATGTGGAATACAAGATCTCAACGGCTTACCAGCTCCCGTGGAGCCCAAATGCAACGTCTTAAATGATCAACTATGTGACTTTGTACTTAGGGATACCTTTACCCTTCTAATTAATATTTGGATAGCTATCCAGCTGGTCTGGGTCACCATGCTTTGCGTCGTCCAGCTCGTTCAAGTCTCGCGAAACCAGACAACATACGAGAACATGAGAGGCCACTCGATTGACAGAAGCTTCTCCAGTTCACGAGCCTTCGCTTCCGCCGTCACTGCAGGAACGACTTCGCTTGATGCCGCTGGCCTCTCAGCTTCCGGCCAGGGCCCAAACCCAGCACTGCCACAGGGCGGCCACCGTCACCAGCGGGGTGGTTGCTTATCGCAGTGGTCATCACTCCTTGGCTTCGATACATTCTTTGCAACAGCACGGGACGGACTCCGTGAAGGTCCTCGGGCCGCCAGACCCAAGAACCCCTTCTCGCGAGGCGTCATCACGAACTGTCGCGACTTTTGGTGCGACCCTGCCCCCTATTTCGGAAAACGAGACCCCGGTTCTGCGATGCTCGGTGGTGAGGTTGTCAACTACAACAGGATGTACGAGTCTCCTTCACGGATGCATAGCGGTGGAGGATATCGTAGCGTGGCGCACGACGAGGATATTGTATAGAACCGGTTCTCAAATGCAGATGGCTGGCTGGGTTTTGGGGTGGAAGATGAGAAGACCAATAATGACGATCGGATGATTATGCACGCGTGTTGGGTTATGCAGAGATGGATGGGGGTCTTCCAGGAGCTTTGTATAATGTTGCATATACAATTTAATAGTAGTTTCCTGTATATAACCTCGTGGATTGCTCATCACGAGCATTCTTTTCAACTTTCAATCTGACTGGCACAAGCACAGGAGATCGTACTACAGTTTCAAAGCCAAGTCCGAGGCAAAGCGATACGAAATGAAAAATACACCAACTGAGAATTACAACCAATTCTGCAGGGGTGTATGGTATGATGTATGGAATCTTCCAAGGCTCACCTTCCACGTCCAGGTACAGTACCTCTAACTCGTATGAGTAGACAATCCGATATCGCACTCCACTCCCCCTGTAAAATCTGCATCACTCGCTCGCTTCTTGTAACTTGTCTCATACTGGCGGCCCTCAAGGCTCAAGGATTGTGGAACCTCCTGTGGACCTGGAACCCGAATCCCACACTAGCAATCTTATCTCGCTATGAAATTGACTACGGGGCTGGGGCGCTGGGCAGGGAAGCCTGTGCGTCTAGTGGTAGTCTACAACACGTAGTGGACAGAGTGCGGTCTGGTCCTTAGTTATTTTATTGATTATATTACCGTTAGGTAAGGTTACTTTTCTCTCTCACTTGCCCGTTTGGAGGATAGTTTGGGGGTCCAGCAGAGACAATTAGCGCAAGCGAAGATTTCCTGAAGAAAAGACCCCCCGATATGCCCCTGTCTCGGCTTGAATGTCCCGGTGCTGAAGGGACGCTTCTGGACGGAGAGATATTGGGTTAATATATAGTGGAGATTATTGATGCGATTGATTAGGGTACAGCGCAGAATCGTACCATTCTTGCAGAGAATAATGCTGAGGCCCAGACTCTCGTAAAGCCCGCCCATGCATCATTGCAGTTGAGGTACAGAGCCATCATCATCACACTCCAATGACATACTGTATCCCCGACCCAGTTGTCTCCTCGGCACGTGTGGGAAAGCCACATCTATCCGACGTTCTCCGAACCGACTCGGATTTTGGGCGCTCTGGATCTGTACGAGGTACCTACCTTAGATCAGGTCCTCTCGGTAGCCCCTACCTTTTCTTTGATCTGCGCATGGTAGACTATTGGTCCCTACATCAACTGAGTACTTTACTCACTCCGAGGTATAGAGATCAGAAAGGAGGACTTTCTTGATTGACCCCCCCTGGCCAGCCAAGGCAACAATATCACCAACAAACTAATATGATCATCAGGCATTGCGCCGGACAGGGTAAGTACCTAAGAGTTTTTCGCGGGCCCCAAGGAAATGCGAAGAGTCAGTACGGTGACATTATTGTTGGTCGGAATTTGCTTCTTCAGCTGATTTAGAACAGGGGCACAGGCTTGTATGGGGTCGTTTCCCTTAGTATTGCGGGTACAGAGCGACGAGAAGCAATGAGGATTCGTGGCGGCGGGCGCGGAGCCAATTGGTTACGTAGCAGCTGATCAATCTGATATGATAATTTTTGACCTTGCCGAGTTGAGTCTCTCGGTCGTTTTCATCGCGTTCCTTGGCTTCCATTGCTGATGGTGTCAACAGCAAGGTAATTTCGGTTTGTCGAGTAATTCGCAAATAATTGATATATTTCTTGCAGCCTACGCCTGCATTCAAGACCCGTCTGCAGTGTGAAGCGTGGGAGGATTTTAGTGGCGCCATCAGATAACGAGTGAAAATTTTATCTGATGATCAGATTATCGGAATCGCGTTCCAATCAGCGGCACCGCATGGGTCCTGGTCTGGACAGGCCAACGCTATTTTGGACCTCGTGTCGTTCTGACCCAGTCTTGTTCTTCCTTCACGACGATCATTGGCTCGCCCAGACGTTAAATCCTCGCTTCGTTGCTGATCTGCAAAGCAGTCAACGCTTTCTGAAGTCCGCCCGACTCCGAGAAGATTCGTCCTTGGTTTTTTTGTGCGTCTGGTCGCCGGCGATTTGAGCCTGCTCTGGCTTAGTGTGGGCCGAACTAGCATCCTGCACAAGGATGGAATGAGCTGCAAGAATCCATCAGTTTTGGAGCAAGCGAGGAACTATTACTACGCACCGGCGCCAGACCGAAATTCGCTTTTCGCCCGATTCATTGTTGGAGGCAGCGGTGAGTATTGTGTCTTTTGTCAAGAACATATTGAGAGAAATTGCGACAATACCGATGTTATAAACAATCAGAATTATACTATGAAAGCCCTTCTTTTTACTCCGACGTAAAGTACTCCATACTTCAACCAAGCGGGGCCACCAGGTTTCGTAATTACTTTAGGTTCGATTTTTTCACAGCATAGCGCGGAATCTGGTGTCCGGCACCACCGCGTTTTCAAGCTGTTCTCCGAAAATCGATTCCACCATCTCGCCACCTCGCGCGGCCAGAACAGACAAAAGGCTGTCGCTCAGCCCATGTGTTTGTTCGTTGCAGCCCTGCAGCCAGATTCCGGCGTCTGCGCTAACCTTACTTCGATCCAAATTCACTCGGTAATCGCGACCGGGGGCCCAGCGATCTTGCGCTGCCGGTCGCAGCTGCTGCACCTTGCTGAGAAGCTGCTCATGCGCATTACGGTTGTAGCCTGTCGCCACCATGAGCGCATCCACTTCCAAGATCTCCTTCCCGTCGCCGACGATGCTGTCGTTTCCGTCCTTCACGCCCTTGACGTGCAGTCGCATTCGTCTCTTCGGTCCATAATGCTCGACACGTGTGATCTTGCGACTCGGGAGAATGCGGTGCTGCCATTGGGTCTCATCGGGGTTCTTGACTCTCTGAACATACATATCGTGGTAGATTTCTTCGATCAGCTCGAGTCGAACAACGCTGTAATTTGTGGCCTTGTCCGCCTTGAGGGAGCGCTGGCGCTCAGCGGCGGAGAGGTTGTAGAATTTCTCGGTTCGCTCGGGGTTAAAGAGCTCGTTGACACTTGAGGCACGGTTAGGGTATTGTATTAAGTGGGGTGAGTATGCGGGACTTACAAAGGTGAATCATCACTTGGTCTCATGGCGGAGTCCCTCATGATCAGAGTTGTCCTTGAGTTGGGATACCTCTTCTGGAGGTCGTGGAAAATCTCGGCGGCACTCTGGCCACTTCCAAGAACTGCAATGTTGTAGGGCTCGGTGCTGTTGTTGAGCAAAGTCGGAAGGGTGGTGCAGTACTTGGATGAGTGCATGATTCTGGCGTCTTGGGGAAGCTCAGCCGGGAGCTTTGCGGTACCACCGAGGGCGAGCACAACCTTGCGTGCGCTTCTCGACAAGATCTCGCCGGTCTCCACATTTCGCGACAGCACGGTGAAGTAGTCGACCACGGAGCTATCCGTGTTGAACTTGCCCGGAATCACTTCAATGACCTCCTCGCCGTAAGACACAACATCTGAAAATTGTTGCGCACACCACCGCATGTAGTCTTCAAACTCCAGGCGAGCCGGGAGGAAGGTGCTCAGGTTGGTGAAGTGGATCAGGCGGTCCTTTCGGTGGAGATAGTTGAGGAAAGTAAAGCTGCTGCGGGGGTCGCGGAGGGTCGCAAGGTCTTTGATGAAGGAAATCTGCATCCGGGAGCCAGGAACCAGCATGCCCGAGTGCCAGGCGAACTGTTTCTGGCGCTCCAGGAAAGTGACCTTTGGCTGCCAGCCAGAGGTGGGGGCGCATTTGTTCAGGCAAGGATCGAGAGCGTCGTGCAGAGCAATCGCGATTGCCAGGGAGGCAGGACCAAAGCCCACGCACAGCAGATCGTGCAAGTCATCCGCGGGCGTCGGTCTTAGCCTTTGGGGCTCGTTTTGCTGCGTGAGAGGCATCTTGCGATAGCTTTGAAAGTCGATCTCAGGCTTCCTCTCGACGGGTTCCATTGAGACAAGTAGATACACCCTCTGTAGGAAATGGTATGAGAGGGGAGAATGACGATATCAGAAAAAGCCAGTATAGAGTAAATCAGGAAAATACGGAGCTTGAGAAAAAAAATATGGGATCGTCGGAAAGGTGGAAGCGAGCTCTCCATTTATATAGTGGGGGATAAATTCGAGGAGCAGGGAAAGATAGACCCATCTTGCTATGACCAAAGCCGTAATCCCTGAAAAATTGCAAAAGACGATGGGAAAAACAAGCTGGGAGACAGAGGATCCATCGAGAGTCAGTGACCGCGGAATCTTTTGACAGCGGGCGGGAAATGGCGTCGTCAAAGGCAGACGTTGGTTCCACCAGAGCAAGAAATGACGATTCACAGCTCTTGCCCTTTCCTGGCATGTATGGCAGTGTACGGATGCATACAGCCCTCCCGTCCGCGGTAAATTGCAAAATGAAGATGTGTTCCACTCAAAGCCATTGTACCGGAACACGCCACGCCAGTCTTGACAGGACGCAGCCTGCGGTTCCTCAAGGGAATCTTCAAGCAGAGCCCCGCAGTCCAAGCACTCTTTTCGAGAAGGTGGGATGATGGACTCCGCTTGATTAGATCCGCTTCTGCCCGATGTCGGGAGCCACCAGCCACAGCTGCTCCAGGCTCATCATTATTGTCTCTTTACTTTTCAATAGTATGGTGCTTTGGAGATAATAGCACGATGGCTCTCGACACAGGCACTACCTCCAGGTGTATCCAAAGTGTCTCCATATCCAGCACACCCACCCACGTTTTATGCAGGTCAATGCAGGTAACAGCGGGGTAAATCCCCCGACACTCAAGGGCGGGCACTTCCCTGGTTTCTTCTGTGCATGAACCTTCTCCATGAAGCGTCCCTCAAGGGCATCATTGCATCATCTTGTTCCCATCTATCTCCACGTAACGAAAAAGTTTGTTACGAGAAGCGATGCACATCGAGCTTCCTTCGGCCCAACATCATAATCTCCACAAATGCGAACTATTTCCCACCATGGGGCTATGCTCCCTTCAAGCGTGGGTGTAGATGGGGAAAGCATGGCTGGACCACCTCCGGATACACCTACAACAGCTTCACGATTAGGTATACTAGGCCTTTGATTCGCCCTCCCCGTTACTTTCTTTTGCTCCCCCACACCAAACAACACGAGACGAGGCGGATCTAAGATGATCTAAGGTTACAGCTACGTCTATCTGATCCTCAAAGAACAAGCAAATACTCTAAGGCAGTTGATAACCGAAGCAAGGGCCATATATAGGCGCCAATCAGCAAACTCCTATATGGAATCAGGAGCATAAGCCACTATTGCTGTGTCCCTACTCGAGGGCTCCAGCCCACCATCCTGGATTGCGACTCGCATAGATCCCTGTCAGTGCATGGGACCTACTGACTAGTATTATTTTCCAGGCGATCATTTCACCTGACCATGGCCGCTTACCAGATATGAGACCATGAAGAGGTCCACGAGATGAAAATTTCACTCAAACAAACTCTAAACAGCTCGGGCCTTGTGGATATAATGCTTTTCGGCGCTTGTCTCGCCTCATCTCTATGCCAGCGTACCTCAGCAGCACTTCTCCTGCTATGTTCCGGATCCTACCTTTCTCCACACGAGCAAGGAGCTAATGTCCGCGAACGTCTTCCTCCGACTAGCTGGGCGGATTTCTGTCACTGATTAGCAATATCTTCATTATGGTTGGTTGTATGCATCTTGCTAAGGGCCAAAGCTCCTTGGCCGAGAAGGTGAACTTCTATGCAGTCGAACCATCTCCCTCGCTCTAAAATATCAGAGCCAGCCTCCCCACCTATCCTCTTAATACACGCAACTATCTCGCTATTTTAACTGTCGTGCGTATTATTATCCTGTTTCCAAATGACTAGCTGTGTTAGTCAAACTCCGTATCATCAGCACTAGCTTCCGCGTCTGTGTATAGGCCTCGAGAAGCAACGGAGTCGCCGCCCAGCAAGCAACGACGCCCTCTACCTTCTAGCTGAAAGCTAGTGGTGTCGACAGCCCATTTAATTCTCCACCTTGGAGCTACAAGGCCTTTAAACCCCACTCAGAATCGACGAATAATTGACCTGGTATTGGAAACAGTCGCAGCAGACTATGCATGAGACACAAGCTCGCTAACAGTTTCAAGGCTATCGCCCAAACAACCCAACTATGTTGAGAGGATATATCCTACACCCAAAAAGGTGGTGCTCCTGTATTTTCACATGAGCATAAGTCTCCCGGCAAGCAAGTGCTCTCATTTCTACAACACGCAATCAACCAAGCCTCCACGGTTCGCATTCACACTTCAGAGGGGAAATGGTATTCCAAACGTATATGGCTTACAGTGGCATTTCATTCCTATTGCCATTATAGGCCATTTACCTTTTTTGCCATACCAGCGCTCCTCGAGCGCCCTTCGAGTGGTCGCTAGCGAACGGGCTAACCCAGGTGCCTCGGTGACTGGGAAGGAAGCCCGATAAGCGCATCAGTCTAATAGGTCTCCAGTCGCAAGAGAATGGCCTCCTCGGTCTGGAACAAGCCGGGACTGAATACCCACTTGGGCCACAATGCGCTCCCTGGCTCATATCGCCCATCCGGGCAAATTAGGCTTGCGATATTTGAGTCTGAGCGGAGTCTGTACACTGCCATCGCCTGTCTTTGTTGGGTATCCCAGATAATTAGGTATGGGACATGGTGGCCCCTCAATCTGTCTTTAATGCAAGAGCTTGGAGTCCGTGGATCAGACGTAATCATCCCTTCGAATCATCAACGTAGACAAGGATACACATGCGCCAGTAGGTGACTACTAGCACATGAATTTGTGGGCGACTCTAGCATCCGAAGTCTAAGAAATCTAGTCTGATGCTGAAGATTTTAGTCCCTCTGAATCCTCAAACACTCAGCCTAAGATGGAAATTCCTGCTACTTTCGAGACATCAGGGTTCGATTATGGCAGTGTTTCATGTGTCCGGTCTTCTACTTCCCCTCTCGGTCTGAATCTGATAGCAGGGCTCAGTAAAGAGAGTTCCTTGCTTACTAGTTCCCATGGTTTAATGTCGATAAGAAACGCTTTGCAAACCATATCCCACCTTCGAGCAATAATCGAAAACCGAAGGAATAAGACTCTATGCGCCCGGAATACTATACGAAAGGATAAAACAAGAAATCTGGGGGTCATCCCCCGCAGGGATGGAATGAAACTTCAACTATAGATTTATAGGATGATATGTCATATTTGGTCAGCCCTAGATGCGAATATGCGGTGTGCGAGCTTACAGTTCTCTGTCGCGCATGGACAGCTCCAGCTCATCCTTGATTGAATCTAGGGTTAAACAATTGGGTAGATGATCTACTGGATTATTGTCGTCACGCCTTGAAGCTGTGACGAAATGTGGTCAGCGGTGCGATGCGAATATATATATAATCTTGCAGTCGTCAGGGACAACCAGTTCCGGGATTTCCTCGATATCTAATGGTTCTGTCATAGATTTAACAGGCACGACGGAAAGTCAATCACTACCAGACACGCAATGGGTATGATCTCATACTGGACCTCATTAGGTTTTCATAAAGATATGGTGATGCTGACAGCGGAGTACCATGAGGCCCAAGACGGGACGGGAGAGGCAGATCCCCATGTGGGGAGTACCAACCACATGTATTCAGTGTATCGACCAGCCTGACGCTACGTAAGTCTACAAGGTCAAGCCCAGTGAAGATCGCGATCTGATTATCAAGGGATGCTGACTCTGGCCACAGGTGCATCAATGATGATGGTTTTAAGATACGTCAAAAGAGGAGGTGTTGTCACACGTGATCGAGAGGTCGGTAACTCGGTTGTCTGGCAAAGCTACGTACTGGTAGTCGACTGGACTACTTGTTGGGAAGGTTCCAACCTAGTTCGGTGCCTTGGGGCATGTTCCAAGGTTAACGCCTGCCTAACTTTCGGGCGTCGAGACCAGAAGAGGCACCCTATGACTCATATTGTTGACACTCATATTCCAGGTTGACAGTTAGGTATCAACCTTGCCACGAGATCAGCGAGTGATGATCGGGTTGTGCATTGGTGGCGATATGCTTGAATAAAGCAAGACATAAACAAAGTAATAATTGATGCACATGCAAGGAGCCGAAGCCCCGCGTGTCTTATCAAGCATTATCGATACGCTTTGACAACAACGCGAAAGCTCTCGACGATTCTCGCTTTGGGTCCTCAGCAAGATGGCCTTTTTGAGCGAAAAAGTGATATTCATTCCGTAGGAGAGTAGCATCCGACCGATTTCAAAAGTGCGAGTAAATATTTTGTCCATCGTTATTGAGATTGTGTGTCACGTATGGTATGATGTGGAGAGACGCGTGACATGCGCTAAGCCTAAACGGGTGGATATCAACAACAAACGACGCGACAGTTGCGCGTGGGAGAACAACATCCAAGAGTCCCGCCTGCGGATTGGTCGCTGACACGGGCGAAGAGGCGAACTCGACGCTGTTCATGTCAGGCACAAGTGTCAACTTTTTTTCTCCAGTGTGGCCATCTCCATCGCTCGGTTCCATGTAATCATTTCTCCATCTCCATCCTGATCTCCTCCGCGCTGTCTCAACTGATAGTTGTTCTTCATCTGAAGTCTAAAAACAGGGTTCCCCCCTCCACCGTCCCGTAAGGGAAATTCCTCGGGCGATTTTCTTCAGCGAGGGCTCGCCTCTGCATACCGCAACTTCCGTTCCATCAGTGTCCGCAAGCCCCCCTCTCTCGATCCATCCGCTCGCGCATCCACCCCTTTCTTCGCCTTTCCGTCGGTCGACTCGACTCATCTTCGCGTGGCCCCAGTTCTGTTTTCTTCCAGGGGGGGCAGCCTTGAACTATCAACCCCTTGCGCTCTCGCAGTCCGACAAGCCTATTCGCCTGTGGTTTAAAGAAAGGGAGACGGAAGGGAGACGCAGAGTTGCTGCTGCTGATTCTCCTGCAATCAGATCAGAGCTGCGCTCACTGCATCTTTGCCTGCTTGTCGCGCATCGGAATTGTCGCAGGTGTTGCAAGCGTTTGTCCTTGTCTTGGAATTGCGCCTCGGTCTAGTCGCGCGCGCCTACTCTGGTTTCAATCGCACCTGCATCTCGCGTCGCGCCTGCCTGTTTCGACGCGAGTGTTTATCATCTTGAAACATTCTCTTATTGACTCCCGTTTCATCCGCTGTGCTTGGGAAACCCGACCATAGGTAAACAGACACCTGCGGTTTGAAGCGCGCACCTTGGTGCATACAGGCTGGAATCCAACGAGGCTTAGACCTCAGCATTCACCCAAGAGTGAAAAGGGAGCCAGTGTCATTGCGGCCTTCTGGAATTCCTCAGCGCACGACAAACCTTGTGATGTCAATTCCTAGCTCGCCGCGCCCTGTGTTTGCTTTCTTTGCTTTGGGATTATTGTTCACACCTGTCTGTATTCTCTAAACATTCCAGCCATTGCGTCAAAAACTCTGCTCCCTCGGCCCCGGTTGGCTAATCGTGAGGGAAAAGATAGCCGTCTTAGCACCATATTTGCATTGCGCCTTGTTGTGATTTCCTGTCGCGGCTTGACCAGCAGCCCTAATCATCGCCAACCCAACCACTGCACACCTAGCTCTCATCTGCATTGCTGAACTAACAACCTGCCCTTGAGCGTGACTTTCACATCTTCGGTCACGGAAACTTCACCTACAATGGTTGCAACTTTTTCACCACATCGTGATGCGGGTGGCACGCTTCACCTACCCTCACACTCTGGTATTCACCACATTGACGCCAACTCGGCTATTCGACAGCTTCGCCGATCATTTTCTCGTTCCCCCTCAAAGAGTTCGAATTTCTCCCTTCTAGCGTCTCGAAATCACTCGCCATCCAAGAGCACATACGTTTCTTCGCCATTATCACCATCGCGGAGATCTGCGCAGGGAAACTTTGTGCTATTTCCCAGCTCATCCCACCAGTCGCCATTTGCAATTCCATATCCGCCAAGCGCTAAAATATCGCGACCTACTATGCGCCGCGCACGTACATCTCCTCGAAGTCCAGTCAAACGCGCCCTTAACGTCTCAACCGATCAAGGAAACGCGAAACCTTTGCACGGAGTCCCCGTCACACCCGGAGAAGAGAACTCTCCGACGATCCCAGGAATCAGTCTGTCGCCTGAAGAAATGATTGGTCCAGTGGGTGTATGCTCTAACGACCCTGCCGTATTTGGGGAAGGGGGGACGCCTACTTCGCGCCCTTCGGCATCCCGAATCGAAAAAAGACGGAGCGGAACCTTCGCATCATATCCAGCTGTCAGCCCACTGAAGCGGAGTGATGGCATTATGAATCTGGACCGCGCATCTCGTGGAAGTCCTTCAGCGAAACGACGGAGTGTGCATTCTGTGAATATCCCTGGTGACTTTAGTATATTCGACAGCGAAAGCACTACCCCCGCGGGTGATCTGAAAACGGCAGAGTCCCCGTTGGAAAAAGATGCTTTGTTCTTCCCCTCGTCAACTACGCCACCCTTCAGCCCTTTTGCTACCGTCCCCAGACGCACATCTTCCCTGCGACGTTCAACTCTACAGCAGCGCCAGAGTGACCGGTCCTTGTTCTCTCGAGCCAGGGCGATGGGTGATTCGGATGTTTCCGATGCTAGTACACCTCTAACTGTTCGCTCACGCCCGGCTTTGGACAGTAATACATTCCAACCCAACCGGGAGAGCTTGTTTTCTCCACGCCCTGCTCAAAGTAGCTCATTATTCTCCAATAGTCAAGGACCGGCACAATCAAGACCTGCTGCTCATCCACTGTCTAGAACGATAACTCAATCTTCTTCCAGCTCTAGCCTGGTGGATGACTCTCCTACCCACGAACCCGCTCAGAAGAGTGATCGCCCTAGAGGGGTTTTCAATTTCTCAAAATCGCTCCCAGCAGGTGCTACTCGGCCAACTGTTGCACGCCATCTAACCCGCGAAGACTCGACATCATCAACCGACTCCTTTGCTACGCCCGAGAACTACAAGCTGGTCAAACCCCTCCCAGCCGCGTTTATGTCCACTGGCCTCATCTCCAAAAAGAACCGGAATGTTGACGATCCCCAAAGTTTATTAGGCTTTAGCAAAAACATGCCCGACACGCCTTGTAAGAGGCCGATCAATTTGTTCACCACAAGCCAAAGGGCGCCTGAGGAATCTCTGGGGAATTCGGCCCTTAGCAACCCGGTGGATATGCCACCTCCTTCCCCATTCAACCCGCGAAGCGCGCGGCCTAAACCAGGTCTATTTGCGCGAGGCATGGGTATCTTCGGCAACACTTTCAATCGGGGGGAGATATCGCGACGTGGAAGTTTTGCTAGTATAGATGGCGATGATGGGTTAAACACCCAATCGCCCTCTAATCGACAAGACAGCCAGCCTCTGAGCGAATCCGATTTTCCACCTACACCTACAAAACAAACCTTCTTCCCCTCTCGAACATATCCACCCGCTGCCTCGCAAATCGCTTCTCTTGAGCGGTTGTCCGAGGCTCGGGGAACCAACTCCAGTCCACTACACGACAGGTTCCAGCGTGGGTCACCCCGTACACCACAAGAACACCTATGTCCTCCTGATCCTAGTGGCCTAACTATCTCGGCGCCTAATGATCAAATCAAGCCGGACTTCAACCCGTTCAACCTACCCGCTACCCCAACAGGTCCTCGCGATTCTTTCATCGGCAAGCGACCTAGTCTTCCTCTGAATATACACCATGCACCCGACGTGGATCCATGTCTGACATCTCGCTTCGAACACGTTGAACTTGTTGGAACTGGAGAGTTTTCCCAGGTGTACCGTGTTTCTCAGCCGAACGAAATGTCCCTGTCATCGATCTTTTCAACAACCCCGAAGTCGCCTAAGGCTCTCCCGGAACAAGTCTGGGCAGTCAAGAAGGCAAAACAGCCATATGCAGGCTTAAAGGACCGTGAACGCCGCATTCGAGAAGTTGACGCATTGAAAGCACTTACAAACTCGGATCACATCATCTCTTTCACTGACAGCTGGGAAGACCATGGGCACCTTTACATTCAAACAGAGTATTGTGAAGAAGGTAGCCTTGATGTCTTCCTTGCTCAGGTTGGGCTCAAAGCAAGACTTGACGATTTCCGTATCTGGAAGATCTTGCTCGAGCTGTCTACGGTAAGCAAGCTTTGATTTTCTATTTCCTATTTTCATAGACAATTGACTAACTGAGAAAAAGGGCTTGAAACATATTCATGACTCCGGGTTTATCCACCTCGATCTAAAGCCAGCTAATATCTTGGTCTCTTTTGAGGGTGTTTTGAAGCTCGCGGATTTCGGAATGGCATCCCGATGGCCAGCCGAGGAGGGTATTGAAGGTGAAGGTGATCGCGAATATATTGGCCCTGAAATCCTAATGGGGCGATATGACAAGCCAGCCGACATATTCTCGCTTGGTTTGATCATGTTTGAGATTGCTGGTAACGTTGAGCTCCCAGACAATGGCCTTTCATGGCAGAAGCTCAGGAATGGTGACATGAGCGATGTCCCAAGCTTGACCTGGAGTTCTGAGACCACTGTATTTCGCGACGCGTCTGGGAATCCCGTCTCGGAGGAACCATCTTTCGAAGAACTCTGTGCGTCGGAATTCGGCGATGATGACTTCGGTGTACCCGATTTTCTTGGAAACCACAGGAATCGAAAACCAATCCATTTCACTCGCAGCAGTGAGCTGTCTGATCCGCCGACCTTCATGATTGACGCCAGCCACGAACAGTCTTTAGACAAGATTGTACGGTGGATGATCTCCCCTGAACCGCTTGACCGGCCTACAGCCGACCATGTTCTGGAGTCGTTCGGAGTCCAATTTGTGGCGTCACGACGCCGGGCAGGGGCCACTGTCTATGAGGGCAACTGGGGTCCTGCCGACGATGTTCTTGCGGAAGATGCTGAGATGATCGATGTTTGATTAATACGACCTGACATATTTTTGCATTTGGACGGAGTTGGTGATTTTCCGAATTCCCCTACAAACCATCTAACGACGGCGTTCATGCGGTTACTACGGACTTTTTAATGTTCATTTGCGTGGATCACCACACAGTGGAAGCAACCATGCCAATGCGAGTCGCTTGACTTCGATTCCCTGTGGCACTACAGTGTTGACTTCTCACCTTGCGGCGAAGCCTCATCTTGGCTCATAACCGACCACATCTCGCCCGCTCGCAGCCATCCTGCAGCGGAACAGAAGTTCCTACGTTCTTTACCTTTCCTTTGTTGTTGTACCACCAATCTAGCCTCGATGATTGGGTTTTTCGTCGTGCTATGATATCAATAGCATCTGCGTGGTTGGATCCCTATAGCCCTTTTTAGACACATCGTGTCCCTTGTTGCGTTCAGCAGGCCCTTTTCTCGTATTTTTGAAGCAGGGTATTTCGATGATGTAACAAAGCTTTTCCATTCGCAATGGGAGTTTTCTGTTTTTCTGTTGTTGGAGTATCTGGAGAGCTCATCTGCTGTTTCCAGGGGCACATTGGGGCGTTCTATGAGGATTCTAACTCTTATCCCGCATGTCTATCACCAGATTTCTTTCGGCTGTAATATCTTGAAGCTGTTGTTTCCTTTTCT
Source organism: Aspergillus baeticus (assembly GCA_027569055.1). Taxonomy (NCBI): domain Eukaryota; kingdom Fungi; phylum Ascomycota; class Eurotiomycetes; order Eurotiales; family Aspergillaceae; genus Aspergillus; species Aspergillus baeticus. The sequence goes on from JAPDEI010000047.1 coordinate 82,542, forward strand.
ATATGACCTTGATGGAACGGATCAGAAAGATGTGATCAAGCGGGCTTGAGAACGAGCAATGTTTGTTATTTAGACTACTGAATGAATAAGACCCAAGGATGCCCAATCATCTCTTAGATGTTGTTCAAATGCTGTAAGTATGGGTGTCGCATATATTATGTACACGACTCTGTAGTACTACGGTACCTGGGCAAAGCTCTATAATTGCCACCAAGCAACTCTTGGCATCGACTCTGAAGGCGGCGAGTTTCTTCTAACAATCTTCCTTCTCAGACCAGCCATCGCGACAACGCAGCTCTCGCATGAGCTACGATTAGAGGAAAATTGCCTACTATTACATCTTTATTTCTTACTTCCTTATTCTACCCTTTCGAATTTCCGCCAACAATGCCCAAAGTCACATAACCGCCAATGCTCGCAAAGAATCACCATCAGTCAGCCACCTCAACCACCTGCTCTTTCAATCTAGCTACTCTCTCCATAAAATATACCTTTTCAATCGCTTCAGTTCCAAAATTATAAACATGTCAAACCGAACCTTCATATCCGACTCCCTCCTCCGGCTAACCGGCGCCTCTGACCCCACAGTCATCGACTTCGTCCTCGCAACCGCGGCCTCCGCGCGCTCACCCTCTTCACTACAAGATAAACTCGCGCCGTTTCTCGAGGGAGATGCCGGAGAAATCGGCCAGTTCTGTGTGGAGTTGTATAGACGCGCCGGGAAGGGATCGACGAGCGATGCTTCTGCTACAACGGGCTCCGGCTCTGGCTCCGGTGTTAGGGGTAGTGGGCGGACTGGAAACTCGACTGGTGGTGCGGCTGCGATGGGGAGGGAAGTAAAGAAAAAGTATGCGTTGCTTGATATGGAGGAGGAGGGTCATGAGGGTAGTTCGTCGCTAGGGCCCAGGAATGTGGAAGGGGAGAGGAGGGACAGGGATAAGGATAGGAGACGGGAGAGACATCGGGATAAGGATGATCGGACTAAAGAGAAGGACGATAAGAGCCGGAAGCGTGAGCACAGTGGGGACCGACATCGATCGAGGAAACTCCGACGGCGCGACGTGGATGATTTCGAGGACCGATGGGGCGATGAGGAGGTTTTGGGGGAGGAGGAAGGGGAAGATGAGTTTGAGGAGTCGCCGGCGAAGAGGACAAGACTGGATGACGGCTCTGCGTCGCCGCGGTCAACGACCAGTTCGGCGGATCTAGATCCCGAAGAGCGCAAGGAGCGGGACCGAAAACGCGACATCGAGGAACGAGATGCGCTTGCGAAGCGGCTGGCAGACAAGGACAATAGCCGGTCGAAGAAGATAGTTGAGGACCGCACAAAGGATAGCGAGGCCGCGAGGCGACGGAAGTTGGCGGACGATTCGAAAGCTCGTGAGGCGGCGATGCCAGATTTGCGATTGCGCTCCCGCCAGGAGTATCTCAAGAAGCGTGAGATGGAACAGTTGGCCCTGTACCGGAGACAGGTCGCCGAGGAGACGCAGGAGCTGCGTGAAAACCCGAATCTAACGCGAAAGGAGAAGGAAGAGTTTGCGCGGAATCGGGAGGTGCTTCGTCTCGCTGAGGAGCGGCTACGGATCGACGATCATCGCGATGGGTATATGATGCCTGAAGATTATATCACAGAGAAGGGCAAGATTGATCGGAAGAAGAAGGAGGAGGCGCTGTACAAGCGTTACGTGGATCGCGACGAGCTCGGCCAGGAGAGATTCGTTACAGAGCACGAGGAATGGGAGTTGGAGCAGACGGCCAAGGCGAAGGCTCAGATCAACCGAGCGGAGTATGTGGACGAGGGAGATTACGAGTATGTGTTTGACGATTCGCAGAAGATTAATTTCACTGTGGACGCACCGATGAAGGGTTTGCAGAAGGTCTTGACGCAGGAGCAGCGCGCTTTGCAAGACAAGCTTGACGAAGCTGAAAAGAAAGCCCAGACTATTGAAGATACCCGGAAGAAGTTGCCGATTTACCAGTTTCGTGACCAGATCATCCAAGCAGTTCACGACCACCAGGTGCTCATTATCGTCGGAGAGACTGGCTCGGGTAAGACGACACAGCTCCCGCAATACCTTCACGAGGCAGGATATACCAAGAATGGGATGAAAGTCGGCTGTACGCAGCCTCGTCGTGTTGCAGCCATGAGTGTTGCGTCGCGTGTTGCAGATGAAATGGGTGTGAAGATTGGTAACGAAGTTGGATATTCTATCCGATTCGAGGATAACACGAGTGATAAAACGGTGCTCAAGTACATGACTGACGGCATGTTGCTGCGAGAGCTTCTCACTGAGCCCGACCTGGGCCAGTACTCGGCTCTGATGATTGACGAGGCCCACGAACGTACAGTGCCGACAGATATTGCTTGTGGTCTTCTGAAAGATATTGCCAAGGCACGGCCGGATCTCAAGTTGCTCATCTCGTCTGCTACTATGGATGCACAGAAGTTCCAGGCTTACTTTGATAATGCCCCGATTTTCAATATTCCAGGCCGCATGTACAATGTTGATATTCATTACACACAGCAGCCAGAGGCAAACTATCTCGCTGCGGCGATTACGACAGTCTTCCAGATCCATGTTTCTCAAGGCCCCGGTGATATTCTTGTCTTCCTGACTGGACAGGAGGAGATTGATGCTGCTGAACAGAGTTTACAAGAGACAGCAAGGAAGCTGGGGAATAAAATACCGGAAATGATCATATGTCCGATTTATGCCAACTTACCGTCAGATCTTCAGGCCAAGATCTTCGAGCCAACGCCGCCTAAGGCGCGCAAAGTGGTTTTGGCTACAAATATCGCGGAGACTAGTTTGACGATTGATGGAATCGTCTATGTCATTGACCCTGGCTTCGTCAAGGAGAATGTTTTCAACCCTCGGACTGGCATGGAAAGTTTGGTGGTGACTCCTTGCTCAAGAGCATCGGCCAACCAGCGAGCTGGTCGAGCAGGTCGTGTTGGGCCAGGAAAGTGCTTCCGCCTATATACCAAGTGGGCGTACTATAATGAGCTGGAAGAGAGCACGACGCCTGAGATCCAACGGACAAACCTGAACAGTGTGATCCTTATGCTGAAATCTCTCGGAATCGACCAGCTTCTTGAATTCGATTTTATGGATCCTCCGCCGGCGGAGACAATTATTCGAGCACTGGAGCAGCTGTACGCCCTAGGAGCGCTGAATGACCGGGGAGAACTCACCAAGATCGGGCGGCAGATGGCAGAATTTCCCACAGACCCAATGCTGGCCAAGGCGATCCTCGCCGCAGACAAGTACGGTTGCGTAGAAGAAGTTCTCTCCATCGTGTCGATGCTAGGTGAAGCCAGCGCCCTCTTCTTTCGACCAAAAGACAAGAAGATTCACGCCGACAGCGCACGAAACCGCTTCACTGTCAAAGACGGCGGCGACCACCTGACGCTCCTCAACATCTGGAACCAATGGGTTGACTCCGACTTCAGCTTCGTTTGGGCAAAGGAGAACTTCCTGCAACAGCGCAGCCTCACCCGCGCCCGCGATGTACGCGATCAGCTCGCCAAACTCTGCGACCGCGTCGAAGTGACCGTCAGCTCCGCCGGCTCAAACAACCACATGCCAATCCAGAAGGCTATTACGGCCGGATTCTTCCCCAACGCCGCGCGTCTGCAGCGCGGAGGCGATAGCTATCGCACTGTGAAAACAGGGCAAACGGTGTACCTACATCCGTCGAGTACACTGTTTGAAGTGAACCCGCGGTGGGTGATTTACTTTGAGCTCGTCCTGACGAGCAAGGAGTATATGCGCAGTAATATGCCCTTGCAGGCTGAGTGGCTAGTCGAGGTCGCGCCGCATTACTACAAGAAGAAGGACCTGGAAACGCTGGGGACAGAGAAGAAGCCCAAGGGGCAGGGAGCAGCGGGGGAAAAGAGTCGCGATTGATTGTACAATATTGTCGAGTTCTCAACCGAATCTATATCAGCATTAGATAAGAGCGTCGCGTGACATCGTATTTCCATACAATAGACAACCTTTCTTTATCCATGGTTGTACATGCTTAAGAACAGAGAACTGGGTTCATTAAAATGTTCTTCTCATCATTCGCATTCATAACAACCACGACCCAATCACAACCGCCATAAATCTAATCGACCGCGGTCCCGGAACCCCAAAGCCGAGGTTCGACTCCAGCGCTGCCATCATCCCGCACTGCTCGTCTCCAGACTCCAGTTCCGTCATATTTTCCCCGTCCGTCGTCTCGGCCCATAAATCTAAATACCCTCGTTTTCCTCCCTTCCCCTCCACCCTTCACTCCAAATACGCTACTGCCTCCAGAAGTATTCTCTGTACCACACCGCCAATCCTTTAAAACGTGACAAAAGAATAAATACAATAAGCGCCATGTCCAAGACATTCACCCCCGCCGACGTCGCAACCCACAACACCCCGGACAAGGGCCTGTACATCATCATTGACAACACTGTCTACGACGTGACAAAGTTTGTTGACGAGCACCCTGGTGGCGCGAAGATTCTGAAGCGTGTTGCGGGTAAGGATGCTACAAAGCAGTTCTGGAAGGTATGTTTATGTTTCCCCTGCATTGTTGGATTCTTTGTTGCGACGGTCGATGTTGTGACAAGCATGGCATGATGCTGACAGCTTTTCTCTCTCTCACTATGCAGTACCACAACGATAGCGTGCTCAAGAAGTACTCGCCGAAGCTGAAAATTGGAGATGTCAAGGAGGGCGCGAAGCTGTGAGGCGGTTTTTGTTTTTCGGCTGGGACGAGATTGTGGCCGCCTTCTGTTCTGAGGGATGAATTTTATACTATACCTTTTCTACCTGTTGTCTACCTATCTACTTGGTTATTATCTATTAGAGACGGCATTGCTTGCCGTGTGATAGACTGATAAACGTGGTGATTATAGTTTGACACGATTACTCTACTGCATGGGTCTGGAGATGTTTGTTCCGAGGCCGATAAATCGCTCAATTCATATCCATATCTATCCTTCTTTGTATAGATAATTTAATCCGCTGTACATACATTCCCGAACAAGTCGCTCAGATGGTATCAAGGAAAGAGAAAACTCCGGTACCAAAGGACAAGAAACAAGAGAAATCAACCAAAGAAATAAGGTGGATATATATATGCGAATAGGTCGGATTAAAACCCGCGAAACGGATCGTCGTGGCGATGATACACGCTCTCTTCGTATGGAGAGTCCAGGGGCTCGGGATATCCCTGGTTCATACTCCAAGGGGTTGACGCCTTGCGCGTATGCCGCCGCGCAGCTGCGGCACGGTACCGGCTTGACTCTGTCTGGTCGATGAATGCCTCCATGCGGACTGTTCCGATTGCGTCGAAGAAATTGCCTGTTCTTACACTATTCTCGGACGTCCGGTGGCTGAAGCTGCTGCGCACGCTGGCGAACCCGCCCGAGTGTGAGGATGGGGCCAGCGGGTCAGGCGAGCTCCGCATGGAAGGCATCGTATTCTGGCTTGAGAAGCTGCGGATATTAGGAATCGGCATTCGCGGTGCCGTGTTGCTGCGTTTGCGGGAGTGGTTTGAGAATCGCGGTACCGTCGGCGGGTCCGCTGCCTCGTCGGAGATTCTGTTTCCAACGTCAAGGTGCGCAGGGAGCTCAGGGACGGGCTCAGGGTGGTTGTTATTAGTAAAGGACCGCTTCTTGCCCTTGGGGAACGGACGTGGCCGGCCCTTGGCGATTCGGATGGAGTCGCGGATCGGATTGCGGCGCAGGGTTGCTGTAGGGGTTGGGCGGGCGTACTCTTCCTGGGGTACCGGGGGAAGAGCAGCAAGGTCCTGGACGCCCATTGCTGAGTGGCTGAGGAAGGATAGTGCTGTGAGCCAGACGTAATGTCGCTCGATGCTGGTGGCTGTGAATTTGAGCGCGCGCTGAGGCGTAAGGATCAGAATAGAACGGTTGAAGTGGGCTGGCCCGGTGAAGCCTTTGGGCAATGGGTTGTCGTCTTTTACGTCAAGGACAGATTGAATGACCACTGCTTGAATCAGTAACATATATCGAAGGAACAGACGAGAAACTTACGCTTCCTGCCACTCTTGCCAAGTAGAGCAGGCCCACTGGTGGGTTGTTTACTGCTCCACATGACAGCTCGTTCATACGGCGCCAGCCACACCCATCGTTTATGCCTCACACCGCTGTTAGTGATGCTGGCCGAGACCTCTTCCGCGTTGCGGCCTTCCCAATTGTCTTTGTCTCCACCAAATGATCTCCTTCTACGGACATACTTCCACATCCACTCGCCGACCATCGTCTGCGCAATGGCATCCACCACGCTAGTTGGTTGTACGGATGTAGCTGTTGAGTCCTGCCGCTCGTGCGTAAGATGCTGCGATACGCTCGGTTGACGAACGGGCCGATTTTGAGTGTTTCGCCGATGCCGAGGCATCGTGATATCATCAAATGGCAATGGCGGACGTCCCGGGCTATCTGCAGCGTAGGACGATATAGACATAGCAGGCGATGACCGCGTGGTTGGCCGCTCAGCCTGCTCAGTTTGAGGCATAGCAGCCGCCGAGCGAACGCGCCGAAGAGTAGGCCGGCGAACGATACTTGGCCGGGGGCGATCAGAGAAATTGCGAGAGGGAGTTGGACTCTGCCGACCATCGCTGCCGCTCTGTGGGAACTTTCTCGAACTCAGTCGGATCGGGACAGGGAAAGGTGGTGGAACGGTTGACGCGTTGCTACCACTACCGCTATCGATACTTGGCTCGCTTGGGCTACGCGCCCGCATCTTTTGGTGGGTAGCTGCCCCGCTGGAGATCATTGCTGTCCGACGTATATCCTGCTGTCGGCTCCCTGATGAAGCTCCAGAACGTGACCACGACGACCCAGGCGGACTCCTAAAACCATTGCCCATGCCCGACTCCAAGTTGGACTCCAAGTCAAGATCCTCATTCACCTCTGGTAGTGTGGCCTCGTCTAGGCTACCACGACGCTCGTGTGCCGAGACCAGTTTGCCTCTGCGCAGCTTATACGACGCAAATGGCCGATTAAGCAACTCATCGTCTGTAAAGACATCTCTTGTAGCATCAGGCGACTCTTCATCGCTTCCTTGCTCAAACCCAGCAAATAGACTGCTCGATCGAAGTGGCCGTCGTAGATTGGCATTTGAATCACCCGACAGTGGGCCATTATCGTTGTTACCCGGGTAGGCCTGAATAGGGCCAGTTTTGGTTCGCGCCGATACCGACTCAACCACGAGAGGCGGTGGCTTCTTTCCGCTGTCCCTCTTGGCCGACCTTGGAGGGGGAGCTTGATACGGCTGGATGTGATGTTCTTGAGATGCGGTGCTAAGAGGGAGATCCGGAATTGCAGACGGTAGTAAGCTTGCTGGAAGCTTGACAGGCCGCTGATCGACTCGAATTGGCTCAGTTTGGATACCGATTGTTCGGCTTTCAACGGCGGGCTTGAAGTCAGCTTGACAGGAGATACTCTTAGTATGAGGTGGCAGGACCACACTTCCACGAGGAGAAGGAGGCTCGGACTGGGGAGGGTGGATCGCGATCATAGGAACCTCCATGAGTAGCGACTTCACAACGGGCTCCACGGGCTTAGGCTCAACCTTGGTCTCGACCGGTGGGTCTGTCTGTACAGATGCGGAGACCATAGGCGCCTTCTCTACAACTGGTGTTGCTGGCGGCGCTTCAACTCTTGGTGTCCAAGGAGGAGTGGGAAGGTTGTCGACTGTCTGAGCGGAGGAAGACACCATATCGATGGTCAGTGTTAGGGTGCTGCTGTCTGTTGATTGATACAGCGGAACCTTTATGGTCTCTTCAGCTTCATCCACATCCTTGTCGGCCTGGGCAGATAGAATTGGCGACGGGTGTGGAGAATATTGAACGCCAGTATCTTGATACTCGAAGGATGGTGTTGAGATCATTGGGGGGCTTCTGAGGTCTGCAGTCTCTGACTTGATTGCGTACCCGTCCAGGCTGCTTTGCAATGACAGACCTAGAATTTTCCTCGCTTTGGCGTCCATTCCCATCGAGCTCGAGAGCTGAGAGTGCACGGACGAAGGGCGCTCGTCCGCCAGAACCATATCATCATCAAGCTCGCCAAACTCCTCTTCTTCGTCGAATGCCAACTCCTGTGCGAGATTTGTCTGCGAGCTCGGCATGTGGGTGCTCATCACCGAATAGCGTGTGTTATGGAAATTATCATCGTCGGCAGCATCATCACTACTCATGCTCGTGATGCTAGTTCTGCGCGGGCCTTGACTGCTCGAGTGTATACTTGCTGAATCGCTGTCTTTCCCTGTCGATGCGTCTTTCGTCGCGTCCATTGCGTCGTTATTTGATACTGGTTCAAGTGAACGAGCCGCTTGCGCGGCTGCGACTTCATTTAGTACGACCTTGAGGCGACCTTCAACCACATGGACCTTTCGCTCGAGGTTCCTGCGTTCGCCTTCCCATGCTTCTTTGTCGCGGGTCCATATTTTCGTAGCTCTTTCCAATTCTTCTTCTCGGCTCTTAGCCTTCTTTTGCGCCTGTTCAAGCTTCCTACGGACTTCGGATATACCCTCAAGTGCGTCGTCCCGTTCTTTGGCCAGCTCGGTGAGAGCAGATGAGCTACCGCCTTCTAGCAGTTGAAGCTGATGCTTAAGTGACCGCGACTCTTTCGAATTCTTGGACAGTCTTTCAGCTAACTCTTCATTTTCCACTCGAGACTCGTGGAGGCTACGCTCCAGGACATCGATAGCCTTGGTTTTGCTCTCGACATCTCGCCGTAAGGACAGGATCTCTGAGACAAGAGATGCATGCAACGTGGGTGTAAACCTTCGCGGGTCCAACGGTGATATAACATCTTCGTCTGCGATATCGTCGAAATCACTGCGTCCGTCGGGAGAGGAGACATGGTTTGGGAGGGAGACGGGTGAGGACGCTGGACCCGTGGAGGAATCGGCCCGGGCATGCATAGAAGGCGGACGTTTAGGAGTTGTAGACGGCGTCGGAAAAGCACTCGGTGCTGGAGGGCTCTGGTACATAGCTTCCGTGGCCATGACGCCTGCAACTAGACCATTAGAGATGCTGTTGCCTCGATCAAGGCTCTCAGTGGTCGGATCTCATGTACGTTTTGCTGCGTTGGCGTACTATAGAGCTTCCATTGACGTGCATATGTTGCTTTCCGAAAAGGCAAGAGACGATAAAGCAGTCGCGAATTAGAACGGACGAGCGCTGGCCAGTAGCGACAGATATCAGCCAGGGCTTTGCCGCTGCTTCGATTCTGACACATATGAGCCAATTGCGCTGGCACTAGAACATGGTTGCGGAGCCGAACGGCTTGTACCTACAGTATTATACACTATGCTCCGCACTGAAATTGAGAGACCTTTGTGATCTGCTTTAAGTCACGTAGAATTGCAGGGAGAGTCGACGCGTTCTGCTTCCTGGTGGGGGAGATGAAATCGCGAGAATCGCGAGAATCGAATTGCCGACAGAGGATGAGGATCGCGAGGTTGAGTAGGAGAATTGAATAAGAATTAAGTTTCGACAAAATCCAAGCCTAGGAAGAGAAGGTACGGCTGAAGGTTATCTGAGAGACCCTGTGACCCTAACGTAGGCTATCGCCCAATCCCTCACCTTTCGCAGGAGCGATCTGAAGGAAGAGGGGGCAGAGGGAGATGCATGAAGGACGGAGTCCGCCCGTTGGATTCGCGTCAAGAACCAACTTCGACCTGAGCCTTGTGGCGACAGGCTAACAGACGGCATGATGGGCCAGCCATGCTAAGATTTCTGGATGGCTCGTCAGTTAGCTTCGTCCAGGGGTGTTCGTTAAGGGGATGGGGAAACAGAGCCCACGTCCGGGACTAGCAAGGAGGAGCCACTCATTTCCCCACCAGAGCTGCCATTGACTGGAGTCGCTGGACTCCAGCTTGTTGAAATTTGGTAAACTGATCTCCTCAGCTCACCGGCATTATTGGCCCTTGGCCATCAAAAGACGGAGTTGCTGCGGACAGGAGAAATTCCAGACCAATCAGTCGGCCAGAAAAGGGGGGAGAAGAAACAAGAACAAATCTGAAACTGCAACAAAAAGAAGTGGAAAAGGAGAAAACACCCACTGGGCTAAGAAAAGAGGCTTGCCAATAATCATCGCGCATAATAATGATCGCTAATAATAATACAAGAAACGGCGTGCAAGGCCAACAATCATCGTCGGTAGCTATTCGAGGATACGGGATTCTCCACTGGTTGCCTTTGTGAAAGCCTCATGGTACTAAAAGCTTCGAGTCGATGTGAAAGACTTTGAGTTGAAAGAATGCGATTGCCATTTATCGTGGTACATTGCAGTGGCCTGCTGAAGCGTAACTTTCGGGTCAATGTCCTCGGCCTCGACCATGTGAGTCTGAGGGCATCGAGATATTGGCGTCGGCGACTCCTGTCAACTCGGAGAATCATACGAGACTGAGGGATCGATGGTGTCCTGTCTCTGAAGTGATCGTCGCCGGGCAATTTCCAGGAGAGCCCATGGTCTGTGTTTCCGCAGACGACGACCTGAGGAAGGTAACGGGGCAGAGCAAACTGTCACTCAAATCTCGTTGTCTATCGGCCAATTCGTTCCTTATGTTGTATCGTCATCCGTGCAGACTGCCGGGGGACAAGTCAACTGTGGTTCCTCCATCATCAAGTCCATTTATTATTACTCCTCCTCAATTAGTGCCCAACGACTACTTTTATTTTCCGACCTTGAGCATTGTTTCTCTTTTACTCCTTTCGCCTTTTTCGACGTCAGCCTCTTTGTTCCTGAGTCGGGTGGGATCCTTGGATCCGCCACAGCTTAAAGAGCTCTCCACTGTTATTTCCACGGTTCATTGATTGAGGGCCAGCCTGCTCGCATCCAGTCAAGTTTCGTCTCGTAAATGAGGAATGGAGTCGATGTGCTTCCTTCTGAAAATAAAACCGACTTACGTTTATCATGTGGTAAATTAATTTCGCTGCAAGGAGCCTCCTTTTCATCACATCGAAAGGCCTGGGACGCGTATCTTATCACGGCAAATGCCGATTCAGATGCGGATTCCGGCACCCCGAAAAGTTGAATGTTTGCCTCTTGAAACTTGAGAGGTTGATATGCACGCTTGGACTCGCGTCCCGTCGACCGAGAGGCTCACGGTGCGAAACGACGCCTTTCATTGGACTGTACAGAAGTGATGTTGCTTCTTGGTCAGATCTCTGTGCATTTGAACGTGCGCTATCCGAGTTTAAGTTGAAAGGAACGTGAGAGCGAGCGAGTCCAGACGAGGCGAGACTGAGTCGGACCCACGCGGCATCATGGGCCGAATTTTGGGTCCTTGATTTCACGTTGCAGTGGAAGTTCAAACTTTCTTGGAGCCTGAGGATGTGAACAGAACGTCGATACTATTATTATTATTTATTCAACGCCATGTTGAAGCAGTTCTCCTGGTTTTGAAATCTTGGATACCCATTTTCAGAGCCGAAGTTGAGAAAAACAGTGCTGATCTGGAGTCCTCGACTGGAACTCCGCTATTTCGTCAACTCAGGCGAATTGCGCCAGAATAGCGCCATTAGATCACCAAGTTGCAGCTGTCATCGTGGAAGGATCCAGCGAGCCGATTGACAGAGCCTTGACTCCCGCCCGATTAACGCAGGGCTTGCAGGAACTAAGTCGCACTGCACAGATCGCTCGCTACCTGAAACACTGGACAAAGTGATAATGTGATGGGATCGGACGTGTTGCCGACACGCTTTGTTTGCTGGGAAATGATCCTTCTCATCGCCTTCGAGCCGAGACGCGTCGCTAATGACAAGTGTACCAATTTCCAAAACTGACACAATCTTAGATTGACTCTCCAATATCTTGCGAGTCGCGATTGCTTTGTCGCGTCGAGAAAGGCCGGGATGGATCTTATCTCAACCTCGGAAGCATCCAACTCACATGACTAAGCATGCGATGTGGGATCTCCTCATTCCCATTATTGACTCTGAGTGTTATCATCGATGACTGGTTCGCTAAATTATCTTAAAGGACAATCCTGAATTGCTAGCATCGACCGGACCGCATACCACAATCAAACCATACCGAGCCGGTCCGCACCTCATTCAATCCAACAGACACCATGCCGATAACCCCGCAAACTAAAGCCCTCTTCTTCGACGTCTTCGGCACCACGGTCCAATGGCGAACATGTGTCACTAAAGCGCTCCAAGAAGCCAGCGAACGAGCCCTCCATGACACCAAAAAGTCCCTACACACGGACCTACGTGCCCAAGCATCGGCAATGACAAATGACAACTGGCACAGCATGGCCGAGGACTGGCGTGCCTCATACGGCCGCTTCACAAAGACCTTCAACCCCTCTACCTCTAACGGCTTCATCTCCGTCGACCAACACCACTACGACGCCCTCGTTGAAATCCTCTGCTCACGACAGCTTGAAGATCTCTTTACAGAAGCCGAGCTGAAGGAGCTTGTGCAATGTTGGCACCGGCTAGACCCCTGGGACGATACCGTGCAAGGGTTAAAGCTGCTAAGCGGGAAATTCCGCACGTGCACGCTCTCAAACGGGAACATGTCGCTGTTGGAGGATCTCGTGAAACACGGACCGCTCCCCTTTACGGATATCGCGAGCGCAGAGCAGTTTGGGGTTTACAAGCCTTCGCCGCGCGTGTATCTCGGCGCTGCGGAGCGGCTGGGGGTCAAACCGGAGGAATGTGCCCTCGTCGCGTCGCATCTTGGCGATCTAAAGGCGGCCAAGGCCTGTGGATTTGGAACAATCTACACTGAGCGTATCGGCGAGGAGTTTGGCGACCTCAAGCAGGCTATCAAGGATGGGTATGTGGATTTGGCTATTGAGATGGAGGTTAGTCCCGACGGGTTCGTAGAGGTTGCGCGGCAGCTGGGTATCTCCACAGAGGGGTCGTAGTCTCTGTAATTCTCCTTCTGTCCTCACTTAGACTAATCTTGCTTCTTGCTTCTTGCTTCTGTAACCATGTTAACGGTGGTTTTCCGTCTTTGATGTTAGGGGCTGTTTGCTTGATAATCGGTCCTGTGACGTCAATGCATCTACGATTATAAATCACTACTCAGCAACACCATCAACGCTATACAGCGATTGGTAATTGAAACAGCACAGAATCTATAACTATCAAGGGAACAGCGATTTCTACACGTGTAGAGACAGTATTGACCGGGTATCGAAACCAACACCATGTCTGGAGAACCAGTGAAAACCCCCAACACATCCCTAGCACATTGGCCGTCAAGCTAACAACCAAGTAGTCTGCGAAAATCTACAAACATGCTGACAAGGACGGTCACTTCCGTCGCAAAGACGCCGTCTTCCGCTCGTGGGTCTCGCGCTCCCCAGGTGCAGAGTTTCTCGCTGAAAAAGACCGCTACGTCCTCTACATCAACTATGGCTGTCCCTGGGCTCACCGCACCAACCTCGTGAGAAGCCTAAAAGGCCTCGAGGACATCATCCAGCTCGTGGTCTGCGATTTCGAACTCGGCCCCGATGGTTGGATCTTCAGTGGACGCAACGGGTCGGATGAGAAAGACCCATTGTACGGATTCACGAAGATGAGCCAGCTGTACTTTAAGGCGGACCCGGGGTACGAGGGAAGATATACTATCCCAGTGCTGTGGGACAAGAAGCGCGAGACGATTGTGAACAACGAGAGCAGCGAGATCATCCGCATGTTCTACACGGAATTTGACGACTTGCTGCCCGCCGAGCAGCGCGAGGCGAACGTCCCCGGTGGCGGGTTTTACCCTGCGCACCTACGGGAGCAGATTGACGAGATGAACGCGTGGGTATATGACCGGATCAACAACGGAGTGTACAAGACTGGGTTTGCGACGACGCAGGAGGCGTACGAGGCGAATCTGTATCCGCTTTTTGAGGCGCTGGACCGCGTTGAGGCGCACCTAGCTCGCCAGGACCATCACCCGTATTTGTTCGGCGAGCATATCACCGAGGCGGATATTAGGTTGTATACAACGATTGCGCGGTTTGATGTTGCGTATTATTTGATTTTCAAGTGCAACTTGGGCATGATCAGGCACGACTATCCGCTGATTGATGCATGGTACCGGCGGTTGTACTATGACAAGTCGGAGAGGACGAGGGGAGGGGTCTTCAAGAATACGACGTTCTTTGATGTTGTAAGTTATATGAAGTCGGCCCTGGGATGGGGTGCACTTGGCTAACCTTGATGACAGTATAAATTCGGCTATCTGGTCTCCTTGGGCAAGAAACAGGGCGTTGATACCTCCCAGCTGGTCATTCCTGCCGGGCCTGAGCCTGCCGTTTTACCTCAAGGGGCATAGAATCTACAAGCTCTTCGACTCTTGTCGATAACACAATCTGTGTGCGTCTGATGTCTTCAAAGAGTGATTACTTTGTCAAGTGACTGTATTTGAGCATCCTCTGGGTCTCGGAGTAATGAGCCTAATGATCATGCATAGCGTCCTCCAAGCTCCATCTGACTTGCATAAATAAAGCATCCACTTTCCACGCCGAGCACATACCCCTTTCGAGGTTTCCCTGATATCATCTCAAGCTTAGTTCAGGTACGCATGACAGCTCTGCACTACTCGGTAGATACTGGCCCGAAAGTACGGACGACTCCTGTAGATCATCGTCGGCTCTTACAGAATTAATGGCGGTTGCGCCGAAGAAACAAGACGTCCTAAATTTCTGGATCACGGGGCCATCGTTAATCCTTATTCTTTGACGCCGACGCCAGAGGCGCAACTAATGAAGTCAAAGATATAACTGAGGCCAATGAGGATAATCGGCGACTTGGCTCCTGCTTTGTATGTACTATATTGTTCAATAAACCCTGGCGTGCAGAAGGGTAGGATCAGAAAACTGGGACTTATGTAATTACTGATGAGACTTCGGCGGGGCAGCGGGGCAGTCTCGTACTTTTGAAGTAGCTCCTGAGCTCGAATTGACAAAACAGTCCGAAATTGCTCTTTTTCTTCTTTGAGAAAGGAGGATATCATTGCATCCCCTCGCCCAATTCTCGGAACAGATACGAGAAGGTCCTATCTGATATGATGATCAGTTGGCCGATGGCGGCGGCCGCCCTTATTGCAGCGTTTCAGGCTAACCGAACCGACTCTGGTGTCTGGGGCTCCTTCGAATCGGCTATCACGGAAGTTCGGTCCCCCCAAAGTAGGGACCTGTGCGCAACCAATCATCAGTGCCGGGTGTGAGAATTCAAGAATGCGCAATAACCACCTGGAAATCACACAAGCGCAAGACGCGTTGCTTTTAGGCTTACAAGTCGCGGGGAGATAAGTCGAAGACTCGAGAGCAATGTTCAGAGTCCAACTTTGAGAACCCATCCACGCAGGGTTCAGACTTGGGGTTCCAGCTTTCAATAAGCGGACCCATCGCGGTGGGACGCCTCAAAGCTCCCCAGTCACCCTTCGCTAGAGCCATACCCCCTGAGGATAAATAAGCGATGTTTGATGCTCGCTTGCCGCGGCCTCTGGCCTGGACTGGGGGAAACACAGTTGGTGTGATTAGGGTGCATACAATGCAGCGCTGGATCCAGATCATGCAGTAGTTCTTTGGTGGTGAATGCTCATGCATGCATGTTCCTGCAAGCTAGCTGTTCCTACAGCGTTGACATCACCGTTCGTCTTATGTGAAGCGTTAGAAGTGTTTCGCTTCAAGCAACAATGAGCATTCGTAAATTCGCAATTCGCTCTGTCTTCTTGGGTGCTTGAGTCAGAGAGATTATGATCATAAGAGCGATGTTAATTAGGAAAATAAATTGTGTAAACGGCACTCGTGATCCAATCCAACCTGAGCTTTGGAATTTCGTGATACTGTCATCCCTTGTCAAGCTCCCGGACCATCATATAGTCCGTGACCTCCTGAACCGGGCACTGAACGTTTCGTATGATCTCTCTTCGCTCACCCACGTGGGAATGAAAAACGGCTCCGGGCAACGACTAGTGCCTGATTTATCAACTGCCGTTCCTTGCTCTAGGAAGGGGATTCGATTTTGTGATTACTCTGCGATGAACCTTCAACGCAGCGCAGTCGACAAAAAAAAGAAAACCTCAATGATTCAGAAAACTGCTTCAGGAAAGTGTTTCCCTTTCAGGTCTAGCGATCTCGTAGGCTAAATCCTGATATTCCCGGATCCCGCCCCAAGGCTGAGTAGAATGAGTACAGCGCTGTCCTTCAATTTTCTATCCCGTCTCGTGCCTGACTTTCCACGTTGGTGGAAGAGACCGTTTGGTGAACCCCTGCTAGCTGATGGAACCTTGTCCCGCCATGGACCGGGCCGGGCATCTAGATTTCGTTTCAACGGTCCAAACTGTGGTCAGACTGCTGGTTTTCCGTTGGGTTATACTCCTGATTATCAGTTGTTTATCCGTAGATACCACCTTGGCAAAGCATGGAGTCTCCCGCATTGGGGCCGGAATTGGGCAATCAAAGGTTAAGGCCCAAAACATGGAATTGGAGTAGTCTGCCGATGCCAATAGGGGAAAGTCAAAGGGGACCCCCACCCCACTATCATGGGCCAGCCGAGATACCCTTCGATACCAGAATCTAGCCGTGGCTAGGAATTGATTGTCCGTTTTACGGTTGTCCAACGTCGAGGGCCAGCAACAACGACTGCAAGAAGGAGAAGACTTGAAACCGCTTTCTGAAGAATCCATAACCAGTAGCGAGGCAGAGAGACGTCATTCCATTCGCTCTGTTCGGAATATAGTCCCGCCATATTGCGTCGTGCGAAACGATGGCTTATGCTTATCCCGGCTGGCCCCCTCTCACAGGACGTGCAAGGTGGGCTAGTAACATGACACTTGGAGGAGTGTTGCGTATCAGGAGTCCCGAGAACCTGGAATTTGGTACTAGTCTGCCCACTATTGTCCGCGGAATATTCGATTCCCTTCCGGTTGGGGTCGGGTGTAACGTGGAAATGCTGTGAATCTGAATCCTGCGATATTTGCTGCCATGAGGTTGAACCGTCGACGGGAGCACGCGAAGCCGTCGCCAGCCATGTCCCCTGATTCCCTAAAAAACAGTGGGGGAAACGCCTCAATAATCGAGACGGGAGATTCGAAATTGGCCAATTTCGAGCTTCTGAGCAGGCTGAGCTGAGCTCTTGCTCAATTGCACCTTGCCTACCATCGGTGGGGGAAGTTTGGTTCGGATCCGCTCTGGGACGGGATTCGTGTCGACCCGAGAGGTCAGAGTCTAGATGGCGGCGTTGATTCGCCATGATCAAATAAAGTGGAAGACGAAAGACAAAGAGAAGGAGAAACTTTGACGAGAGCAGCGTTGATCTGATTATACTTTGTGAGTGGGAAGTTGCCAAAGATAACAACGGAGGAACTGGCAGAGCTAGAGAGAGGTAAATGGGATGGCTCTGGAAGCTAAAGCATGAAACAGCTTCCTGTAACAGCTTCATCGTCCAATGTCACGTATAACACAGTCAAATTGATAGATCAATGCTCGCCAGCCTCCTATCGTGGGTCTCTGCCATGAGCCAGCCCCAGAAGCGACTACGCCACTTTGGTGTCTAACTCTTCTCAAGTTCTTGTGCTTCTGCCCTTCCCCTCCGTTCCATCCAGACTGTCTGAGATCATCGCGTCCAATTCTTAGTCTTTATTCCCACTCCGACGTATCAAGTCATATCAAAAAAGTCTTTTTTTTTTTTTTTTTTTTTCCTCTTCCCTTTCTCTTTCCCTATTCCTCCCCTGTCCTCTTTCATACCTCAAGTGACCTGAGTTTGCCTCTCTTCGGGTTTATCTCGCCCTCTCCCCTCCAAATTCGTCCTCACCCCATCCAACCTCCACCACCCAAAATACCTCCTCTCTTGAGTTGTGATACCTGTGCTCGTCCTTGCTGGCCAAGCCTCTTTTTCTACCCGCTTGGTCATATGCACCTGCGCCATCTCACTCGCCAGACGACGTAAAAGACCATCCGAATAGATCTGATCTGCTGCTGGCGATCACCTTGTCCCAGTGCTCCCCCTCACGTGGCAGAACCAGCGAGACAACTCTGGGTCTCATATTGGGCAAATCACTCGTCCTCCGAAAGCTATTCGCATCCATATTTGACATATTTATTTTTGTCTGCTTTTTGGCCTGCATTTGCCCGCGCCTCCGGACGAAAGTTTTCTTTATCCGACTCCGTTTGTACCATTCTGCAGCTGTTGGTGGCCGCTTATTTGCGACAGCTGCTCGAGTCCAAAACTTTAGCTAGAGGACGACGACCTTCTCCTCTTCTCGTTCCCCCCACCTCCTCACTTCTCTGCTCTTTTTCCGAAGCGCAGCAGGGACGCTCTCCGTGAATTTCCTAAATTTCAATTTAGAGGTACGTGGTTCTCGTCGGCTGGAAAAAATTATCCCTGCTTCTTTTGCGGCATTGGCATGTGGGCTGGGGCCGCAGCCTAAAGCAACCAGGTCGATTTCTCCGGTGGCTAATCGCACTACCAAAATAGCCCGTTCCTTTCCAGGCCCAGCTTTTCGCTGCTCTCCGCTTCCACGAGTCCGTGCTCCTCCTCGCGGAGTCTTGATCGATCTCTTTAATTTTCTCCCTCTTCCTCTCCTCTACGTTTTACCTTGAATATTTTCGCCTATTATCTCTCTTCTATATTTCCATCATTTTCATTCTTCGCCTTTCTTTCTATTCCTTCGCAAACCGGTGCCTTAGAGAGGCCCGCAACTTTTTGCCATCATGGCCGGGAAAATGACGCTCTATAAGTTGGTGGTGCTAGGAGACGGTGGTGTCGGAAAGACTGCACTCACAATTCAGGTTCGCAATTGGCACCCTACTGCAGTGGCCTCCTTGTGGCTCACCAATATTGCTTCCAATAGTTATGTTTAAACCACTTCGTCGAGACATACGACCCGACTATCGAAGATTCGTACAGGAAACAGGTGGTGATCGATCAGCAATCATGCATGTTGGAGGTTCTCGATACTGCCGGTCAGGAGGAGTATACCGCACTGCGCGACCAATGGATCCGAGACGGCGAGGGCTTTGTGCTCGTTTACAGCATCACGTCGCGTGCCTCCTTTGCTCGCATAACGAAATTCTACAACCAAATCAAGATGGTCAAGGAGTCGGCCAACTCAGGCTCGCCTTCTGGCGCAAGCTACTTGGGGTCCCCGATGAGCTCGCCTCCCGGCCCCCCGCTTCCAGTCCCCGTTATGTTGGTTGGCAACAAAAGCGACAAGGCTGTTGAGCGAGCAGTCTCAGCACAAGAAGGTCAGGCGCTCGCCAAAGACTTGGGATGCGAGTTTGTCGAGGCATCCGCGAAGAATTGCATCAATGTCGAGAAGGCATTTTACGACGTCGTTAGAATGCTGCGCAACCAGCGCATGCAACAACAGCGACCTCAAGATCATCGCCGCACTACCGGACTCGGAGGTCCGATGCGGGACTCCGGCCCCGAGTATCCTAAAACTTTCCGCCCCGACCGTACCAGACATCGCAGTGGACTCAGGTGTAAAATCCTATGAGGTCTTACATTGTTGCGGCGGTCGTCTATTACCAAGTTGCTATGCGCAACGCATTCTAGATGGCATCTCTCAACACCCTCCGACCCTACGTTTTGCGACCGACAGACTGGTTGCTCAACACCACCCTCCACTTTCTCCCTACGATACTCCCCAACTGCTTATTAGACAAATCATGGGAGCTTGCTCCATGACGATATCCTTCTCTTGTCTATATTGGCTATCAGAAGCCTTGCCAGTCTTCGGGCTCTACTCGATCTAATCTACGCTTTTGTCCCCTTCTTTCGAAACCTCTTTTTTAACCTTCAGCCGGATATCCGCAGCTGCAGTGGTGGATATGTGAATATGCTTGATGCATGGATTATGGTTATTATTGTGATGCGGGAGGCCAATGTTTTTTCGAATCAATCGCAGGTGTCTGGACATGTGAGATCCTCGCCAGTTGTTTCATGGGGCAGGGGATCAGAAGCGATATTCTTCGATTTTATTTTTTTACTTCGGGTGTCCATTGCTCCCTATTACCCGTTCTTCGATTTTTATAACCCTATTTCTCCGATGGTTCCTGAATTTGCCGGACCCCTGCCCTTGGCCCTACCCACTGGAGGAAGTTTAGTTTTTGGCCGAGATCAGATGGGATGATTCGGTCAGAAGGAGAGATGAAACAAATACACTGAGGCGGAGGCGACGATGGAATGGATAACGAGCGGCGGATGCAGGGCCAAGCAGGTACCTAAGAGGACAGTCGACCGTTTAGCAGGCATTGCGATATGATACCCTACGGCTGAGCTTTGAGTTGTGAAATTTCGATGCATTTGCAGCAAAAAATGAGGAGTACACTACTCTGTACATCATTGCCGATAGAAGCATACAATCAACCTAGAACATTCAACGTTGTATTTGGTACGTTGTACTCCGTACTTGCTGTAAGGACTAAGGCAGGTTCGTCAGATTCCAAATAACCGACTGCGTAGAACGTTAAATGGACGGAGGAAGGGAACTTCCCCACGGCCCTCCAGAGTGCGGGGAAAGCTGCTGTTATTGCCTGTGCTCTGCAACGCCGCCCGACCCTCGGTCTAGTGTCTCCCTTCGTCCACGGCTGGGTTCGGGATCACTAATCTCTTGAAATTGAGGTTCCATCCATCTGATGAGCGTGTTATTTCGTTTCTATTTTCACCCTTGACTGTTATATCAGATCCCCGTACTCGATTCCCAAATCCGGGGTTCGACCCACACTTCACGACCAAGTTCCAGTTATTGTCAATTCCCATCTCCCACTTGAGTAGTGCGCAAACAAGGGACATTAGCTCACGGAGGACCATTTGCCGACAGTTTTCCCCGGCAGGATTCTCTCCTTCTCTTAGTTTAGCCTGAACCTCGCCGGCTTCCTCCTACCGTCTTACCTAGGTACGGGAGGCGGAATTCCATACGGAGTGCGTCCCTCTCACGCTATTCACCTCCTTCCTGCATTCCATCAATCAACAGGTGCAGGCACAGCACAGCCACTTAACACTTGGCTATTGGCATCCTTACCCAAAAATCCTGGCTAGGTAGACTGATTTTGTAACCTTACAGCACAGCCAATCTCGTCATGACCCAGACGCACCCCCAGCGCGCCGTACACGCTGCCTCCCTCCGCGATCCTGAGACCTTTTGGTCTCACCACGCCCAGCAGCTACACTGGCACCAGAAGCCGTCACGTGCACTCAGCCGCTCAACCAAGACGCTACCCAGTGGCGCCAGCCATGAATCCTGGGCGTGGTTTCCGGACGGTGAGATCTCCACTACGTACAACTGTGTTGACCGTCATGTGCACAGTGGTAATGGAGACAATGTCGCCATTATTTGGGACTCTCCTGTAACGGGGAAAAAGGAGAAGTACACGTATGGACGGCTACTAGATGAGGTTGAGGTGCTGGCGGGTGTCCTGAGGGAGGAAGGGGTCAGGAAGGGGGATGTTGTTATTATTTATAGTTTGTTTCTCGGATCAAAGATGGTGTTGGACATGGCGGATAATTGGGCTAACGTGTCGCAGTGCCCATGATACCGGCGGCATTGATTGGTGCGCTGGCGATTGCCCGGCTAGGCGCAATACACGCTGCTGTCTTTGGTGGATTCGCTGCCAAATCTTTGGCCCAACGCATTGAGGCAGCGCGGCCGCGAGCTATTCTGACAGCCTCATGTGGGATTGAAGGTGCCAAGGGCGTCATTCCATATCGGCCATTGGTGGAAGGTGCCATACAAGCGAGCAGCTTCAAGCCGGAAAAAGTGCTTATCTGGCAGAGGGACCAGTTGCGGTGGAACAATCCAAACAAACTGGATGGGCAGCGCAACTGGAACCGACTTGTCAAGAGTGCGCGTATGCGTGGGATACGTGCTGCACCGGTGCCGGTAAAGAGCACGGATGGCTTGTATATCATATATACTAGTGGTATGTCAGCCAAGCCCAGAGTATGGTTTCCATGCGCTAACAGGATAGGTACTACTGGACTGCCCAAAGGAGTCGTCCGGGAGGCAGGCGGACATGCAGTCGGGCTTATTTTATCGATCAAACACCTGTTCGATATTCAGGGGCCTGGCGATGTCATGTTCTGCGCCTCGGACATTGGCTGGGTCGTGGGGCATTCGTACATCTTGTATGCGCCCCTGCTAGTCGGTGCGACGACTGTTCTATTCGAAGGCAAACCCGTCGGAACCCCAGATGCAGGGACCTTCTGGCGGGTTGTCGCAGAACACAAGGCGAATGTCCTCTTCACCGCACCCACAGCGCTCCGAGCGATCCGCAAAGAAGACCCAGATAGCAAGCAGTTCGAAAAGGTCGCCGGCGAAGGCAATCTCCGTCACCTACGCGCTCTGTTCCTCGCAGGGGAACGGAGCGAGCCCAGCATCGTGCGCGCTTATCAGGACCTCCTTGACAAACACGCCGCCCCTGGCGCCCTCGTGGTAGACAACTGGTGGTCATCGGAGTCCGGATCGCCCATCTCAGGACTCGCCCTCCGAAGCGCCGCAGGCCATGCCTCACCACAGCCCAATGCATCTGAAGTTGCCCCGTTACCAATCCGCCCAGGCTCGGCGGGCCTTCCAGCTCCAGGCTTCGACGTCCGCGTCGTCGACGACAACGGCACCGAAGTCCCGCAGGGAACAATGGGCAACATCGTAATGGCGACCCCACTAGCCCCCACGGCATTCACCCGCCTGTTCAACGACGACGAGCGCTTCTACAAGGGCTACCTGAAGCGGTTCAGCGGCCGCTGGCTGGACACCGGCGACGCCGGCATGATCGATCCAGACGGGTACATCCACGTGATGTCGCGCTCGGACGATATCATCAACGTCGCCGCGCACCGCTTCAGCACAGGCGCAATCGAGCAGGCGATCCTGTCGCACCCGGATATCGGTGAAGCGAGCGTCGTGGGGATCCCCGATCCGCTAAAGGGCCATCTCCCCTTCGCATTTGTGCAGTTGAAGAAGCCTGCTCAGAGTA
The DNA here is from genome assembly GCA_027569055.1 of Aspergillus baeticus. Taxonomy (NCBI): domain Eukaryota; kingdom Fungi; phylum Ascomycota; class Eurotiomycetes; order Eurotiales; family Aspergillaceae; genus Aspergillus; species Aspergillus baeticus. Next base: position 105,491 of record JAPDEI010000047.1, read on the forward strand.
GTCCTTTGCCTGCGCGGGCGTCGAGGGAGCTCTTCGAGGGCGTGAATGCGCTTGTCCGTGAGCAGATCGGGGCGATTGCGTCGCTGGGGGGGATTATCCAGGGGCAGGGGATGATTCCGAAGACGAGGAGCGGGAAGACGCTGAGGAGGGTATTGAGAGAGCTCGTGGAGAACGGGGTGACGGGTGAGTTCGAGAAAGAGGTCAGTATCCCGCCGACGGTGGAGGATAGGGCCGTGGTAGAGGTTGCAAGGACGAGGGTAAGAGAGTATTTTGAAAGTGCGAAGGATGTGAAGGCCAAACTATAACATGACGATTTACGAGGCCTCCATCTACTTGGATAGCAGTGAGTCTACTTCAATGCGAGACTAGAAACTCGAAGCATAACAGCATTAATTAACAATTAACTTCAGTTATACACAAGAATCCAGAAACAGCTAAGTCATGAACAAGAAAGTATATAAGTTCCGCGAATCCAAAAGCAATCAAGGCAAAACAGAGAAATAGGTATGTATGGTATCTGTCGTATTCATCGACCAAATCAATCAACTCAACTCAACAACTCAACTCGACTCAACTCGACTCAACCACAATTCAATTCAATCAATCAATGCCGCTAACGCTCCCAAGGAAGCACCAGTACCAATGACCATGACCATCGGGATGGACGGGGGAATACATTGAACTCATCGCCATCCATCCGTCCATCTTACTGACTCACTCACACTCCACTTCTCTCTCTCACCTCCCAAACCCAAACATGGCATTATTGCACTCCCTTACAGAAGAGCAGCAACAACACCGAAGAGACCAGCCATGGCACCGGCACCGGCAGCCGCACGGCTAGCACCGCCGGTGAAAGCGGGAGCAGCAGGGGTGGTGGTGGAGGAGGGGGCGCTAGTGGGGCCAACGTCTGTCGGGGCGGAGGGGATGACGGGGATGCTGGTGGGGATGACGGGGACGGAGGGGGTGGGCACGGCGGTAGAGGAGCTAATATTCACTTGTTAGTACTCTTTTTCCACCAGGGTAGGGTTCAGGGTGGTTGGGATGTAAGGGAAGTTTCGGGGGGTTGCGTACCAGGCCTTGCAGCGGGTGATGGTGGTGGTGATCAGGGGGCGGGTGATGGTGTAGGGGCCGTTGGAAAGGGTCACGGTTCCGGGCTGTTTAGTCATCTATCAGCATCTACTTTTTCTTCGCGCACAATTGGTGGAGTAGGGAAAGCGTACGGTCTCAACGGGGACGGTCTCGGTGCCGGCAGTCAGGGTGGTGGCCTTGGGGCAGTAGGTGGTGTACTCGGTGACCACGACGGTGGTGTACTCCTCGGAGTCGGCACCGTGGGCAACAGCACCAACGGCAAGGAAAGCGGCAATGGCAGCGAAGGAGAACTTCATTTTGATTGATTTTATAAAAACAGGGTGTGGTCGACAAAAGAGCGAATGGTGGGTAGGATTAAAGAGTGTGGGTGTTCAGAGAACGGTTAAAGAATGTACTCGGTATAAAAACCGGGAGTGAGTGCGTTTGGCAGACTTTGTAAAGTGTAGCGGAAACGAGCTGGAGAGGAGAAGAAACTGAAGAAGGGAAATCGGGGGGAAAGTAATTATAAACACGAACTAGACTACTCCTGAGGGAGCCTGGCGGCCCTGGTTCCTGAGTGAGTCTTTGCGCTGGACGCAGACTAGTGCGTTAGTGCGGTGCGTTAGTCGAATGATATCGTGGTTAACGGCCTGTTTAGTGGAGGTTATTCCGGGGCTAATTTCCTTTTCTCTTGGGCTTGTTTTCTCTGCCATTGAAGAGAATCAGGGGCGGGCGGCCCTCTCCACGAGTCCACGTTCTCTGCCATGGCCCAGCCAGTCGTCTGTGTCCACTCGATGGTCCAGATGCAGTGGCTGCAGATTGTGAATGTGCCTGACTGTTCCAATCGCTTTTAACGTGGTTAGGTAGATACAACTGTTGACCAGAGGAGTATAGGAGTCTAAACTGATTGCCGTTCGGACCACGGAACCGCGCGCTCTTGCGAACCACTCTTTCGTTTGCAGAAACCCCTGACTTGACCTGACCTGGCACTTGCACTCACTTGTAGGCGAACCTGTTTTTGGATCTGGATCATCAACTAGCTGCCGATAAAGTCTCGTACAAAGAAAGTTCGTGTCGGGATCGATAGTCCTTTCGAGACCCTTGCGGTGGGTGCAACTCTGACACGCAGCTGCTGGCGATTCCCTGCGACTTATCTGCTCGTTGTGTGGTCCAACTGTCGGGTCGAATTGTAGCAGAGCGACACGACTCAAGGGACAAAGCATGTCCGTCACCGTCACGCGCTGACCTGTATCAAAAGTCAACGAGGACTGAGTTTGCCCAGGTGTACCTTGCATCCAACCTTGCCACGCCGAGAATCAGCTTTGCCCACATACTCCGTACCAACGGTCAGACTTTGTCACGCTGAGCAGAAGGCTAGCGAGTCTAGACTTGACACGAGCGGACAACACAGCAATGAGTCTGTTGATGATCATAGACTATCATTTTTATCCCGGCAATAGCTTCACAGATCACAGATGCTGAAAGATTTGACATTCTCGCGTGTCCACCTATCTTGTACTCCGTACGGAGTATCTATCTATTCTATATCTAATTGTCATCTTTCCATCTTCACCGCTCCTTGAAGGCTTCAACTGCGAGGTCAAAGTAACCACACAAAGTCCAATCTGATGGTTCATTGCCCCTTATGGATGGTGAGAGGCGGGGACATAGCCGCATCGCCCGGGATATCCAGCAAGCCGGACATCCACGAGAGCTGACCAGATAACGCCATTCTTCATCTTGGATTTAGTTGTGTGATGAAGAAGAAGAGCGGGAAAGAGGCCGATGACAAACCCTTTTGTGTGAGAGCCTACGGATCATCCTTATCCCGACGCACCGACCCCTCGGAGTTGCTAGACTACATCAGGACTAGCGCCTTTAGCTTCCCGCGGGCAACGGCGGACGTCACCTTGTCCGACGATACGGCGGAGAGCCCTTCCTATCTACTTATTCTCTCTTTCTTCTTTTTCGCTCCGTGACCTCTTCAGAGCAATTCCCTCCCTCTGAACCGCCATTCACAATGCTAGGCCGCTGTGGTCGTCAGGCTTCGCGCCTCCTCCCGCGCCCCGTCTCCGCACTCCAACCGCCTGCAATGCAATGGCATCGTTTGGTGTCATCGTCCAGTCGAGATGGCCAGCAATCGGTGCGCATGCAACAGCCCAATAGCCAATGGATTGGAATATGATAGCTAACATAATGTAGCTGTTGTCCGCAAAGCTTGAAGAGGCTGACTCTACAGTGTACACCATTCTTCAGAAGGTCAGAGCTTCCCCTCACGTCATTGCGCCTCGGCTCACCCATTGCAGGAGAAAAAACGCCAGCAGCACTTTATCAACCTCATTCCCTCTGAGAACTTTACGTCCCAGGCTGTCTTGGATGCGCTGGGTAGTGTTATGCAGAGTGTGTATATCTATTCTTATCGCATATCGTACGTACATGCTGACTCCGTAGACAAATACTCTGAGGGATACCCCGGGGCTAGGTACTATGGTGGAAACGAATTTATCGATCAGTCCGAGAGGCTATGCCAACAGCGCGCCTTAGAGGCTTTCAGACTGAACCCGGAGGAGTGGGGTGTCAACGTCCAGCGTAAGTACTACTCGTGCTGTACGTTGCCTAGCTAACGACCCAGCCCTCTCCGGCTCTCCCGCGAACCTGTATGCCATCTCCGCTCTGCTCAACACACACGACCGATTGATGGGTCTGGACCTACCGCATGGCGGCCATCTGTCCCACGGTTACCAGACTCCGACAAAGAAGATCTCCTTCATTTCCAAATACTTCGAGACCCTACCCTACCGCCTCGACGAGTCGACCGGCCTCATCGACTACGATGCCCTCGAAAAACAAGCCCTCCTATACCGGCCGAAGCTCATCATCGCCGGCACATCAGCCTACAGCCGTCTCATTGACTACCCCCGCATGCGCGAGATTGCCGACAGTGCAGGAGCATACCTTTTGAGTGACATGGCCCATATCTCTGGTCTGGTTGCGGCCGGCGTTATTCCCTCTCCGTTTACCAACTCCGATGTCGTGACAACCACAACACACAAGTCCCTCCGTGGCCCTCGTGGAGCCATGATCTTCTTCCGCAAAGGCGTCCGCAGGACGGACAAGAAGGGCAACCCGGAGTTGTACGACCTCGAGGGTCCCATCAATGCGTCCGTGTTCCCTGGCCACCAGGGCGGACCTCACAACCACACCATCACTGCGCTAGCCGTGGCCCTCCAGCAGGCGCAGTCTCCCGAATTCAAGAGCTACCAGGAGACTGTCTTGGCTAATGCTCAAGCTCTCGCCGACCGCCTTGGAAACCCGCTCAACAGCGGCGGCCTCGGATACAACATCGTGTCTGGCGGTACAGACAACCACCTCGTGCTGGTGGACCTGAAGAACCGTGGCGTTGACGGTGCCCGCGTTGAGCGCGTGCTCGAGCTGTGTGGCGTTGCTAGCAACAAGAACACCGTTCCTGGCGACCGATCAGCCCTGAAGCCCGGTGGTCTCCGCCTCGGCACACCCGCGATGACCACCCGCGGGTTCCAGCCAGAGGACTTCCGCCGAGTCGCAGACATTGTTGACCGCGCGGTAACAATCACGCAGAAGCTTGACAAGTCTGCTAAGGAAAGCGCGGCATCCAAGGGCGTCAAGAACCCGAACACGGTCAAGGCGTTCCTGGAGTACGTTGGCAGCGGCGAGGAGATTTCAGAGATTGTGCAGCTGCGACAGGAGGTGGAGGATTGGGCAGGCACCTTCAGTCTTCCGTGGGCCAAGGAGTAATCACTTTATATATATGTATTATGTTCAACACGAAGCAGGATTGCCTTGCTGCCAGGCTTAACATGATTTAACATGTTAGCGGAGTAACTATATAGTTTAGATATGATTTGAATGAACACGGCATAAAGAAACATAAATACGTGCCAAGCCGACGCTTTGAACGCCCAACTTAAGCTATCTAAGCTATCGAGGCCATCAAAATCCCTGCCACCTTGGAGGCCTTTTCCTAACTTCGCAATTGCCAAGACAGTTCTCATCGAAAACTCGAAGCTAGACTCCAACTCTAAGCCAATCCTTCTCTGCATGCGCTCTTTCAAGTAAGCGATTCCCGGCTTCGGGTCCCGAGTCCGCCAGGAATGTAATGCCATCGCAATCAGATCCCTTCACATCTACCTTTTATCTTCTCAGTTTATATACCCTTCATACACCTACTTACTTTTCGTGTGCAATTAACGAATATAATCATATGCAAATAACTGAGCAACCATGAAGATTAGCCAGGTATGTTCCCCTCGCAATACACACCGACTTCCACTCCTCTGCCCGCTCCAGCCAGCCTCATCAAGTCCAGATCGGATCTCGAGCCCGATAAACAATCTACACCCCTCTCCCTCTATCACTCAACCAAAATCTCACTAGAAAGAACAAACCAGTTAGTTATTAACCACGTACATACGGAGGGGGAAAAATTATAGATCTACATCTACCCCATAAAATCCCTCCGCGGGGTCCCCGTGTCGAGCGCAGAAGCAACGCGGACTGGCTTCAAATATGACCGCCGCTTCATGCTACTCAAGGTCGTGCCGGCCGACGGCGGGCCCGAAGGCGAAACAGGTGCTACCACGACTACTACTACCACGCTGAAGAACATGCACGTGCCGCATTTCCCGGAGATGGCGCTCTTTCAGACGGAGCTCTTCCAGCCCGAACAGGATCCCGAGGGGTGGAAGGAGGGGAAAGTACGGGTTACGTTTAAGGGAGAGGGGAAGAGTACGTCATCGAATGGCAGCGTTAATGGGGATGGAAATGGAAATGAGATTGCGAATGGGCGCGGAGCAGCAACAAAGGGAGTCGGACTCGGCGGGACGACCATCGACATCCCGCTTACGCCCGACACACGCGGCCTCGAAGAGCTCGCGGTCATGATGCACAAGTCGCCTACGAAGGGGTATAACATGGGCGAGCGATACAACGCCTGGTTCAGCGAGCGGTTCGGCTACGATGTTGTGCTTGCTTACCTGTCCGAGGAGAACTGGCGCAGCGTGCTCGGCACGTTTGCACCGGCAAAGCATTTCGCGCATAAAGCTTATCTTGAGCAGAGGAGTCCTGTCGGGACCGTCATTATTCTGGGGTTCGTGGCTGTGGCTGTGCTGGCGGTTCGGCTGAGAATGGAGTTGTTCGCGAGTAATAAGCCGGTACAACTGCTTTCCGGAGGGGCTATTGCGATGCTTGCTCTTCTTGGCTTGTTTCACTTTAGGGCGGAGGGGAAGCAGAACGAGCGGATTACCTTTGCGGACGCGGCACCCTATATGGTTGTTTCTGAGACGTCGGTGGCGAATGTCTCGGATCGGCTCGAGGGGGAGGAGGTCATGGATGTGCGCAAGTTCCGAGCAAATGTTGTTGTTGACGGGGCAGAGACGGCGTTTGAGGAGGACTTTTGGGGGGAGCTTATTCTGGGCGAGTCCGATAAGCCTACTGCTAAGGGTTCCTCTGGTGTTCGTCTGCTGCTGACGGCAAACTGTGTGCGGTGTCGCAGTCTGGATGTGGACTATATGACGGGGAAGATGGGCGACGGCGAGTCCGGAAAAGTGTTGAAGAAACTTATGAGCGATCGCCGGGTGGATTTAGGCGCAAAGTATAGCCCAGTCTTTGGGCGCTATGGGTTCCTTGATGCAGCGTCCAACTCGAGGACAGTGCGGGTTGGGGATGAGGTTGTGGTGACGAGGCGCATGCAGGAACGGTCGGTCTACGGTAAGTTCAGGTTCCCCGCGGGCCTTCCATCGTGTTCCAGAAAACCAACAACTGACTCCGTGACCACAGATTGGCCTGGCTTAGCTTAGATTGGGTTAGTTAGACTTTGTGGCAGAGAAAAGATCTGAAGAACAAGAAGATGATGGAGTAATTCGGCTGCCTGGTGACGTCGAGACTGCAGTAATCGTGAATAATTAGATGGATTTCTGCTCAATCTAAATTAGCCACCAGCTGAGACACTCTCGCCTGAACCTGCGGCTGTGCACGATCTTGGCTGCACCACTTCAGCCTGACCTCACTTTCCCCTCCCCATCTCTTATTCTTCCTTTTCTTCAATCTCTCCTCACGTATTGCGTTCCGCCTCTCCGTACTGCGTACTGGATCACCATGGACCAAGTCCGCCGTAAAGACACCACCAAAGGCCCGCCTTTGCGCATCCTGTCGCTAGGTAAGACCCCGCCCGCTCCCGCACATTGTTGTTATCTAGACTGATCAGGCAGACGGCGGTGGCGTCCGAGGCTACTCGATGCTCATCCTCCTCCAGGAACTGATGCATCGCATCTACGTCGAAACAGAAGGCAAACCCCCGCGCCGCGACCAGATCCCCAAACCATGCGACCATTTTGATCTCATCGCCGGTACGGGCACAGGCGGCCTCATCGCCCTGATGCTGGGTCGCTTACGCCTCGACCTCGAGACCTGCAAGGACGTCTACGTGCGCATGACGCGACGGGTGTTTGAGACAGATAAAACCTTTGCGGGGATCCCATTTCGCTCGACGCTGTTCAAGGCGTCGAAGCTCGAAGAGGCCATCCGTGAGTGTGTACGGGAACACACGATTTATGAAGCGGAGGGGAACGATACATCGCCTACAAACGCCACTTCGCCTACCTATGCTCCGTTCAGCCCGAATTTCTCGACAACGTCGATTCCGCAGCGGTCCGGGAGCCGGGCGAGTTTCAGCACGACGAACTCTAATGCGACCGGGAACAACAGGGCTTCGGCGTATATCAATGGGCTGCGATGGGGGAATCCAGATGCGCTCCTATACGATAACCGGGAGAACCGGACAAAGACGGCCGTGACGGCGCTGTATCGGGGTACGCCAAAGAACGGTGCGTCGGTGCTGCTGCGATCCTATGATTCTCGCAAGGAGCCCGCGCCCGAGTTCAACTGCACGATCTGGCAGGCCGGTCGCGCAACCTCGGCGACGGGTCTCGCCTTCAAGCCGATCCAGATCGGGCAGCATTGGTTCATTGACGAGGGGGCTGGCACGTACAACCCTGCCCCTGCGATTCTAGACGAAGCAGCCTGCAACGAGTGGCCCGGTCGAGAAATCGGCGTGTTCATTAGTGTCGGTACGGGCAAGCGTCCGCCAGACACCAACAACCGACAGCATGAGTGGTGGGAGGGCTTTTTCGGCGACGCCTTGGGTACGTTCGCTGAAGCGCGGCGCCGACTCATCGCCAAGATTGAAGGCTGCGAGGATATCCACCACGACATGCTCCGCGAGCACCTCCCGAAGCGCGGCATCAGCAAGGACAACTACTACCGACTGAACGTCGAAGTTGGCGTCGGCGAGTTTGGCATGAACGAATGGCACCGTCTCGCAGACATCAGCACCAATACGCGTCGCTACCTCAGCCGGCCAGACGTGAAGAAGATGATCCTCGATGCGAGCGTCAAGTTCGCTAAGGTCGAGCGCATGCATCGCCGACTTGACGCCCACGTCGCCGCAGGCCACGACCCAAACATGCTCCTCGAAGACGACAACTCCTCTATCGCGCCTAGCCCCCGTCTCTCCGTTATCTCCCCCTCCGCTGCAGGCTCGGTACCACCACCACCACCACCACTCAACGCTTTCGAACTTCCTGCCGAACTCCCTGGCGACTTTATCCAGCTCTCATCGCCCGACGACAAACTCCCCGTTCCGCAAGACTCTACCCGCCCATCATCCGGCCGCACCTCGGGCACCGACCTCATCAGCTCCAATGAACCTAGCCGCCCCACGTCCCAAGCATACTCTCCACCACCGAGACTGAGCTTCGAGCACGTAAACCTCACACACGGCCCGCCACCAGTCCCGCCCAAAACACCGATTCCCTACCCAGATCAGGCGCAGAACATCAACCACCACTCAATCCCATACCCGGACCAGGCAGAGCTCGGCGGGATCCCGATGCCAATGCCCAGTCCCGGGTTAGTACATCCTGCGCACGCCGGCCCAGGCGGCGCACCACCACCAGGTCTAACCCCGGGAGGTGGACGGCCGCCGTACCCCGTTGACGAGCCACCACCAACAGTGAACAAGCTGCGGAAACCCAGTTACAAAGTCCGTGATTATGCTGCTTAGTCTGACGGTCCCAGTTTCGGCGTTTTCTTCCCCTCTTTCCTTCCATTCCTCGGGCTTGCATTCCGCAGCTGCACTATGCGGCTCGGATTTTTTTTTTTTTTTTTTTTTTTTTTTTTGCACTTTCCGCTTTATTTCTCTTTTCGCATGTATTATGAGAGATGACATGCCTGTGTACAATCACGATATACCCTAGATGTGACGATTGTCCGTGCCCCATACCATAGCTATAATGAATGATTTATATATTATTCGATATACATACCTTGGTAGATATACCATTCTAGGTTCTAGACATAATGTCCATCCCGTAACCCACGTTCTATAGCGAAATACGTTTCATTGGTTCATATCCCTATGGATATATATAGTTTCCGGGCGGGGGAACGCCACATAGAACTTAGGGTAGAGTTTCATTCGGACGTATGTAAACTATAATATAGCTAGCAACTATTCAGTCTATCAGACGCAAGGGCAGGGTTTCGCCAGGAATATTATTATTGACTACTACTATCTACCATGCTCATGCGCAAGAATATCCTCCGTTAACTCTGGTCGTGCAGGCAGGAGAGTTCGGTTGGTAGACACCTCAGGTATCAATCCAACTTGGCAACACAGAAAAAAACACACACAGAGCGCGACTCGGTCGCCAAGTCCAGAACTCCAGGATTACGATTCGAACGCCCTTGCATAGCTAGATAGCCCAAATAATTGATAGTGGAATCCATCTAGCAAACGAAACTTCAACAGCCTGCCCACTTCCAAATCAGGAAACTAAATCCCAAGTCCACCCACGACTAAACTAGTTGACTGCCTCGATACAAGGAGGCTGGAGCAGAAAGGAAGGACTCCAGCTCCGATTCCCCATGCATATGCACGACGACGGCTGCCCGCAGCTGAAACCCGCACAGCGCAGCGCAGCGCTGCGCAGCTCCTGTGAAGATAACTCGCTACGCGTCTACGTATATATCTACCGGGCGTCATTCCTGGCCACTCGATAGCCTTGAGGAGATGGCATTTTGGCGTGTCGCCTCCTTGATAGATTGGAGTTCGGGATCTGACTGGATTTATTTGAGGATCGCGTGAAATAAGCAATCAAAGAGTCAAGCAATCAGTCAATCAATTGATATTCAATCAGCTGTCCCAGGGATCGTCAATCGATAGTTTCAGTTTTTACCAACCGAACCGGACGAGGCTACTCCTACCTTGTATTCATGAGTCTAGTACGTACGTGTACTGTAAGTAAAGGTAAATTTGTAATTCGGGCGACGGTCGCGGAAGGGACGGACGGGGGTGGATGATAGGTCCACACGGCGCCAACGCAGAAGCCAGCCGAGGATCAGGTTGGTAGGGGGTCAGTCAGACAAGGAGAGAGGAGGAGTATTTTCTCAGGATCCGTGGGAGAAAGGATGAGGAGGAGGAGGAGGAGGAGGAGGAGGAGGAGCCTGTAACGGTCTTAGCGTTCAGTGCTCAGGACACAGGTCTGAGTAGGAGGAGAGGGGAGCGCGGCGCTTGGAGCCTTGGAGCCTTCATGGTGATGGGGTGGATTGGGCAGGGTCTAGCCTTTTGAGGTGAGAGGCGACTGGAAGGAGAATGGGAGAGTCAAAAGTAATCTTCAAGTAACATGGAAGACCTTCCCTGCGAATGAAACGCAAAAAACGAAAGGAATGATACCTCGAGAGACAAGGCAGCTGACTTGCAACCTCAATGTTCCATGACTGCTCTCCTCTCCTCCATCTCCTCTATCTCCCATCTCCGATCCCGTGAATGATGACTGAACTTTACCCAGTCAATCCGCCGGTCTACCTCCTTCGACATCCACAGCGTGCGATGGTTATCATGGTCCGTGGAGTGGAGCAGCCACTAGGCCAGCTACGTGGTCGCTCTCCCGACCAGTCGATGGATCGACCGGGCATTAGTCTGGGGGGGGGGGATGGCCAATCAGTGCGGGAGCGATTGTCCTTGTGAAGGATGTGGGAACAGGAATCAGCAGGGACTGACAATCAATCAATCAATCCGTCAACAGACTCGGTTGGTAAGTCAATCAATCAATCCTGAATTGAGGGATTGGTGTCCATTTGGGGATCTTGTCTCCTCTTTGTGAATGTGTTCATCCTTGGATGGGTGGGTTGAATGAGTGGGTTCCCTTGGAGAGAGGGATGAGATAGAGTCCGTGCACTTTTCGTGTCCGTCTATTTTCGTGATGGTTGAACCTGACAGTCTAAGCTCCGGTCTTGCTGTTTACGGGATGTCGGGATCGGAACCTTGAACCTCTGGGTGTGGAGAGCGAAAGTGTGGGCCACCATCCTGGGCTTGGTTCCTTGGATCGAAACTTTTGGAATTGTTTGATCACTGACAGAAATGATGAGATAGGTTAGATGGACTCAACATTGATTGACGCGGGCAGGTTACACAAATTACCAAGGTAATATCCGACAAAAAGTCAGAAATCAAAAAAAAAAAAAACTACCCGGGGACTTTTCCTTACTGCCTCCCTTTGTTCTCACGGGGTTGAGTTATCGCTCGGAGTACGAGTCACGGAGAGAGAGGTAAAGGGGAGGCGAAAGCGAAGATCTCTGCCAGTGCGAATCATGGACCCATGTGGAATATCCGTGCGTCGCATCTCATCTCATCAGAGTTGCATCCCACTAACTTTGGTGAAGAAGAAGGTTCGGTTCTCAGCCCGGCTGCAATGTGAGGTTATTTACTGCTTTGCAGATGAACGACTTTCCTTAGCAAGGCTAGTTTCCGAAGTCTGCCTTGTTGGAGCAGGGTCTTGACTCTTTCAGTTTTGAAAATCAGGGCTGGAGGGACGGGACGGGATGGGTGTCGATGGAGCCACTTGATTGGCTTGAGTGCTCTGATGACGGCGCTTACGGGGATTGCCAATGCCGTCGTCGTCGTCTTCGTTAGCAGCATGAAGAGCGAGGGTCGGTAAGCTATACTCCGCTCCATAACCGGAAGGCTACTGTGAAACTGACGACTCGCAAGTCGGAGAAGCACGCCCATCGCAATAATCCTCCCCCCCCTCGTCGCACGAAAACGAAAAACCGAAGAGTCGCACAGAGAAGGGTGCAACGCAGGGGGAAGAGGCATGGGAAAATCCTCCTGCTCGAATCTGACAGGACCGTTCGCACACATTAGTCCCTAGTCTCCTCCGACATAGTACATTCGGGGCTTGCGTGAGTAGTGCTTGAGCTTGGACGCTTTGCTTGAACTGCTGGCTGCATATGTACGGAGTATTTCGATCTCTGATCTCTCCCTCCCCCTACCATCCCCGGTTCTCGGCTGCTACGGGAAAAGATGTCGCTAGCCTGGGATGTCATGTAGATGTATGGTCTATGCACAGCTGGACGGAGAGAGTAAAGCCCGCGCGACTCGACTCATGTAGGGACTACTGAGGCTCTGCATGACGGCTGCAGGTACAGCCGGCCGCATTCTCTCCGTCGTCTCGTCCGGACGATAAATTTGAGCTGAAGGGAAATGAGACAGGGCAGGAAAAGAGACAAATTAGCCGGGGTTGTCAAATTGCCAGTTATTTGTCACTCAGACAGACTCGGACTGCGAGGGGAATTCGTCCGTGAATCGGCTATCCCAACTTCTTCCAACGAGACGAGGCAAGACAAAACGAGCCCCACCAACACTCAGTGTTACTGGCAAAACGGACTGACTGCAATAGCCCAGTCACTCGAATTGCCGCCATGCCCACGCCCCATGTCCAATAATTTCTCCATGATCCGGGATTCTCCTCGATCATGATGCGCTGTCAATCTCTTGGTCGACGGGTCTAGTCTGCTCTCGGAGGAGCCGGTTTAGCGCCAGCCCAGCGAGGCCACTGTGAGTGTTTTGCAATTTTTGTTTTCGCGCTTCCGAGCTTCCGTGGGTTGGTACGTACGGGAGGACGAGTATTGCCTTTTTTTTTTTTTTTTTTTTTCGCTTCTTTGTTCTGCCCTCTTCCCTCCCTCGTCTCGGCGCTCACTGGCAGTCCTCAGTTTTTTACTCTCGCTCCGCCAGGTCAGCTGCGTTGTCTGCTTCGGGGTTAGAGCGGGCGCGGCGTCGACTGTAGCTGGAGCTAGACTCTTCCTTCCATGGGGGAGATTCCAGGTACCCATGTCTTGATCTTCTCTGAGCAGTGAGCAGAGAGTGCGACTCGGAGACGAAGCCCCGCAAGATCTGCTGTATGTACGACGGCAACGGGAGTCGGGCCGTCGGTAGCGCCGTGATCGTAATAATCCTGGTTTATTTCCCGTGGGATTTGCGAAGCCAGAACAAAGAAAAAAAAAGAACTCTTCTTGGGAGGACCCAGTCGTACAGTAATTGGAATCCCCGGGCTACTTGTACTTGCCAAAAGCACTGTCTAGGTCCTCGGTACCCAAACGCAAGTACTTTCTTGCGTGCACTAGGCATGGGCAAAAGAGCGGACGGCCCGCTCCGTGCAGTACCGAGGTGCGCTTAAGCCTGGACGGGACGGCCGGACGGATCAGTAGTAGCCTATATCCTGTTGATGATCCCATTCTTCAGCATTTGGTTGGAACTTGGGGCCTGCAGCACGGCAAGGTAAGGTAAGGCAAGGTTAGGTTAACTTCTCTTCCCCTCCTCACGCCGGACGAGACTACTGTATGTCATAGTCGTAGCTCGAGCCTCGACGGGGGCAGCCAGCTAGCCATGGGTGCTGACAGGAGTTCCTTCATCTTCCGTCCGTTTTCTGGGGACTGGCTGCGGAGGGGTAGTTCTGTGGGTGTGGATGTGGATGTGGGCAGTCGGCATCGCGTCAGCGCACGAGGGGAAAGAGATAATCTGACGCTAGCATGGCATAGCAGGACAGGACAGGACATGGACATAGCAGGGCATGTTAATGTCTGTGTCTGTGTGTCTGATCTTGCTCTTTGCTTGCTGCTTGCTTGCTTGCTCGGACCTCCTGCTCACGACTCCTTCTCTTCCGTAGAGGAGGGGCATTAGACAAAGGCATTTGTCACGACTCACCACTCACTAGCTTGCTAGCTGACTCACTAGCAGGACAATGGGCGGAAAACGAGAAACGAGGGAGAAAAAGCAACACGCGACGCGAAGCAAACATCTCCATGGACCTATCGAAGTGGCGATCTGCCTGCTACACTCTGACCGACTTGTTGTCTTCCACTCGAGCCTTGAGCAATTGGCAGGCATACAGACAGACGAACACTCGGAAGTCTTGTCAGTGGTCACCGACTCCATCAATCAGTCACCAGGCTGGAGTCGGGGGTGCCAATGCCAATGCCAAATGCCAGAAGAGAAGAAAAAGGTGGGGTAGAATCGTGGATAGCTCAGCCCCGCCCACTCTCCTGCCCACACAACAGTAGTCGTGCCCAGCCTGCACAGACCGACTAGCAGGGCGACCAAACGCAAGGGGTAGGATGCAGAAGAAGGTTCCGGACCTATCAACTCTGAACAACTTTGAGCAACTGACAATTCATACAGCGCCGATGAGAAGAGAGGTATCAGCGCGAAACAGCGGTGAGGCCTTTTTTTCTATGTATAGTTTCTTTCCAACGCTTCGAGATTCGAGACTTCTGGTTTGGAATGCTTGTTTTTCTCCCCAATCAATCCTTGGTATATCATGGAGGAGGGGGGGACCGAACTGACTCGGCTGTATCGATGTAGGACGGTAATCTTTCATGGAGAGCGAAATGAAAATACGTACGACTACTCATTGTGGAGGGTAATTGCAGACTAGTTGGGGCCAGCATCAGCTTCAACCAAGTCTGCTCCTACGTAGTAGGTATGGAGTATCCAACACAATTATGATGTACATAACTTGGGTTTAAGAGTTGAGACGAACCCGACCACCCTCGACCCGGCGCTAATGGTCAGTTGCTGAAGCGAATCCCTCAAACAATTTATTAATAGTAGTGCGCTCGATTGGCAATTTGAGGGGTAGATAGACAGCACCAGCAGCACCAGCGGCGGCGGCTGGTAGCGGTAAACAAAACGAATTTATGCGAGGGATGTTGGTAGTTATCGCCTTTAGGTTCTCTTTTTTTTTTTTTTCCCTTTGCTCATAATTTGACTTTGTCCCTTAGTTCATTATCCAACGCTCGATCGGGCTATTTACTACTGAAACTAACGATTAACGTCTGGGCAGCAGCGGGAGCCTAGCGGACTAGCAGCACCAGCAGAAGATGTACATGTAACTAATCTGTACGCAAGTAATAGCTGTCCTGTATGTACAGCGAGGTAAATCCATCCATCGGCTCTGCTCTGCCCCTAGACCGAGCTTGGCTTGGCTGCTGCTGCTCTAGCCCTCTGGCATGCTGAGCTGGTCTGATGTTCTACAGCTGTTCCTACGTAGCTAGGTCTCGTGAAACATAGCAGAGCTAATAGTGGCGTCGGGGGCGCTGCATGGCGGGGCCCAGACGCATCAACCTTGGGTCGTCCAGGTCGTCGGCGGAGAATTAAGAGCTTGATCGGGAGATCGGTCATTGTTTGGTCATGGTGTTGGTGGTGTCTCGCCTTGAGGTTTGAAGTCTTTCTGAGTCTTGGTCTTGTGTGTGGGGTTTGGGCTTGGATATCTCGTTTTCGTGGTTGTCCCGAACTCCCGACTCCGAAGCAGAGAGAGGTTCACGGTGTTGCTGTTCTTGACAGGTCATGCTTCCCTTAATTCAATCATGATCCTTCCCGAGTCCCTCAGTCCTTCGGCCTCCTAAGGCTGAATATTGAGCTCGGCAAGACCGAAATTAGCATTAGATAGCACAACCAAGGGAGAACTCAGGAGAGCAGTCGTCGTGAACTCAGCAAGTCATAGATTCTCCAAGACCAACGTCGAACAGTCGTGACTCTCTCTCTCCAGATTAACTTCCCACCGTCAGCGCGTATCCTCGAATAAGAGAGCGGGACCAGACCGGCGACGAGACAAGACAAGTTGAAGAGTGACAGCTGGCTGGGCGCCAGAGTTGGAATATGGAAAACCGAAAAAAAAATATTAAAATAAGAAAAAAAAAGATAAATCTGTCAGAGCCTTGGGAGATCGCCGCCACTTGATTTCGTGGTTCCCTCTCGGCCACTGGTTTTCTTTGCTGGCTGCGCGAATCCCTGCCACTCTGCTGGGTTGCTTCTGCCTCGTGTAACCTCCTTGGTTGTTTCTCGCGTGCTTGCATTGGTTCTTTTAACAATCCATGTCACCAACGCTGGGCTGGGCTCCAGGGCGAGCGATTGACGAAAGTGAGGATGAAGGGAGAGAGAAGGAATGCGGATGGCGTGCAGTAGGATAGAACCGCTGAGGAGCGACGATCTCGAAAACCGATGGATTCGATGGAGTGGGTGGCTTCTGGCGTGCCCTCGGGTGGTTTCTTGAAACAGCAGCAAGAAAAACAAAATAATAAAAAAAAAGAAAAGAAAAGCGGGAGAAAAAGCACCGAATATTCGACTTGCTCAGTGGGTTTAGTCTGGTTGATGTGTATTATTACCGACTATTATGATTAATTCCACCCCTGTCCGTCCTCGCTTTTTGCCCTCGCTTTTTGCCCGACTAAGTCACCGCCATTTGACCCTTTGATTCGTGATTGTTTCCTGGAATCGAGGATGCCGTTGAGCGTTGAGACTTGGTATAGTTCTGCTGTGGATGCTGTCCGTGGTTCATGAAACCAAGGTTCAGTGGGACCGAATCGTGGAGACTGCGGACCGCGGAACTGATGGTCAGAATTCTACAGAGTAGTTGATAACTTGAGCGAAGAGGCATATTGTTCAATATAATATACTATAATGTATTCCAAGGCCTGATTAGAGAAGCGAAGTCGAAAACTCCACTAAGACTATCCCAGACGATCAAATGACTTACAGCTCGATCGGCCCAGCATTTCTGGTCGCTTCGTCAGTGCTCGATTAGCAGTCAGATTATTTGTCCTAATCAGATCGCCTGTTTGTCTGGCGGTCTGAGCAGCCTCAGCGTCCCTGTCGTGGCTCACCAGCGTGGTCCTTGCTTGGTGGCGGTTCTTGCCTGCGAGAAGGAGCCAAGAGCCGACCAGCTCTTTCCCCTCTTGGTTCTCCAGCGCTCCCTTCTCCACCTGTGCAAATGCAAATTTTATTTACAAGCGCAGTATTTCCACTTCGTCCTGGGCGTTGAATTATTGCTGACACCTGGGTTTGATTAACGACTATTTGATTCCTTTTTCTTGTCTTAAGAGGACCAGGAGTAGTTATAGCGAAGGCCTCAATCTTCTTTCTTTTTCCTCTTCTTGTCGATTCCGTTTCCTCTTCCTCGCCGACCGGCCTTAAAAGTCAGCGCCAGCGTCAGAGACGGGTTGGCAAGCAATTGCCTTGCAGCTTCTCTTACATTCCCGCGCAGCAGGTCTCAACTTGAACACACTACTTACTACACGTGCCGGTACGTCCCAAGATTTCTTCTTTTGTCTTGAAGAAGGGGTATTCTGGAACCTGGAACCCTCCTGTCAGCCTGTTGATAGTGCTGCGCTGCGTTGGCCAGCCTCCCGCTAAACCGCCGAAAGCCCCTCTTCCTCTTGTCTTGACTCTTGTTCCCGAATCCCTCTCCCAGCTTCAACGCAGACGAAGAACTAGCCTGAGCTTAGACTCAGCGTTTGCTGTGTTCCCCCCAGCCTCCTCTCCACCCTTCTGTATGATCTGCCGCAGCTGCAGCTCTGCAATCATCATCATCATCATCAGCCATCACTACCATCCATCCTCCTCCTCATTCTTGACTCTGGTCTCTTGACGGCTTTTACCGCCTGGATCCTGCCTCTCGGCCATCATCGCCTGCCGAAGAAGTGTCTGAGAATTTGGTGCTTTTTCTTTTCCTATTTTCTTTTTCGGGGATCCCCTCCTCTCGCCCTTTTTGCTTTTCCCTCGGATTTCTATTTTTCCCCTTCCCAGCATCGTCTCCACCGACCTCCCTCTGCTCCTCTCCTCCCTGGTCCGCCTCGCTCTCCATCCCCATCCCTTTCGTTTGACGCCTTTTATACATACTCGCCTCGTTCCGTCCCATTCTCGTCCTCCTCTCACACCACTTTCTTCCAATGCTACGAGTAATGACCCCTCGACTCACTGTTGCTTTGCTCGCCTTTTAGACACCCGTCCGCCCTCGCTCTGGATCTGGAGCTCTTCCCTTGCCACTTTCAACGACCTGCCACGACCTGTTACGACTCTTGTACGAGCCTGATTTAAAATTTGCTGCAGCACGCATATCATCTGTCTCCATTTGCCACTTATTTTTGCTCGCTTTTGGCCTTGTGCGAACACATAAAACTTGTATCCTCTCCATCGCTGGATGCACCTCGTCGCCTCTTCCCCGCTCCGCCTTTTATGACCGAAACGAGACCCATGATTCCGTGCTTCTTCTGTTGAGCCCCCCCGCGCGCCCAAGCTCCTCGAAATCATTCGGATGTACATTTCAGCCACTTATCCAACTGCAGCTGTTTTCTTCTCGACCCGTTTGCCTGCAATCTAAAGCGCCTGTTTACGGTTACGACGTTTCACGAAGCTTGCCCACGATTGCACATCCTTGCATTTTCGCATTGCTTGTTGAAGCCTTTTTTTTTCCTACGTTATTGAACTTTTGAACTCTAAACGACATCTTTTTGCATATTTGCTGCGATCTCCCTGTCTTGTCGACATCACTTTTTTCCTATCTCATGATATTTTGAAAACAAAACATACTCGCGCACGTATAACGTTGGATCACCTCGAGTCCGACGTTTTAACCGCCCTCGACTTTCACTTATTAGATCAATTGTTTTCCTCAAACCGAAAAGCTGGAGCTGCCGTCGATTTCCCAGGTCCACACCAGAGGTCCTGTTGATATTCCTTGGTATAATCCCCACGCTGCGGAGAGACCTTTGTTGTCTGGCGATCGACTTCCGGCTCTAAGTTTACCGACGGCCACGCAGGCGCCCATCTCGGGGCAGTCCTATCGGACTAGCTACGAAGACGCCTCGGCTTCATCGAATCAGAGCAGTGCTAGGACCAGTTTATCCGGATCCGCGCCTGTCTTTGAACCCAGAAGTCCACCGTCCTCGTCTGCGGACCTGCAAGCTGGCAACCAGGCTCGACTTTCGCTGGATTCATCCGCCTCCCAGGAATACAACATTCCGCAGAACCCCGTCAGTGAGAGCTACTATCCTAACCAGACCCAGATGACCAGCATGAACCAACCTCAGCCGTACATGGATGTTCATTCACATCTGTCGTCGGGACAGCCCTACGCGTCCCATGCTGCAACTGCTGGAGCGCTGCATTACCAGTACCCGCAACAGCCCCCTGTGATGCAACCTACTTCCACATATGGCCCAGCAAGCTCCTACTCACAGTACCCTTACCCTAATGGTGTGACCTCTTCCCAGTCTGCTCCACCGCCGCCGGCAACCTCTATGAGCAGTCAAGTTCCGGCTCAGTTGCTACCTCTACCTGGTGAGTTTGAAAAGCCGCTCCCCGCTTGAGATTGATATTGACTTTGAACTAGTGACCAATCACGCTGTCGCGGCGCCTGGATATGGTAACAACAGTGGAACGCCAATGCAAGGGTATGTGTTTGATCCTACTGGTCAGATGACACCCCCGGGCGCAAAGCCAAGAGTCACCGCGACACTGTGGGAGGATGAGGGTAGTTTGTGCTATCAGGTAGAAGCAAAGGGCGTGTGCGTCGCTCGGCGAGAAGGTGAGATTTGTCGATGTAGTCTTGGAAGATGCCGCTAACTTTGTAGATAACCACATGGTTAACGGCACGAAATTGCTCAACGTTGCGGGCATGACTCGAGGTCGTCGTGATGGAATCCTCAAGAGCGAAAAGATTAGGAATGTTGTCAAGATTGGTCCGATGCACCTAAAGGGCGTTTGGTAAGGCTCAAGATACCCGCCTCTAAATTGTCCCTAACCTAGCTAGGATTCCGTTTGAGCGAGCATTGGAATTCGCCAACAAGGAGAAGATTACGGATCTATTGTATCCCCTGTTTGTACACAACATCGGCAGCCTGCTGTACCACCCAACCAACCAGACGCGAACGAACATGGTCGTGCAAGAGTCGCAGCAGCGCCGACTGGAAGGACCGCAACCCGCCCGGACTCCCCAATCTCAACCTCCCAGTCTACATCACCACCATTCGCTGCAGACACCCGTCCCTACCCATATGCCTCAACCTCATACGATGGCATCGCAACCCGGGGGCCGACCATCCCTTGACCGCGCTCACACGTTCCCTACCCCGCCTGCGAGTGCCTCGAGCCTGATGGCTATTACCAGTCAAGGAAACTCATACGAGTGGAATCAAGGAATGAGTTCAGGTGTCCCAAACTCTCAGCCTCTATCCATCGACACAACTTTGACTAATGCACGATCGATGCCCACGACCCCAGCGACAACGCCACCCGGGAACAACCTGCAAGGGATGCAATCCTATCAAACACAATCTGGCTACGACTCGAAACCGTATTACTCAGCAGCTCCTTCTGCTCACCCTCACTATGCCGCACAGCAGCCAATGACTCAGCAGGCTATGGCGCCTTACGGGCACTCAATGCAGGCTAACTCTTATCTCAAGGGTGACATGGCGCCACCGTCTTCCGGCCGTGGTTCGGCAGGTCAACCCGAGCCGGAGCCGGCCGATGTCAAGACAGAGCGTTACGGTCAAAGTGGACATGTTGGCGGTGGAACCTCGGAGACCGAGCAGGAGCCGGAATACGTGCACCATGACAGCGGTTACAGCCGAGGCTCGTACACTTATACGACTAATCCTTCGGTCGGTGGCCTACCCGGCGATCACTCCCAGCTCACTCCGGACATGACGGGTTCCCCATCGCAGCAGAACGGCTCGGGACGAATGACTCCTCGCACGAGCGGTGCCGCTCCGCAATGGGCGCCAGGATACAGCACTCCTCCACGTCCTGCTGCTGCCAGCAGTCTCTACAACATCGTCAGTGATACACGGGGCACATCTGCGACAAATGGAACCTCTGACAACTACTCTGTGGCGTCCAACTCGGGCTACTCGACTGGGCTGAATGGCTCTATTGGGGGATCGAACAAGCGTATGCGCGAGGACGACGATGATCGGCTTGGCCGGCCAGACAGCCGTGACGACTACGAAACGAAGCGTCGCAAGACTCTGGCCGACACGACCGTGGGTGGCCCAGTAGGTGTGCCTCTTGCCCTTCAGCCTATGAAGGCGGGTGGCAGCCTTATGGCTGGCCGTCGCTAACTCTTTTACCTGAAAAAAATGGACAAAAAACATTTGGGGAAAGGAGCAAGACAAAAAGGATGTTTGATTTACGGTTGATTTTCTTCTCGGGGTGCATTGTGGTTTTCTTACTTTCTAATAGAACACATCTTGCCTGTTCTGAGCGGCTAAGTTACTGGTCACAGTTGACCGGGCTCGACTGGGCTGCTCGATTTCTTTGCTCGCCTCTTCTCTAGACATGACTGGGACGCTCTCGGGGGTGTTTGGTCTCGGCATGGACGAGGTACATTATCATGGGGACTTTGTGGCCATAAAGTTGTGCGAATGACTTGCAAAAGGATATGTATTCTGGGTTTTGTTTGCGGTGCAGCGTTCTGAATTCGCCTCTCTGCTTCTCAGCCGTCTCTCTGCGAGATGGCCTGCTTTCTGGTGATGATTGCGACCGGCTATATTTATGACCATGATGAGACGAATTTCCTTGACGAGATCTAACTATATTTTTGTGGGTTCCATTGCTTAGTCTAGTAGTGTATATTGTGCATGTAGGAGTAGTCTATGAGAAGGGTGCATCTGCAGGAGGAGCGTGGACGGGAAAAGGTAAGAACTTCGCATCAGATAATCGTCAGACAAGGCAAAAATAACAGCTGACCCTTGAATTTGGCGAAGGCAACATGCAGTCCAGCACAGACTGAATCTGGATTCCGATCAAATGCCGGGAAGCTCTATACCCGCGCTGCGAGGGGAAATTCTGTCCGCACCCATGGGTCTCCTTTGGGGTTCCCATAGGGGAATATTGTCCGCTGACGTCGAAGTATAAATCGGGGTATAAGAGGGGTCGAGGATCATCAAGACAAGACGTCTTTGTCTCGGTCTTCAACTCGAAAAAGTCGTCAAGATGATTACAGTCACCTACGCTGCTGTCATTGGCCTCGTGGCCCTGGTCTACTTTGTGGTATGGCCTGTCTTTGAGTATTTTCGGGACCCGAAAGGTATGCCTCTCTCATTCGCTTCTCCTGGATGTTATGCTGATAACGTAGGCCTCCGCCGGTATCATAACATGTCAACGTTCTCTGGCATCTCGGCTATCCCCTTCATGCTCATGGCCTCTCGCGGCTTCCGGTCATTAGAGCTCCAGGGACTCCACCAAAAGCACCCTGTCCTTCGCACAGGCCCGAATACTCTGTCCTATGGTGACGTCCGCGCCATCAAGGATATCTACGGACACAACACCCGCTGCATCAAAGACCCCTCCTACATCGTCACCGCCGGCACCCACTACCACCTCGCCGATGTGGTCGATAAGCCCGACCACGCCCGCAAGCGCAAGGTCCTGTCATCTGCATACGCCCTCAAGAACCTTGAGACTTGGGAGCACAAAGTCAGCGACAAAATTGCCCGACTGGTCAAGCACTTTGATACTATTTGTACCTCGCCCCTTCCTGCTGGCCAGGAAAAGCCAGACCCCGCCGACCTAACAGTTGATTTCCGCGCCTGGACCAACTACTTTACGCTCGATGCGATCGCAGACATTGGCCTCAGTGAGAAACTGGGCTTCCTCGACCAGGGCAACGACATGTGCACAGCTGAGCGCAAAGATGGCACCACATACCGCACCTCCCTCCGCGAAGCCCTCTACCCGACAGCGCGCAAACAATCCTATCTCCTCTGGAATTACGACTTTTACCCGACACTCAACAAACTGGCCAACGTCATCCCCTACTTCGCCAAAATGCAAAATTCTGCAGATACCTGGGAAGACATCGTCTGGCACCGCAGCATGCAGCGCCGCCGGCGTTACGAAGCGGGCGAGAAACTCGAAGACTTTTTCGCTGCACTGATGGACGACAAATCCGGGAAGCCCCACGGCCTCGAATGGGGTGAAGCAGTCGCAGAGATTAACATCATGATGAACGCAGGCTCAGTTACGACCGCAATCGCAATCACAAACGTCATGTATCAGCTCCTCAAGAACCCCGAATCCCTGCGCATGCTCCGCGAGGAAATCGACTCCATCTACGACGACGAGAGCGAGGCCATAGCCTCCTACGACAAGGTCAAACACCTTCCCTATCTGCGCGCCTGCCTTGACGAATCCCTCCGCATCTTCCCTCCCACATCCCACGGCCTCCCCCGCGAAACCCCACCCGAGGGTATGGAGATCCTGGGGCAGTGGGTGCCCGGAAACACCACAGTCAGCATGTCCGCATATGTCGCGCACCGCGACGAAACCGCCTTCCTGCAGGCAGACAAGTACAAGCCCGAGCGATGGCTCGGCGAGGAAGGGAAGGCGCTGCAGCCCTATTTCGTGGCGTTCTCGGCTGGGGCGCGGTCCTGCATCGGGCGGAACATCTCCTATCTCGAGCAGACCGTTATTCTGGCGACGCTAGTGAGGCGGTATGAGTTTGCATTGCAGGATCCCAGCTGGGAGCTGCAGAGGGAGGAGACGATGAATTTGATTTTGGGCGGGATGCCGGTCAAGGTTTGGAGGAGGGAGCTGGTGGATGCTGATGCTGATGCTTAGCCTAGGCTTCTTCTAAGAACTCCATTTTCTTTTCTTTTCGCCGCTGTTTTTAGACTGGACTTTGGTGACGTTTTGGATTTGTTTGATGGGAATTGGATGGCTTATATTGGACTTTATATAGCGTGTGATGGACGATTTATGATGTTGCTTAGCATTGCTTGGACTTTTACTTGTCTATTTCCCTGCATGAACTATTCAGGTTCCTGGTGCATATTGAAAATTATCTCCAAATTAGAGAATGATCCCCCTCCAAAGTTAAGAAATTTCTTAAGGAGCTGAGTTATGGGGTGTTCAAAAGAGCCTGAAAATGGACACCACAAAAAGTATTCATAAATCCAAATTAGCTGGATGTCTTCTAATTTTCTCCTTTCTTGAAGTGCCGTAGGCAGATTATGCCAATTCAGTCCGAAAGCTACGTGGCAAGCAATGGCCCCCCCCAACACATCCGCAGGCGAACATTACCCCAGTAGTCGAAACGCTAATGGAACGTGCAGAGTATGGAACATCGAGTCAGCTGCCCCGTGTTCCTTGCTCGCACCCAAAGTTCTCGCCTGGCCCTGTGGCAAGCGGGCAAAATTTCCTTTAGCTCCCCGCACTTCCCCGCGTTCATTTCGGGAATTATTTTCCATCTGAGTGGCACTCCCGTGAGAACAGAGCAAAGCAGAGCAGAGGAAACAATCGCCGACAAGGTATGTATAAGTACTCGCCTCCCACGATGTTATTTCGAACTAGATACGCTCTCCCCTCTCCTATGCAGCCACTATGGGTTCTAACATGGCAGCATCCACACTGGCTAGCCTCACACACCAACTCCAGCTCCAGCTGAAAACAAACCCAACACCCATCGACTACATCATTCTAACCTTCCTCTCCCTCGTCGGCGCCACATACCTCTCCCGTGGGATACTCTGGGACACACCAGACCCCTACCGCCACCTGCTCTTCGAGCGCCCGCAGCTCAAATACGGTCTTAATGGTGCGGCAGCAGGAGCCGCGGCACAGCATCAGGCAACGCGCAACATCGTGCGCAAGCTCGAGGAGACAAACTCGTCGATCGTCATCTTCTGGGGCTCGCAGTCGGGCACTGCGGAGTCGTTTGCCCACCGGCTTGCGCGGGAGATCTCGCTTCGCTTCAAGGGGAAGCGTGTCCTCACTGCAGACCTGAGCGATTATGACCCCGAGAGCGTGAGTGAGCTTGCCGGGTCACAAGGGAAGCTGGCTCTGTTTGTGCTCTCGACGTATGGTGAGGGCGATCCGGCGGATAATACGATCGAGTTTTGGGATTGGTTGAATGCGAGTGACAAGAAGGAGGAGGAGAAGGAAGGAAGCAAGAAGTTGTTAGAGGGCCTGCGGTACTTTGCCTTTGGCCTTGGGAACTCAAACTACAAGTACTATAACAAGGTCATTGACCGCGTCGCTGAGGTCCTCAATAACCATGGTGCTCAAGCGCTGCTCCCCGTCGCGAGAGCGAATGATGCAAATGGGACGACGCAGGAGGATTTCATCGCCTGGAAGGAGACGCTCTTCACCTATTTCCGCGAGGAGCTAGGATTCACGCAGTCCGAGCTCGTGTACCAGCCGACTATCTCCATCACGCAGGATGCGAGCATTGAGACTTCAACTCTGCACTGTGGTGAGCCGCGCCACTCGCCGAACCCCGTTGCGATTCCCATCTCGGGGATAAGGCAGCTGTTTGAGCCCAGCTGGGACAGACATTGCCTGCATATTGATCTTGATATCTCTGGGACGCCGGACGTGGTGTACAAAACTGGCGACCATCTCGGTGTCTGGCCGTCGAATCCGGATGAAGAGGTTGATCTGCTGCTGCAGATGCTTGGGAGATCGAACGAGGCCGATACTCCTATATCTATCTCTGCGATCGAGGGTTCTGAGGGTGAGGATACGTCGAAGAAGGCCCCCTCGCCGACGACGCTCCTCGTGCTATTGAGACACTATCTCGAAATCACAGCCCTCATCCCGCGTGACATCCTCGCAACCCTCGCCTCCTTTGCCCCAACACCGGGGGCAAAGGCCTTCCTCACGACACTGGCAAACAACAAGGAGGCCTACGTGGAGTTCACTCGCGGAAACCACCTCACTCTGGGACGGGTCCTCGCCGCGGCCTCGGGATCTCAGACCTGGAGCAACCTCCCACTCTCGCATATCATCGAAATCCTCCCACCGCTGCAACCACGCTACTACTCCATCTCCAGCAGCAGCGTTGTCTCGCCGCGCAAAATCTCCCTCACAGTCCTCGTCCTCAAGACCTCCCTCCCCGAAAACGCCGCCGTCTCAATCCCAGGCCTCACATCGACATACCTCCTCTCCCTCTCCGACCTCCCCCAGCAATCAACCAAATCAACCACCCTCCCCTCAACATACACAAACACCCTCCTTCCCATCACACCCAGCGGCGGCGGTAGCAGCAGCAGCACAAGTGCAGGACCAAGAAAAATCCTCTCGCACCTCCGCCGCTCAACCTTCAAACTACCCCGCCTCCCAACAACACCCCTAATCCTCATCGCAGCAGGAACAGGCCTCGCGCCCCTGCGCGCCTTCCTCCACGAGCGCCGCCAGATCCTGAAAATCGGCCGTGAGGTCGGCGACATGCTCCTCTTCTTCGGCTGCCGCCGGCCCGACGAGGACTTCATATACCGCGCCGAGCTCGAGGAGATGGGGGGCTCGTTCGGCGGGAAACTGAAGATCGTGACTGCGTTTTCGCGGTATGACGAAGAAGACGGAGGAGGTGTGAAAAGGGGGTATGTGCAGGACCGCGTGGTCGAGTTTCAGGATGAGGTGCGCCGGTTGCTTGTTGAGCGGCGGGGCAATCTGTATATCTGTGGGCGCGCGGGGATGGCGAGGGAGGTTGAGAGGAGGGTTACGTCTTTCTTGAAGATTGGTGTGGAGGGAAGTCTTAGGGAGGCAGAGGAGTGGGTGAGGGGGGTGAAGAGGAGGGGGAAGTGGCAGGAGGATGTTTGGGGGTAGCTCTCTCTCTCTCTCTCTCTCTCTCTCTCTCTCTCTCTCTCTCTCTCTCTTCATTTCTTTTCAATTTGATACGAAGCGGCTGATAAATGGAAGGTTAGGTGGATCTAGATTCTTGGTTTTTGGTTGTTATATCGTTGATTCAGTTGGATTATTCGTTACCTGGTGATATATCTGTACTTGATTGGCATGCAAATGTTTCTTTTATTTTAGGCTGTCTAAGTCTATCCACATCTGAACGACTCTGAGAACGAGAGAAATAAAAGCTATTTACCTACTCTCCCTTCCCTTCCAGACTCCCTCCCAAATCTCCATCCACCGCTTTTGCTTAAACGATAACGGCGCCTGCGGATCCCTAAAGACCCCCTGCAGAATCTCCCTCACCTTCATACTCAGCACTTTAACCGCGAGCATCCCCTTCCACTCACGGACCGAGAACCGCAGGCGATTCGAGTCGATAGACAGGACCCCGCTGTGCATCCGCACATCCGCCTCGCCGCACAGCAACATGAGCTGGAAATCTTCGACGATGCTCGTCTCGAATGCATTGTAGTGTTTGTTGCGTGCGGATGCGGACTGCATGATGTGGTAGTAGCTGAGGTATTTTACAACCGCAGGGTCCGAGTTGCGGTTTACGGAGGACGGATGCACCGTTACCGGTTGGTTGTTTGCGATGTTGCGCCAGCCTTTGCCTTCGCGGGTGAGTAGCTTCGGGTAGAAGGACCACGCGATTACAGAGTTGATCAGCGGGTCGTTTGTGGTGTTTGTGTCGTGGGTTTCGGGGACGTTGAAGAACTGGCGTTGACGGGTGGAGCGGGCGCTTTTTTTTTTTTTTGTTTATTAGCTTCACGTTTTCCGTTATTTGGAGACGGGAGTGTGTAACATAGGATAGAATGCATGATCAGGGGGGGCGGAAGGGAGGGTACCGGTTGAGTGCTGCTTTCTGACTCGCGTCGAGAGTAATCAGACCTGCGTCGGCAATGGAGACAATGAGTTGGAGTTTGACATCTTCAATGTTTAGTAGAGTCTGCGGGGAAAGGAAGTTTTTCCTGCAGAAGGCGTATTCATTTGCACCTGGTGTGCTGCGTGTGCGTTTCCAGGCGAGGTATGCGTTATAGACCGTCAGTAGATCCGAGTCACCTATACCTAGTTAGAACCCCTCTACAGTACATGCGACGGGCAGGAGTTAGGAAACATACCTCGTCTGAAGGAAAGTCTCGCCGCTTCCTTCTGACTATTTGTGCCCATGGCACTCACAAACGGCGACTTGCATGACAGAATTGCTGCAATGCTTACCGTCGCATCGAGACACTTGAAGAACGCCCCGTGGATGATCAGTTTGCCTAGAAACACGTCGAGCGGAAGCTTTGCTAGCTGTTGTCCTAGCGGGGTAAGGTTTTCCGAGGCCGTGAGGGCTTTGACCTCCTTTAGGGCATCGATCGCGCGCCGGATGTTCTTCGAGGAAGGCGGGTCCAGAGCTTCGAGGAGGGTCGGCTCGACTTCGCCGAGTTTGCAGATCTTTACACGCAGGACAAGGTCTTGCAGGGAGAGACGGAGCATTTCAGGGGTTTGTTGTTCGGCCAGCTTGGACTATCAATATCACAACAGGTATCAAATTACAGGAAATATGGCTTACAAGTTTGTCATGACGGTGCTTTGTGAACATGTGGAAGCAAATACCGGCTTGCACTCGACCTGCTCGACCGCGTCGTTGCTTTGCATTCGCTCGGGAGATGAAAGCCTCCACAAGTCGGGACAGTTGGCGTCGCTCATCAAATCTATTCTGTTAGTTTGCGAATGTATAATCATTGTGCAAGTGTCCTACCTCATTGTCTTCTCCTTTCCTGCGTCAATAACAGCTGTGATATCAGGAATGGTGATACCCGTCTCTGCGATGTTGGTGGCAATCACGATCTTGCGCATTCCCTCTGGAGGCACAACAAACGCCTTTTCTTGTTCCTCACTAGCGATAGACGAGTGGAGGGCGTGTACAATCCACCCCTGCTGGAATACTGGCTCTGAAAGAAGTTCGTCATTTAACCGACGAATTTCTGCCATACCAGGCAAGAACACAAGAATGGCTTTGCTGTAGTACTCCAGTTCTGGGGTAGTTGTGAGTTTCATCAGTAAGCGCTTTATCAGCTGATAGTCAAGTCGGTATTCGTCGAATCTCGCAATTGTCTCGCGCGTCTGTTTGGAATATCCGTCCAAGGTGGCCACCACACCCGAGGCTTCGCCTTGATCGGTTTCAAGATCATCATCTTCGTCGTGTACATGATTTGACGCATTCTCAGAGAGTCGATACTGTGTTAGCTCGACGGCATCTTCCAAGAATTTGGTCTCTACAGGGAATGTTCGTCCAGGAATATTCAGGACTGGCACGCCACCGAGATATGTCGAGAAGCGGTTGGCTTCGAGCGTAGCAGACATTAGAATTAGCTTTAGGTCTAGTCGTTTCTGCATCAACCGGCGTAGGACGATGAGAAGGAAGTCGCTGTCGATTGAACGCTCGTGTACTTCGTCCAGGACAACGTGTGTGACGTCCTGGAAGTCAGCCGGCCGTTCTAGCATACGCACCACAACTCCGGTAGTTCTGTCTCGTCAGCTTATTTCAAAAAACAAACTTGGGATCGGAACGTACGCGAATACTAGTCTAGTCGACTGGCTGACTTTGCTCTCTAATCTCACAGCAAAACCTATGAGAGAGCGCGACGTTCCCACGTCGTTCTTGCTCTCTCCTAGTTCCTCGCTTACTCTTCGTGCGAGAGAGATGGCAGAAATACGGCGTGGCTCAGTTACGTAGATCTTGCAGGGACGTCCAGACTGCATCTCGTGTTCGAGAATGAATGATGGGATCTGTGTACTCTTACCACTTCCAGTCTCACTGCAGATGATAAGGGCACGATGCGTGTCGAGCGTGCTGAGAATCTCGTTCTTGAACTCCCAGATGGGCAGATTCATACGGCCCTGGACCATATACTGAAACGGGGGCGTGGAAGATTTCTCCAACCAAGCCTGAGCCAACTGGTCATTCGGCCTGGAGATCTCTTTCTTGCCTGATCGCACCGGCGATCGGTTCTTTGGTGTTCCGTTTCGTCTCCGAAAGTTGTCGGAGAGAACGACATCATCCTCAAACGCACCGTGATTTTCTTGGATTACTTTTCGCAGGTTCTTGACCACCTGTTTATCGGCTTCGTCCTCTTGCTCTTTCTTGGCGGCTGCGAATTCAGCCCAAAGATCTCTCCAAGCGACTGGTAGACGCAGATAGGCCTTGCCTTCTTTCGAGTTCTGCGGAAATAGGATGAAAAGGGCAAAAGTAGACGAGAATGATTCGGCCTGCTGCGAATTAGGAGTGGCTATCTTGTCCATGGAGACAAATGTGGCGTAAGAGCTGGACTTGTGGTTGATTAATTCCTGCGTGAACGGAGACGGAATCTCCTGTGGTTTCGACCACCGCACTTCCAACGCCACGCGGCTCATATGCGAGGACGATGAGATGTCCTTGTAGGTGATTTTACATCCGGAGTCGCTGAGAGAGGTCAGCGTGGACTACGAAAAAAGTGAGTTATACATACCGTGCTTTGCACGCTTCTTCTAGGACACGACGAGGGCTGAGGCCTGTCCATTTGCCAAAATCGCGCATTGTGATCGAGGCATTGTTCAGCTCTTCTGTGATTACGCCCAGCTCTAGAGTGGGTTCTTCACCCTGGAACATGTCCCCCAAAATGCCATCGTCGCCATCGTCTAGGCCAGGCGCGACGTCCGGGTCTGGCTCGGGCTCCTTTTTGTCTACCGACTCTCGTTCCGGGTCAGCTCGTCGGAATATAGCAGCCTCTTTCCTGAGCTCGTCCAATTTTTCTTTCCAATAGTACTCTGCTTCTTTGCGGTCAAAAAGGACATCATTCTCGATGGCTGAGATCTTGCGTTGGAGCCTCGATACTTGAGGATCATCTGGTGCACCGGTGGGCTGGCGCCCCCTTTTGCCTTTCTTCGGCTTGTCAAAAATGTCTGGGCAAAGATTATACAAACGGGTCTGTAGGTCTAGATATTTCGGGACCAATGTGTCCGGATCTAGAGAGCTATCCGACTCATAGGGGTCGGCCTGTGGAATAGGCTCCTTAAAGACAGGCTTCGCCTTTTGCTTCTTATAACCTGAGACTGATTTAGGAGTGGATTGTCCTGACTCACGATCTGATGCTCGTTAGCGCTCCCACGTCAAGCGATACCGAGCACCGAGGGTTACCGGAAATCCACGAAACGTTCTTGTCCGTATCTTTACGCTGAGCAGCCTGTGTATATGAGGGTAGCTCTTCAGGTTGGCAGTGGATCGCGAGCCAGTCGAGGGCTTCATCCAAATTGCACACAACGTCGCGGTTAGTTATAGAAAAGTTTCCAGCATAGTAGACCAAAACGTGCTTCAACGCCTCTTCCACTCGGGTTTCGGGGAAGCCCAATTTTAGAAGAGTATCCTTCAATGTCCAGAGCTTCATGCACAAATCATCCTCCGAGACTGTCCGTTTCGCATCTCGCATCGATTGCGGGATCAGTCCTTGTTCGTCTGCCTCGGCCAAACTTAGTATAGAGTTCACCACATCGGACGGGAGCCATTCGAGGAGATTGACAGGAACGGCCTGCTGCCGGAGGACTCTCTTTTCCGTTTCTAGCTTCGCGGCTTGACGGATAGCATCACTCTTGCACTTTGCCGCATACTTCTCCACCAGTATCTGTAACTCGGCGTCCTCTAGATGACGCTCTAGTTCGTCTGGGGTGTAATTCTGCAACGACGGTGCATCGTTTGGTTTATGGGCGGGTTGCGTAGATTCCGCAGGTGTTGGACGCTCGCTCTCCGAGACCGACTTCGAGTCGACCGTTGAGGCTGGCCCTGACGAGTCCGCGGGCTTTGCTTTGGAGGGGACGGAGATCGTTGTGAATCCGCGGGCAGGGTTCGAGGCAGGCTTCTTCTTCTTCTTGTTATTTGGCGGCATAATGCAGCGCTTCAGCGCTAGGGACAGCTTTAGAAGCTGGGAGAAGAATGAATCAGTATGACTCACGCATCGAGAGGAGATTTAAAAAGAGGACGATGCAGTCCCTCAGTGTGGTGGATGAAAGGCGGCGAAGCTGCTTCTTTCCCCACACAAAACCACCGAAAACTCTTATGACAGCATCACCACCACGAGCGAACGAAGCGCCGAAGCGACATGCTCCCGACCACCTAACATGGACGAACTTCCATGGGAACAGGTGAAATCCGGAGATTTCGAGAGCCTGCGGGCCGTGCTCTTCTCGAGTTCGACCTCGCGCAGAACTCGCGCTCTAAGCGATCTCCGCGAGAAAATCGGTATTGCCCGCCCCTCTCCCGTCCCCGTGGCCCAATTCTGATCGTGTGTTTGGCTTCTCGTCCTTGTAGGGTCTGATTTACCGGAGAATGCCCGCAAGCCCCTTCTAGCACTCCTTCTCCAGACATTATCGCGATACATTGACCGCCCCTCCCGCCAGGCTGTCCAGCAATGCCTCCGCTCACTGCTCAAGGCACCCGTGCCAGCGGACGATCTTAAATTCCTGGTCCAAAAATTACAGATTGAGGCATCTAAATCTAGCTTGGATGCAGGTTCTGCACTTGTCCTTCTGGAATGGTGCTCTATTCTGCTGCAACTTCTGAAGGGTGACTCGGAAACCCCGCTCTCCGTCGTGCTGGATGTTATTGCGCTGAATGCACGGGCTCTGGAGACATGTCTTGCGGTACCACCTAGATCGGGAGTCAAGGTGTCCGCTCTGAGGGTGACAAGACGTGCCCTCCGTGCGGTATTCTCCGACACCTGGGGCGACGATGCTATCCATCAATCCGTCCAGCGGTTGACTAGTGATGCGGCCGCCGGGCAGAAGAATGCGCCTTTCCTTGGCGTGATCTCTGGTGTTTGTGCGCGCTTGAGGGGCAAGGAGTCCGTTCTAGAAGCGGACAAAAAGGTTATAATTGCATATTATATCAAGGAATTGGTTTCGTCAAAGTCCGCACCGCCTCCGCACATCGCGAGCGGCATGTCCGACTTCTTCGAATCTTTCGTCGCGTACGAGGAGTTAACTTCGGAGATAATCCCTCCGCTAGAGAAAGCAATCCTGCGTTCTCCGGAGGTCGTCTTCAGCGGGCTGGTACCCTCGCTCTTCTCCTCACTCCCGGAGGATATCGACTTATCCGAAGTTTTACACACCCGCTTGCTGAAACACCTGCTGTCGAGCATGAAATCAAACAATCCGGTTATCAGACAAGGTGCTTTGGAGTCATTTGTGTCTGTTCTCTCTAAATCCAAGACTGAGAGTCTGCTACTGAAGATCGTTGGCGAGGTGATCGGCCCCCTCAAGACCCAGAAGATTACAAGCCCTGAACATCGAGCTACTTATGCCCAGGCTCTAGCTGCAGTTACCCCTATAGCCGACATATCAAAGGAAATTGTACAAGGTTTTGTACCAGTCTTCGCCCGCGAATCCAACGAACCTGCTCTTGAGCAAGAGATTAAGGCTTTTTCAAAGCATCTTTCACATCTTATCTCGTCAAAGGTTAAGATTAGCGACGATGTCACAAATGCAATTGTCAAAGGCGCTGCCGACAAGAAAATTCCTTTCCGGAGGCTGTGGCAGCTTACCGTTGGAGAAGCTGTTTGGCAAGCTGAATCTACCACCCTCGCGAGCCCTGAGGTGGAACCTTTCGTCACTAAGTTTATTGCTAAACTGAAGGAAATATTTAAAGAGGTCTCTTCGAACCCATTGCCGTCGGCTCAGAATGGCGCTCTTTTCAGTGCCTACGTCTACATTGCTCTTTTTGGGAAACTATCCCGCTTCGAAAATTTCAATAAGGCAGGATGGGAGGAAACAGTTGGCCAGTCACTCGCCCTTCAGCCAAAGCCGTCTTTCCTATTGAACCCGAAAGCTTACTCCAAGCTGACCTCCCAAGCAGAGGTTCAGTGGGCTGTCAGAACCCTTGCGGCTGTTTCTTCCACGTCGAAGTTCGGCGGCGCCGAAGCTCAAGCTAAGGTAGCATGGGCTGAAGCATTTATCTACGCTATCACCGCTCCGGGACTTCACAGCGGTTTCCGAGACGAGTCTGCCCGTGCATTGTCTGGCGTGCACCAGAAGGATGTCAAAGCAGTCGGGCGCATTGTTCTAGACGGCCTTTGGACTTGGATTCTGGCATTCAGGACTGGGGAGAAGGAGTCCGCACCTATTTCTGCAGGACCCGAAAGTGAAAGATACCTCCACCTCGTTGCAAAGGCTATCTGCCCCTCTGCCTCAGAGTCTTCCGACGAGACCCGGGCGAGCTTGAAGGCACAGCTCGTTGAAACGCTCGTCCTTGGTCGACCGGAATTGATTCCGAACGTTTCCTGGATTGATCTCTGTCTGAGGACTGGCATTGATCCTGGCGAACTTGTTCGCGAATACCCCAACGACTGCATGAAGCAATTGATACAGGTTCAGGAGGATCCTGTTCAATCTAAGATACCGCAGGTTGATGCTGCCATATGGAGCGCAGCAGGTGACTTAGCTTTCGTGGCACCCGATGTCATGGTTCCTCAGCTGGTCAACCAGATTAAGGATGACTTAGATGTCTACCGCGCGTCTACCATTACCCCTACGGATGCAGCAATTGCGAGAACTCCCGAGGGCACCATGTTTGTTGATGTGCTGAACACAAAATCCCGGCAGACCTTCGACAAGAACACCAAAGACTATGACATTCTGAAGTGGGAGGAAGAGATGCGCGCACACCTAGCTCAGAAGAAGGGTGAAAAGCCAAAGAAGCTCACTACAGACGAGCAGGCCAAGGTCAAAGCCCAGCTCGCAAAGGAGGCCAAGATCCGCGAAGATGTCCTGCGCGAGGTTAAGCGAATTGAACGAGGCTGTGGAATCATCCAGGGTCTCGCTGCTGGGCCTGCAGTTGATGCAGATGACTGGATCAACCCTGCTCTCTCCTCACTGCTGGCCCTTTCAAAGGCTGGAGCAGGTCTGTTTACGGGTGATGTTGTCTCGAAAGCGTACCTCAAATGTTCCGAGAAGCTCTCAACTCGCCTTGGTCCTCTCCGACCATTTGTCGGTGTTGCAACTCTTAGAGCCATTGGAAAGGGCTCATTACCCTCTGAGATGGAAATTGAGCCTCTTGGAAGTAAGTTCTGGCATGCTCTTTTTTGTAAACGTGTGCTAACCTGCAACCAGAACTTGTCACTAGAATCCTCTACCGTCTGCGCTTCGCATCCGAGCAGCGGCCGCTTGACCATTCTTCGCTGGCCTATGCTCTACCTCTGCTCTTCTTGATTCTTAACTGTAACGGCATTGAAGAGGAAAAAGGCGAGGAGGAGGGTGAGCAGGCCTTGTTGGCTCTCGAAATCCTATCCTTCCACTCGGGATCATGTGAGTTATTCAAATCTTTGGCAATGCTCTCAATTCTGATATCCCTTTAGTCACCGATAGCCGCCTCCCACGAGTCGAAGTCCTCGAACAGCTCATTACTGCAATGCAGAAGTATACCCAGCATTACAAGCTTATCAAGGACTCTCTATTCGATGTTGCTAGAAGCATTGCGCCGAATATTAGCAAGGACGAGTTGGATGTGCTCCTAAAA
Organism: Aspergillus baeticus; assembly: GCA_027569055.1. Classification (NCBI taxonomy): domain Eukaryota; kingdom Fungi; phylum Ascomycota; class Eurotiomycetes; order Eurotiales; family Aspergillaceae; genus Aspergillus; species Aspergillus baeticus. Next base: position 140,926 of record JAPDEI010000047.1, read on the forward strand.
GGTGCCATTGTCTCTGACTCGTCTGTGAGGTCGTCAGTCTTGCAAGCCATTGAAGCTGAAATCGATCTTACTGACCTTGACTTCTCCGAGCATATCTGGCTCGAATGCCACGACTATGTAGAGGAGAATGCTGAGGTCGCTGAAAATATTTGGGAAGAAAATGCCCTCGAGATCGATGACACCGCTTTTGAGAAGATTATTCCATACCTTAACAGCCAGGATGCAAATCTCCGAGGAGCTGCCGCTCGCGCTTTGGCCCATGCGATCGAGTCTCACACATCCGTATTTGGAGACATCGTCTCTCAGCTTCAATCCAAATACGAGACTGTAGTACGCCCCAAGGAGCCGGAGAAGGATAAGTATGGAATGCCAAAGAAGGTTAATACCACTGATTATTGGGAATCTCGAAGCGGCATTGCTCTCGCATTTTCTGCTATGAGCAATTCGTTCGAAGGCGAGCAGATAGTCTCTTTTCTCCGCTTTTTGATTGAGAGGGGACCTCTTATTGATCGGAGTGGTGTGGTGAGAGCTCAGATGGCTGACAGCGGCAAATCTGTTATCGCTGTCCGCGGCCAGGAGAAAGTAGAGGAACTGATGAAACTCCTGGAGACGACGCTAGAGACCTCAGACAAGGGAAGCGAGACGTCCGATCTTCTTAATGAAGCCGTCGTCGTTCTATACGGATCTCTGGCACGGCATCTCAAGGCAGACGACCCTCGTCTGCAAATAGTTATCAAGCGACTTCTCGCCACTCTCCCTACGCCCTCTGAGAGTGTCCAGGCTGCCGTTTCCGAGTGTCTTCCACCACTAATTCGGTTAGCTGGACCGCAAAGCGGGCAATATGTCAAGGAATTGCTTGATCAGCTCCTGCAAACTAAGAAATATGCTACTCAACGCGGTGCGGCTTATGGCTTGGCTGGTATTGTCCAGGGCAGAGGCATCTTCACCTTGCGCGAGTTCCGCGTCATGTCCCATCTCCAGGATGCCTCGGAGAACAAGAAGGAGCCACACCAGCGTCTAGGAGCGTTGATGGCATACGAGCTCTTTGCAACCATCCTTGGCCGTACGTTTGAACCATACGTTATCCAAGTAGTTCCACAGCTCCTGGCGAGCTTCGGAGATCCGAACACCGACGTTCGCGATGCTTGCCTGTATACCGCTAAGGCTTGCTTCGCAAACCTCAGTTCTTACGGCGTGAAGAAAATCCTTCCAACTCTTCTCGACGGTCTCGATGACACTCAATGGCGTAGTCAGAAGGGTGCTTGTGATCTTCTCGGAGCCATGGCATATTTGGATCCGCAACAGCTCGCTGCAAGTTTGCCCGACATCATTCCTCCGCTTACTGTGGTGTTGAATGACACTCACAAGGAAGTGCGCAATGCAGCAAACCGCAGTCTCCAACGATTTGGAGAAGTTATCAGCAATCCCGAAGTCAAGTCCCTGGTCAACGTGCTTCTGAAGGCCCTGAGTGACCCCACCAAGTTTACAGACGAGGCTCTTGATGCTCTTATCAAGGTGTCCTTTGTTCACTACCTGGACGCTCCATCTCTAGCATTGGTTGTCCGTATTCTTGAGCGTGGTCTCGGTGACAGGTCTGCAACGAAGCGAAAGTCAGCGCAGATCATTGGTAGTTTGGCTCACCTTACGGAGCGTAAAGATCTTATTACTCACTTGCCTATCATCGTTTCCGGCCTCAATCTGGCCATTGTTGATCCAGTGCCCACTACTCGCGCTACTGCCTCCAAGGCTCTCGGTTCGCTCATTGAGAAACTCGGAGAAGATGCTCTTCCAGACCTCATCCCCAACCTTATGGCTACACTCAAATCCGACACCGGAGCGGGCGACAGATTGGGATCTGCCCAAGCACTTTCAGAGGTTCTGGCGGGTCTGGGTACGACAAGACTCGAAGAAACCCTGCCAACTATTTTGCAGAACGTCAGCAGCTCCAAGCCCACTATTCGCGAGGGCTTCATGACTCTCTTTATCTTCTTGCCCGCTTGTTTCGGAAACAGCTTTGCATCCTACCTCAGCAAGATCATTCCTCCTATTTTGGCTGGTTTGGCTGACGATACTGATTCCATTCGTGAGACTTCTCTCCGAGCTGGTCGTCTGCTGGTCAAGAACTTCTCCTCCAAGGCTATCGATCTCTTGCTTCCCGAGCTTGAGCGCGGTCTTGCCGATGATAGTTACCGCATCAGGTTGAGCTCCGTCGAGCTGGTTGGTGACCTTCTCTTCAGTATCACTGGTATCACCGCTCGGGCCGAAGCGGACGAAGAGGAAGAAGAGGCGGCGCAAGCCGGACAGTCGTTGCTCGAGGTTCTTGGAGAGGAGAGGAGAAATAAGGTCTTATCCTCGCTGTTCATCTGCCGCTGCGATACCTCTGGCCTCGTCAAGAGCGCAGCTATGGGTGTTTGGAAATCACTTGTGGCATCCCCCAAGACCCTCAAGGAGATGGTGCCAACTTTGTCTCAATTCATTATCAGGCGTCTTGGTTCTTCCAACATGGAACAGAAGGTTATTGCCAGTAACGCACTTGGTGATCTCATCAAGAAGGCTGGAGAGTCTGTTCTTGCAACTCTCCTTCCCTCTCTTGAGGAAGGTCTCCAGACTTCGCCAGATGTGGATGTCAAGCAGGGTATTTGCATTGCCCTCCGAGAAATCATTACCTCTTCCTCACCCGAGTCACTTGAAGACTTTGAGAAAGTTCTCATCTCCACCGTCCGTGTGGCGCTGGTCGATCATGACGAGGATGTCCGTGAAGCTGCCGCTGAAGCTTTCGATGCACTGCAACAGATCCTGGGCAAGAAGGCTGTGGACCAAGTTCTGCCCCATCTCCTACTCTTGCTAAGAAACGACGAGGATGCCGAGCAAGCCTTGTCAGCATTGTTGACGCTTCTCACCGAACAAACCCGTGCCAACATTATTCTACCCAACCTCATCCCCACCCTTCTTACCTCCCCTATCTCGACATTCAACGCTAGGGCTTTGGCCTCACTGGCAGAGGTTGCAAGCTCCGCAATGGCCCGTCGCCTGCCAACTATCTTGAACACGTTGATGGACAACATTATCTCCTGCAAGGATGATGAGCGGCGTGAAGAGCTTGACAGCGCGTTCCACACCATCTTGGTCTCCGTGGATGAGTTTGATGGTCTCAACGTGATGATGAGCGTGATGCTTGCCCTCCTGAAGCACGATGATGAACACCGTCGCGCTAATGCGGCTAACCATCTCAAGTCGTTCTTCTCCGACGCAGACATTGATTTCTCGAGATACCACCAAGACCTTATCCGCGTCCTGCTGATCTCCTTCGACGATTCCGACAAGGAGGTTGTCAAAGCTGCATGGGGAGCCCTCAGTGGACTTACATCTCACCTGCGCAAGGAGGAAATGGAAGTTCTTTCCGTTCCCACGAGACAGATTCTCAGGGGTGTTGGTGTTCCAGGAGCAGACCTCCCTGGTTTCAGTTTGCCCAAGGGTATCACTGCTGTTCTGCCAATTTTTCTGCAGGGTCTTCTCAACGGCAGCGTCGATCAGCGCACGCAATCTGCTCTCGCGATTGCCGACCTTATCGACCGTACAGCTGCGGATTCTTTGAAGCCATTTGTCACACAAATCACTGGTCCGCTCATCCGTGTTGTGTCTGAACGATCTACAGACCTCAAATGTAGGCCATCAAGGTATCATCTGACTTATTCTTACACATGTTAATGGGACTTTAGGTTCCATCTTCTACACGCTCAACAAACTTCTTCAGAAAATTCCCCTGGCTGTCAAGCCTTTCCTGCCACAGCTGCAAAGAACATTTGCTCGTGGTCTCGCCGACCAAACCAGTGAGACTCTGCGCAACAGGGCTGCTAAGGGTCTCGGTATTTTGATTACCCTTACACCAAGGGTTGATCCGCTTATTGCCGGTATGCATGATCCTTCCTTTTCGGGCAGTGAGGTGCTAATCATTATGTCCAGAACTTATCTCGGGAACGAAGACTGCCGATGTTGGCGTGCGGAATGCCATGATGAAGGCTCTACAGGAAGTAGTAGGCAAGGCCGGCGGCAGCATGAGCGAGGCTTCGAAGAACTCTATCCTCGCGCTCATCGACGATGATGCCAGCGACCAGATCGGTAAGCTCGACCCCTGTCGTTAACTGATCGTGTGGATCTAACGTCAATTTAGATGCTGTGGCCATTACAAACGCCAAATTGCTTGGAGCTCTTGTGAAGGTTCTTCCTACAGCTACTGCTGGACTGCTTATCAAGTTTGTCCGACTTTACCCTCCTACATCACCATTGCTAACTTGCTATCAGGAGTCGTGTGCTTACGTCCCACTTCTCCCACTCGTCAATTCTGGGACTCAATGCGCTGCTTGTCGAGTCCCCTGCATCTTTGACTGAGCATTTCGCGACGGAGACTCAGAATCTGATCTCCCAGGGTGTCTCACACAAGGATGTAAGCAACCCCAATACTGCGTCTACAGCAGGACCACGCTAATCATTAATAGCCCTTCATCTCGGAGAACAGTGTGCTAGCCGCTGGAAAGTACCTACTACTCGAAGAGCAGCACAGCTTTGAATCCAACAAGGCCATCTTCGAGGCGTTGGCACCCTGCATGCAGCCCGGAACGCCATCGGATGCCCGCCGACTGGCACTAGTTGTCATCCGAACTGTCAGCCGTCTGCATCCTGAGCTTGTCCGCCCTCATCTCGCACTCCTCGCACCGCCAATATTTGCCGGAGTCCGCGATATGGTTATCCCCGTCAAGCTAGCATCAGAAGCCGCTTTCCTCTCCATCTTCTCCGTGGTCGACTCGGACAATGCGGTCTTCGACAAGTACATGGCCGGACCCGGCGCTGAACTTCCCCCCGGACCCAAGCGTAGCATGTCGGACTACTTCAAGCGAGTTGCGATGCGTCTTGCAACACAGGCTCGTGAGCGGAAAGAGGCAGAAGGTGGACAAGGCGGACTGGGTCTCTCGAATGATGAGGTGGATGACGAGAAGGAGCTTTGGAGTATTGGAAAGGTTGAGCTCGAGGAGGGTTCGTTTGGTGACGAGTGATGATGCTAGTTATGCTTGACCTACGACCTGAATGAGTTATAGATAGATGTATACCCTTCTGTCTGGAAGCCATCTCGACTGCAATAAAAAGTTGATGATAGTTGATCTTCGGTTCCAAAAGATTGCGATAAGAACTTGCGATAAGGGCCATTCACGTGACAAATTAGCGATTGGGTCACCCCACAAAATCATGGTGAATTCACGAAAAGTGAGTCGAGAGATGTCCTTCACGACCTCGCGAGTGACGAAACATGTGAAGCACCAACTCATGTTGCGACAGCGTGGGCTTTGACTCCAGTCTGATTGATTGCTTCCCAGCGCAAGGTAAGACTCATGATGATGCGTTGCAGATTAGCGTGGGGTACGAGCCCTAAGGTGGATTCCCTCGCTTAGAGCACAGTGGCTTAGCTAATCACCCGCCCCGATCTCAAACTCCTCACTTTGGGAATTCAACCCGTTGTCGAGTGCAACGAACATCATCCGCCAACGACCGTCGATACGCCGACTTCAAGATGTGAGTTCATCTCCCGAGTTCGATATTCCGCCGTTACGGAGGCAGTTATATCCCGTGATGCACATTCTGCCCATGTTTTGCCCATCCCTGGAGCGTCCCATCCGGAGCCAGTGATTCTGCATCTTTTTTCACCATCACTATCCGGGAGGGAAAACGAGGGAAAACGAGGGAAAACGAGGGAAACCTGATCGAGGCCTCATGCTGACTATGTGTGTTTCTCGCTCAACAGGGTCAACCTTCGCACCCAGAAGCGCCTCGCGGCCTCCGTGGTCGGCTGCGGCAAGCGCAAGATTTGGCTCGACCCCAACGAGATGAGCGAAATCTCCAACGCCAACTCCCGCCAGACTGTCCGCAAGCTCGTCAAGGATGGCCTTATCATCCGCAAGCCCGTCACCATGCACTCTCGCTCCCGCGCCCGTGAGCTCGCCGAGGCCCGCCGGATCGGCCGTCACCGCGGTCTGGGTAAGCGCAAGGGTACCAAGGAGGCCCGTATGCCCAGCTCCCTCCTCTGGATGCGCCGCATGCGTATTCTCCGCCGTCTCCTCGCCCGCTACCGTGCCGCTGGCAAGATCGACAAGCACCTCTACCACGAGCTGTACCACCTCGCCAAGGGTAACACCTTCAAGCACAAGCGTGGTCTGATTGAACACGTGAGTTAGCCAGAAACTTTTTGTTGGAATGGGAGTGTGAGCTGACTTTTTTTGTATCACAGATCCAAAAGGCCAAGGCTGAGAGACAACGTGAGCGTCTGCTCAAGGAGGAGATGGATGCTAAGCGTGCCAAGAACAAGGCTCTCCGTGAGCGACGACAGGAGCGCATTGAGGCCAAGCGCAACGCTCTTGTTGGCGAGGCTCAGGAGTAAATGCATTGAATTGTTTTCTTCCTTCGTTGACGGATTTTGGTGGTGTGGCGGTTTGAACTGGGGGGAATCGATCATCGACCCAAGAGACATCATCATCAACACTTCCAGGTTCGCATTCCAGGTCTGGCTCGGTGGGGTTGATTTCAATCCGGGATACCCTGGGGCTTTTGGTTTCGGAAAACTGTTTCGGGCCAGGGCAAAAGATCCTTGTTTTTTTTCTTGCTTTCTCTCTTTTCCTGGTGAAAAGTGGATAGAGGGGGAGCGGGGAGAGAAGGTACATGGAAAAAAAGGAATGAAAAAATATGAACAAGGATTTTTCTTTACCCAAATCAATGGCATGGCGCTTCGTGTGTGTGATATGACAGCTTGGTTTCTGATTGCAGTCTACCTGCCAGTCTTCTTCTGCCCGCCAAAACTCCGCCGATCTAAAATATAATGTGTAACGTTCAACTGGTGTAACCACGAAGCTACGTATACTACCACGATCAACCCACTGTAGACAAGCGGCAATCCTAGGACATTCCATCTCCCCGCCTTTCTTTATCCGGGGAATATTTGGAAGCACGCAGCTGTCCCAGCTTCACCGACATCCGACAAGCCACCCCATACACGTATCCCATTCACCACAATCGTACCTGCAAACATCACTCAGCTGCCTACAGGTGACTGCTGCAGTGAACAAAGAATATTCCTCTTCTCCTCACTCTTCACTCAAACACCATCTAAGTAGTCACGACTCCATCTTCCTGTTTGCGTTTCCGTCTAGGATATATATCTATCTCCTGCCCTCTCCCTTGCCTCCATCTTCTACACTTTCCTCAACCGCAACCACGTTTCTTTTCTTTTCTTTTCTTCATTGATCATTTTGTATATGACTATTGGACTTCGTTAGCTTTTATGGAATATAGTCGGTCAATCATCTTCTCTCGCCCTCTACCCTGTCGGCCCGACGATCGACATACCACTCGATGTATATCCACACCGAAGCAGCGATGACCAACCCTAACGACGACCTATTTGATAGCATCAGCGGGCGTCATTATGCTGGCTTGGGAAAAACACCGGATTCCCCGCAGCTCGCGTTGAAGCTGGTGCGAGGCCCAATAGACATTGAAGTAGAAATGACTAATTGTTTTCACCAGTTCCCTTGAAGGCTCCGGGTCTTTGGTCTAAGTGGGCGACTATCAGCGACGTACATCATACCGGACCCGGTGTGCCAATACAGGCGTGGACACCCTTCGTTCTTCAAGGGTGTATCGGACCAGCCCTACCGTCGCCCAGCTGTCCAGTCTCGTTCGCGTGCTGCGTCTCCCCCGAGCGCAATTCCCTCACTGTCCAGTACAGGGATCTAGCCAATCACAGTACACGGACAATGCCCCTGACCTGCTTCCCTTTCACCCAAGAGGAGTTCAACATGCCATCCTCCGCCTGTTCCGTTGCAGGACGCCAATCCGGGAGACAGGGTCGTCTGTTTCATGAAGGTCTATCTTCTACTTCGCCTCGACTGGTACATCAGTCAATGACACTGGCCGCACACCACCCCAAGCACACACCCGACCGAAACTGCTGCCAGCCTGGTGCTCCATGCCTAAAACCCTATGACATGGTTGCACGACCTCGCCGAGAAGGGGCTTGCGGGAGATGCCCGCCAGCACCTGTCTACCGCGTCATCATGCCAGTACATTATGCGCTATCTTGGAAGTCTTACATGATAGGCGCTCCCCTCTAGGGGTAGTATGCGAGGCGGAGTGCGTATTATGCCAATGTCTTCCTTCCATTCAAATGTCGTTATCCGGGCCCGTGGAGAAGCTTGGTTCAACAAGCAATTGGCGTCGACCTATCACATTCCCGACCGAGCTCGAGACCCTATAGAATGGCTCGCGATAGTGACGGAGCCATCGCCCGGATGGACAATAATCATTCCTGCACCTATCCACGCCGTCTTGCTGAATGGCAGGGGGCACCGCAGACACCGCGAAATGAGAGGTAACTGAAGCTACCGAGCGCCTCGCTCTTATGAACTAGGCGTCGACAAGAGCAAAAGAACCAGACACACGAGTGGGCTCCCTCCTTTCAACACAGAGTGTCGCTACCTGGATTTTGTGGCCAATGTTCATGAACTCACATGCTTACGCCTGTACATCCTCGCTCTTCGTCTCAGCCTTGATCCTGACAACTCCTAGTGGCCGTTGAGCTTAAGAAGTTGAACATCAACCGGGTCTGTGCATACAAGGAGGGAGGATTCCCTGACAAAGGTGTAATGAACTGAGTATATCAACTGTACAAGCGCCGAGGTCTAATATTACCCGTACTGCTATCAAGAGTTCCACTTTGGCAGGAACCCACGATCCGCATGTCATTTTGGTTCTAGAATGGGGCTGAATTTCCCCAAAGAAAGCTCTACCGGAGACGGGAGGAGAACGTTGTTAGGGTACTATTCCCGGTTCCGGCGGTTGAAGCATTGTGATGAGTCGTGGAACAGGGCTGCGAGGCGGCTGAACTGATTGCCTGGAGTGGGACAGCCTCTGATGAAACCGCGCCCCTATGTTCTCTATTGAGTCAGAAGCTCAGTAGCAGCGAGGGCGGCACTCATCATGCAGTGGCTAGAGTAAGTTATCCACCCAAAAATCTTTACCCATCTCAGAGGTCTAAAATTAATGTGAGAATCCAACCAGCGCCCTGTAAGCCACTACCACCAAGCTCTCCACGCTCTCCTTGCCCGCTTTAACCTGTCTCCCCCCCCATTCTTGCTTAGGTCAAAAGTCTTTTTTGCTTTCAATGCTATCACTCTAGAGCATGCTCTTGGGCGGCTTATTGAGGGGGTAATCCTTAGCCGCACCAATTACCAAATCCACGATATTACCCTCGTGTAGATTTATAAAGTGCGAGGCATGCTCTCAGCTCGCATTTCACGTGGCGAGGCAGGTGCCATCCTAGCCCGCTACAACATTTCCCACTGTCCCCCTTCTCAGGCCGAGCTCAACGCCCTCTAATGCACCAATATCAACTTTCTTAGGAATGCGTTTGAAAGGCTCGTCGCGCGCGAGTATATAATCCGCGACCCGGTTCCCCGGGGAACATACTCCAAGTGGAGTTATCGCGGCCACGAGTGCGCTGGGTTGGTATGGGCGGCGGCACCCCGGATTTCCGATATCTATCTGCACGTCGGCTATACCACAAAGAAGACAGAGCCTAGCTGGATGCTGTTACTTTCCGGGGGTTTCCCTACATCCTCCGGGTCAGGCTCGCTTGAAGGAGCTACTGTTCGCTTCCCGTTGTGCTACCTTGACGACCATCCACGAGGCTCGCCGCTCCCCATACAGCTACCCCCCAGATCAATGGTTTATCGTTGATTCGGTATGAAGCATCTTGAAAGATTGTAGTTTCTGGATGAAATGAACCTTGAGACGGATCCAGAATTGACTGGCGCGGGATATTATAAAGCTTTAATCAGATACTGATGCTGGAGGTCTAGCAACGCGAAATAGGAAACATACGCTCACTCTACGGTTGTTATTAGATATGAGAGATGACGCCCACTTAGGTGACTCATCTCTCATCCATGATTATACCATTGTTGTTGAAAAGCAGAACGAGATAATCCCCTCAATGAAGGCGAAACTTCCAACTGCTTGCTGCTGTTGGTTATGTTACTGAATAAGACACTGCCGGGGTCTAACGAAACCTAGATCCATTCTAACAAAATTGATTCTCGGAACCTTTCTTGCCGTGCATGGAGGGAACACCTCCACTATTCCTCTCCGTGGTCCAAACTCTCAGCGTCGGTTATCAACTGGTCGAGGCCTTCAAAGCTTCACATATCTCTCATCTGTCATACACACCTTGGTTTCGGTTCTAGACACCGGCTCGAGACTGGCAGACTTTGCCTCTCCGAGCTTAAAGGACCTCGGGAACCACCATCTAAAAGTAACGCCCTACAACTATATCGAAAACGAGAAAGGGTGTCGACCGCGTTGGCCCTGCAATAGCGTGCGTGTGCCCGAAGTCGGTATATACCGCAGACTGCCCGCCAATTACCCGTCTCTCTTACAGCCTGTGAGAATCTTCTTTAATACTCCCCTACTTCCGTGAATGATTTATTATCTGGCAAACTTTCAAAACTAATGTTTTGATCCGGCAAGCAAGAGTTCCCGACTACTCTGTTAGACTTACCACAACGGCCCCTACGCCCCTTCGCATCTCCCAAGATTCGCCTGGCGTATTTCCCGCTCACACATAAGGGCTGCAAAAGCGAGATAAAAGCGAGGCATGTCCTCTCGCTTTATCGCCTACTTACTGCATCGCTGTTGTAGCTTTTGCTAACTAACAAGCGCTATCGCAGAAGTCAACACGCAAAATGTTGTGTGTTTTACTTTCCGAATGTAAGGCATAGACCACATTGCATCATACCAGTCCAACAAGCCCCCTGAAAAATGAGCACAGTCGCACAATGGCCCAGTTTACTGGTTGGCCCTGACGGCTTTTACACGTCCTTCACCGCAACCATGTCCTCTAAGAACGATCATGAGAACTCGGGGGACCTGAATCAGAGTATCAACGAGAACGCTGTTCGTGTCTGTGCCGCTTTAAAATACCAACGGGACAGAACGGAGGCGAGGGTCATCGCCGACCCCAAACGTGCGTAGCAGAGTAAACTTACTGACACGCTTGTTACCGTACATAGAATACGCGCCTGAAGGCCGAGAAAATAAACTTTGCCACGGCTGCGTCCGTCCTATCTCAAGGCCTGGCTCGGTTGTTGCTTCTTCAGTTATTGCAGCTTGGTATGTTTACTTTCTTCCCCCCTTAGCGCCTTCTTCTGCTTAGTCTCATTACAAACGCGAATACTAACTTCGATGTAGCATTGTTCTAAGCGCGGATATAACGCCAAATACCACCACACCGCGCCACCAACCTCTTCAGTGGAAACCATGGATCCGAATGGGAAGACGTGCAGGTCACATCCCTAATCAACACCACCACTCCGCTTGACTCCAACTAAAGCATCCTAGGTAAGGGGTCCATAAGCAACGTGATGAACAATACGGGGCTTACATCTTTCAACCTGGTGTAGCAGACCAAGTCCAAGGGGACCAATGCCACTCTATAATGAGCCAGACTCCAACTTCCGTTTGCTGAGCCCTTTAAGAATTAGAGAGGATTAGTATTGAGTGCATGGTGCATTTGTACCGTCCCGCTGGCCAAGGCTCTTTGAAATGCAGCCGATCCGGGGCCGTCGAGAGAACAAAAGCCCTCCTACACCGGACCAATTTCAATTCCGACAGCACAAAGGGACAGGGGGCGCCTCACAGCGTGCCTGGTGGCTGCTTGCTTGCTACAACGGGTCTACGTCTCGTGCAGCTGATCGAGTCCGTGGAATCCCAGAGACGCTGAATTGTCACTCGATTCTTCGCCTCGCCATACTAAGTGAAAAGCACTGGCTTTTGTGTTAGCCTGTCACTTACACAACCCAACATTCTATGTTGCTGACCCAGCCAATCACGTAACTAACGACCTGTCAAACCCGACTATTTGTTACTTAGATCAAGTTGGATTCTCTTTAGACAACCTTTTATTCTTCGACCGTGTATAAAGACGAGATGACCCGGCGGCTTTGCGAAGACCATGCCCCCGACGGCAACGTCAATATGGATGCTGAGGAATCCGCTGCCCACTAGCGTAAAGACGTTATCTCTTCCAGTACCAGGATAGGCCGGAGATGGACCGGTTGGATGTCGACCATCCGCACCAAATCAGCCCCATTATGTGGTACTACCTTGGTAACAATTGCCCAAAGCTGCGGTGCTTCCTCCATCTCTTTCGACTGGAAGGTGTTCTTCAGGGGTCTGATCAGGGTGCATGTGTTTGCTTTTGAATGACTGTCGGATTTCCCTTCTGACGATTCAGGCCGTGGCTAATTACTTACAACAGGGCAGTTCTCTCGGATAACGGATCTGTAAGGGTGCAGTCGGCCGCTGTCGCGTGGGTGGTCTAATCCCGGCCTGGTTGTTGCTTGTGAGTGTTTCTATTTTAGACTGGGAACATGGCTAATCCAGTATCTTGGCCTGCCCTTGGTGACATCTCGTACCTCCTTCGACGCTTCCCTTCTATCAATCTCTCCTCAAACATTAACTTGCTTCTCCCGTTCACTCCTAAGATGCGTTCCATCCCTATAGCCGTTGCCATTTGAGCGGCGTTTCTGTTGATTATGGCAGCTGCAGTATGTTAATTATGATGACCTTGATATTTCTTTGCTTCCGCTCACGGCGAATAGCTTCCCTTCATTGAATCCGACTTGTCTGCCATCGACGAGATTTCCCGTGACGGTGCCTTCAAGTACTACAATACCACCATTGCCGGCTGAACAGTTCCCTATGGAGCTTTTTTGAATAACTCCCAAAGTAAGACACTTAGAAGGAGGACCTTTCTGATAATCAGTGCTAATGGCATATTTTAGACTCCAGAGAGAACAACGAAGAAGCCGCAGTACACGTTTCCATTGCAGTTGACGACATGGCGTCTGGCTCAAGTGTGAAGCTAGACTATTACAAACTATTTCTCCGCGGGATTCTTTGTCGCGGAGAAAGCGAATTGGCCCCGCGGTGCAAGCTGCATAGCATATACTCTATGTACTCAATGCTGGCACTTGTAGCTCCTGAACACCGAGGAGTTGGCCAAACAAGAACAACAATGCGCCTTTCCACTCGGCTTGTATCATCCCTGTGTGCTGCATCCATCTAGTACAGGATTAATAAGTGGGCTTAGGTAAGGCCGCCATCGACAATGAGCTATCAACATCGGTACCAGTGAGCTGGAGAGCCGAGCCGAAAACAAAAAGGGAAAGGATGATCATCTCTGGTATGATAACCCCGACTACAGCGCTTGGGCTGCCCGCCCATACAAACGCCTGGGTACAGAAACATTTCACAAACCAAGACGCAAAGTTGGCCAGCGATTTGCGACATCCAGAATGGCTAAGAGAGTCGTGAACCTGAGCGAGTGGAGAAGTTGCCGGACATCGAAGCATTTCGGTAAGACCCTTCCCTTTCTCAGGGCTTCTTAGTATGTACTAACATAGCAGACATAGAGCTCGATGACCTCGTCAGAAGAAAGACACTGTGGTTTTACGATCGCCTGTCAAAAAACCCTGGTTTCCACCTGCCACAACAATGGAAGTGGAGGATGGATTATCCTTAGATTACGGTCCACAACAAGGTTGCCGCATATACGGAGAAACTTCATGAGGAAATGGACACTGTACAGCCCTTGTGCCAAGCGAGCCATGGGGGGTTACTACGGGCCACGAGGATTGTTAGAATGTGAGTTTGGATAACCCCAAGATGTCCATTGAATAATCCGTCTAGACCCCTGATTTTGGGGTCCTGCATCTCACTTCAGTTTCACTCTCCGGGTACGTACGGAGCCTTCCTTCACATGGAGAAAACTCTCCTTGCTCTCATATTCATCCATTTTCGCATCCCCGCTGAGATATGAGCTTGGACATTGTGAGAAGCTTGTGAAAACTCTCGAACACCAAGAAGCCCCTCTTGTAACTGTCAACACTTGGGGGCTGGCAGTAGCAGGTATCTTGGGTTCTCCGCCCTACAACTGAGCACGAGGGTGAGGGCTGCTTCAAGTTGGACATTAACGATCCACTGGGCATATGTTCCAACCACTCCATCTTCATTCTTCAATCACCTGATTACAACGAGTCATATTCTCTCACTGTCCAGTGTCACAAAGTCACGTGCCATTGTCATTGATGCCCTCCACGCGTGGAAGCTCCCCTCCTTCATGTCTCGGCAAATCAATCTCGCTAGCGGAGTTCGCCCAGTACATGCGCGCTCAACCCATGGTAATGCACGTTGAAATTGGCGCTGCCACTGGCCGCATGTCGGCATACAGGGATAGTTATGAAGTGAGGCTTGCTGCGCGCGACGCTCGCCTCAAATTGGTCGCAACCGCCACAACCTAGCGAAAGCGGGTTAAATCCAGCCACTGATGCTCAACGAGACTATTTCGGTTGTGAGCGTTCGAGAGCAGCGTGGCCCTGTCATTAATTCCTTCCGCTTAGACTGCAACTGGATGTGCCTAGAATGTGGAGGCTCATTCCTTGGGCAGGCGGCCGCGGGCATTACATCAAGAAAACGTCCTGCCTGACACAAAATCACTACCGAGGCCTCCGAAAGTTTAATATGCTGGATGCTAGACGTTCAAGGAACTATCGCCAGTCAGATGGGGTGATACATAAGAGTGGCGGCTCAAAGCTTTGTGCATTGCGATAGTGATTCGGCGAAAGAATTTTAGGCTCCTTAAATGGGAATGGACAGAGGGTCTTGGGTTAGTATGATCTCTCGGATCCTATTATCGTGATCCTGCATAGCGACAGGAAGCTGAACTGGTTCGAGGTGGAATGTCGTTCACATCCAGAATGGAGTCCGGGTCAAGGCCATCGCTGTTTGGAATGATCCCTGATATGTGAGTTGTGAATATGAAGATATCAATCAACAACTCCGCCATGATTGACAGAGCTCGCTGACTTCAGGAGCTACATACTTGCTATTATTGCTCGCCGACCAGCTGCTAATGAGGCGTGCCTACATAAGAGAAGCCCCTGAACAGTTTTACCCATCTAACACTCCCTGTTCCACTGTGCTTGGGGGTTTGGATTGAACTTTTCGACGGGGTGTTAAAGAAATGGGTCTCGTTGGCAAATACGCATTCGCATTATTGTTTCCCAACGGAACCGGTTTATCACATGCTGGTCTTTGATGACAAGAAGCATGAGACTGGGCCCTAATTGAAATGTCCGGCGGCCTATTTTCCAGCGAAACCTTACTGGCTGGCGTTTTATGTAGGGGAGGGGGAGGAATGGCAGAATGATCTCTCGAAACCGACGGCCAGAATTGGATGAGTTACTTATTCTTCGCCATGGCCTTTATGAAGGGGGAGCACAAAAACGATCTATCCCAGCCATAGAAGGGGTAATGATCAATCTTGTATACCCCCATGGTGGCTAGATGCTGAACGACTTGCCCTGTTACGGGGTGGTGGGATAACTGCCTGCCCGAACAGTATCCTTATCCAACCAGCATTCTCTAGTTTTCTTTGATTGCCCAGCCCTAATGCGGGCTCGATCTGGCTGTACAGAGGGAGATGGAGACCTTGCTGATAACGCCGGCGATCATAATGACTATGAAGACAAAGAAACTGTGGCATACCTCCCAAGGAGCATGGACAGTGCGCAACAGAATTATCATTTTCACGATCGGGAGGTGCTAACCGCCGTCGCATTGTCAGAGGAATGGAGACCAGGCCATGAGGATTGCAACGACCGGAGCGTTTCAAGATCTGGGCAGACTACCGTGCCCAGGAGTTCTTCATAACTAAACGAAACCTACATCGCTTACAAGCCTCTGGTCCGATTTTACCTTCTCGGATGCACTGCCTGATCAAATATCGGCCAGGGAAAGAAAATACCCCTGCGAACCATCTTATTGATGACACAAGAACCTGATAAACACTTCCAGATGATCATACGACCCGAATGGTTGAATTAGGGGTGACATGTTACCAACCGAATGCTTCGGGTTAACCAGCCCATACCCAGCTAGGAACGAGAAAGGGCCAAGGAATATAGTATAATGGTCTCCAAACGTGGACATCAAGTTTAGCACTAATGGATGCATCATGTGGTGTGACCAACAAGAAAACAAAGAATCTCGGGCCTATGCTGACACCGAGTCACCGTCTAATCCTGCTCCGAGCAAGTTCGAGCAAGGCATATCCGTTGCCCGCGAATCACACTTTATCGTTGCCCGAACGTGTGTCTCCACCTTGACGGAGACAGAGCTCGGGTGAGGACAACACGCGGCCTTGAATTCATCCAAAATAGAACTGAGGGCCTTGTTATAGAAAGTTTCCCAGGTCCTACCTTGATAGCCATGCGGCATCTGGAGGGACTCTTTTAGCTCACAGTGCAAGGGTAAACGCCACTCCCAAGTATGGGGTGAATCCTCTCCAACCGAACATTGCAGACTGAGCCAGGAGAGGCATGCGTTCCACTGCCAATCGCCGCAGGTGCAGACGTTAACCGCGCTATTGGTAACCGGATTATACCTAGCTACATGCATGACCACCTTTCCCTTGCTGGAGACATCTGATCCAAAAGTTGCCAATTTGCTAGGAAAATCACTCGCGATGGCGTCCAAATCATTCCTTGCCTCTGTATGAATTCGACAGATTTCATATCTCAATGTTGGCATAAGTCTTGTATCCGACCTGGCTTCTGGACTTGGTCAATATCTACTACCCTTTCCTACGGGACTTCATTGTGGAAAACCTGGACTGAAGATCTGCCTCTTCCCCATTATCCTAGCCCACCGCGACTCGAACGAGTCTATGTGCATTAGCGTCTGACTACTGTGCGCTAAGAAGTGGAACATAATATGTGCTGGCTTGGCTCTTCTTTCTTTATACCGAAGGGCGGCTGGAACTAGTCGCAGAACATGTAAAACATTCTACAGACAGAGCATGCATTTGGTGTCTCTTCCGACGCAAGGGATGGAAGAGGAAGGACGTGGCCGCAGCAATCAAAGCGAACGCATGGAAGGAAATGAATGATGGCGCCTTTCGTTTCCGTGACGGCCGACTGCACTAGATGCCAGGGTCTGCGATCCTGCCGTAGGCGTCCAGAAATTCTGCTTTTCACTGTGCAGTACGAGTCCATGACCCCACCACCTGGGGATACTCTATCCAGTCAACAGCAACCTCACATAGGGATAAATCCTCCTAGCTATATCAAGGAAATGAAACTCTCGGCAAACTGCCAATAAGTGCACGGGTATTCACGAATCTATCCCCGCAAACAAAAACCGAGTCACTTAACCTTGGAATGTTGCCAGAAGCCATATTCCCTGGCTTGTGTCCGGCCATACACAGCTCCATCTCTAGCGTAGTAGCAAGAGAATGCCAGCAATTGAAGCACATGGCCTGCCGTCGCATAATACTCGGTCCTGGAGCAGCCACGAAGGCGCAGACCAAAACCGAGCCGATAACCAGTTAGAACAAGGCTAGGACTGTCGTTGGCCTACGCTTGACTATTGAAATTATGGACTTCCTCGCTATGCCGCTATACATCGCATAGCCGAAACAGACCATGACTTGCACTATGGTACACGGCCTTCGTGCATCTCCAAGTTACACAAGGCGACAAATCCGTTCCGCCACACTTATCCGCAGCTTCGCAACATGCCATATCGGCAAGACTTTTGGGGGGGAGAAAGCAAAATAGCCGAGAGTCTACACGGCTGTGTTAACGGTGGTATGCTAGCTACTAAAGGGTTTTACAAGTACACCCATGGTGCTGGTGGACCGGGCATATAAGGAGGGAGGACTCACTCCCAGACAGGAAGTATAGCCACCTACAGGGTAGATAGACTCGGCTTTACAATCAAATCGACACTAGGCAAGGCCTGGAAATTTGCATTACAACATAGAATTCTACCTGCGAAAATACAGATGGACAAATATCCTAGGTATAAAAACGTCGATTACCTGACTTATACTACAGATCATGGGACGGTATACATAAGGATACACATTTTAGATCATAAGCACTACCTTTCGCGTCATAAACATCATTTTTTATTTTCAGTCAATATTTCTCACACTATCTAGATACATTCCACGCTGATTCGGATACCTAAACCTAAACCTACATCAGGTTCATCATTTTAAGCAAGCTAGCATTCTGGAACCCCTCTTAGGACTATTTAATAAACCAGGCTGTTATATATTTCGAACTGTCCGCAGTACGCTACACATATAATAGACTTGCAATGCAGTTCCGACAAACTGGGGCCCAGACTGACGCGGGTCGTCTGCAACAATACATAGACTCCCTGCTCTGCTCCGCCGACTCCTTAGTCACAATTCCCATTCAAGGCTGCAACAGAGGAGGAGGAGGCTGGAATACAGTCCTCTGAGTATATTTACTCGCCATGGAGAACTATGGTTCTAAGTGCTGGAAGCTCACTCCAGTCAGTGCTCACGGGCTCAGCCAGTTAAACGGACTAATGTCAGCAGGGCGCGACCTCAGCCGACGGAGAGTGCACGCGATGCAGCGACAACCCCACAGCTTGAAACACAAATTCGAGAAATGTAACCGTGCCAAAGATATCTCTCAGAAGACTTGAACGAAAAGCACTACGTGCCCTCGGGCAACACTCTCTGCCGAAATAACGCTCATTGCGCGCACGCCTTTAGGATTATACCGCCGGCGTACCCTAGTGAGATCTGCCAATATGGATGCCAAAGCGGTAGGGTAAACAAGCAGAGGGAAGATGTGTGTTTGCTTGCAGGAGAGACGATTCTGCTGATACGTGGAAAGCATGTTGCCAGGAGAATAGCCTCACGGGCATATTCGAATGGGACAAACAACTATTTGGATATCTGCCAAAGCCCCGGAGATACGTCTACATCGACGAGAGAAACAAAAAGCCAATAAAGAAGTATCCGCAATTAATTCGTCTCGTTTACGGCGCATACACGGACGACGACTCTATCCAAGATAGAGAAGGAAAGTGTATGCATGCTCCTTGATATTTTTTGATATCGTCATCCCTGCGTATGGAGGAGGCCATGGTCATGGACATGGTCTGGAAAGAACTGCTGAATCAGTCGCTAAGCAACCACATGGCGAGCATGCTATGAGTACACTACAACACAACGATGGTATTGGTACGTACACCCTCAGCGATGGCAATGGGGAGGTCATCGAGCCTACTGGCCTGAAGGCAGGCACCCGCCTACCAAAGAGATGTGGGCATCAAGGATGTGGTTCTCCCTGCGTGCCTGTCTCGCCCGTAGCTGGGGAGGACCTTTCATAATGATCTACTCACTCAGCTATTAGGTATCTCCTGCAACACAGAGTTTGTAGCTCGCTGAGTTCCACCTTTTCGTTTACCGACCCTGTTGGGCTCTTATCTGTACCCCAGAGCTTGGGGGTTTTCAATGGTCCATTTTGCGACGAACGCTATGTCTTCCCCAGTATGTCCCTGAGCATTTGAGTGACTGAGCGGTTGTCCTGTTGTTTATATCGACAGACAGGAAAAGTGGATCATCCTCATTACCTTTCCAGGCTGGGAGTCATGGAGAATTTTGGGGGACTGTTCAAGATAAGCGGCGGGTGCTCTTCGTGGTGGGGAGATACGCGCCTCTGACATATCCCAGAGAATGATGTAAGTAATTAATTATTGGAGAATTTTTGCAAAAAGGCCGAGTTTGAACAGATTGGCCAGCAGCGGTACTTGCTCACTAAAGAGTGTCACCTCATTGTCGGTCTCCTCATCAAGATTGAAAGCCTTTGGCGAAAGAGCTCATATTCCGCATATCACTCCATTTGACAGGGCTCGGCAGCTTCCCGCCAGTCCCTGGGGTGATGAGGGAAATCAGTTCTGGCCTTAGAGGCTATCCTCAACCCAAAGCCACCTGGACCGATGCAGCATGCATTACAAGGGCGACCCCTTCCTCCGTATGATATAAGAGAATTTGGCAGGGATATGTCGACCCATCGGGTCATTAGATCGCACAGTGCCACAAGTTGCAGAACATACCCACAGGAAACGCGCTTGACACCCACTCTCGGTGCTGGAAGGTTCTCCATAGTCGGGGCTATTAAATAGCCTGATATCCACAATCAGGCCCGAGAAGGAATCATGAACAAGCCTCGGGAAAAAGGTATATGGCTCGCTGCAATTGCGACGCCAATTCCTCTCGCTCCCGCGCCCCTTACGATTTGGCGGGCCTTTTACCATCTGAAGAGCGCATGGCTTACAGAGACTGCGGGGCAACAAACGTGCCATGGTTGTTTCGGTCGGAATAGGCACTCGATGGAGAGTTGATTCTCTCCCAAGGGTGCTGTGGTTGGTGGATAGAAAGGTGTACGTGAGGTTTCTTTAGGGCTAAACAAGGCCCTACTCTGCGTTTTTTATTATAGGCTAACAGAAGAGATAGGACCCTGCCTGACCTCAGTCTGCTTCGAAAACAAAGAATTTTACATCGCCTATAACTACATGGGTTGCTCGCAAGCCATACCCTCAATCAATTGCCTTCGAAGTGCAGCACGACTAGCAACCAAGATGTCGAAATACCTATATCTTCCTAGCAGGGTGAGATACTATAGGGAAGGAGAGGCTATTGGTGTGGGGAGACTGACCGTCTACTGAAAATTTGACTCGCAAATCCCGCCTGAGGCTCTAGGATGGCGGTTTCCGTCCAGTTATGTTCCCAGTGAGAAAGTTGCTGCAGCCTGGGGATTCGATTCTATCTGGAGGAGCCTGACCACCGTGCTGATGCAGCCCATCAAAACAGGAAGTTGGGGCTTTCTTTCTACCTGCGCCGCCTATGCCACCTCTGCGATCAAATATTTCCTGCCAACAATCACCGTCACAGTGATCATGGCGGCGGGGGTTTGTTTCCCGATTCCTAGAGTGATGAAATGTTGTTACATTAAAAGAAAATACAAAAGACTCCAAGTCGACGTTCTGAAATAGGCTCCATAAAAAGATCGACAAGGATACTACCACGACTACAGCTGCTGCTTCCACCACCCTCACTGTCGCACCCACGGCTGATCCTATGGACTTGGTTTAGGGTAAATATAACACCAAGGTTCAGGAAGACCTTCTCTCTAGAAAGAAGTCAGTGCTTCCATAACAGACAGTCCTAGTCCGCTGCTTACCAGAGTTTAGCCACACGACCAAAAAGGCACTATAGAAGACCAAGAGGTCTTCAACAGGTCTTCTACACAGCAAAACTATATAGTAAGGGCAGAGCCATTACACTATCCTTCATAATTTGTATTAGTCCAGTGAGACTATGTACTGTGATAATTCAATCATTGCCAGCCCCTACCAAAGCAGCACCGACGTAGCTCCGCCGCGGCGGCGCCACTTACACAAATTGCATTGTTGAACATTACCACCAAATGTATAAAACAAAAGGTTGGCTAGAGTAGGCTGTTCCTGTAGAAGTTTTTAGAACTTTTCATTAGCCAGAAACAATCTAATATACGAAGTCGTATAAAAGCACCATATTCTTTTTAGGGGTTTAAACCGTCCAGTGTCTATTTAGAGGGCGAACTTTAAATAGCGAAACAGTATCTCCCACTTATTTTAAGATATTAGGAAAACATGCAAGAGATATAGTAGCTTAAAGGGGCAGATATCACAGAGCACTTATAATATATATTTTACCACTAGAATATGAGGGCTTGTGGAGTCAACGCTAAAAATAGCCACTATTAAGGCTGGCTATAGCTATACTTCTAGCTATAGATTTTAGTGTAAAGTCATTATCTGGCTTCCTATTACATACTTTATGGCCTATCCCTTAGAGACACTTAGGTAACTAGCTCAGGACGCCCCTGTCCCCCTAGAGAGCTCTGGGACTTTCAGCAACTGCTCGAAGAACCCCCCCGGGCGTTAAGCAATACAACAACAACAACAACAACAACAACAACAATAACAAGAGCATAAGAAACGTACAACAGGTGAATCAGTTGAGATGAAGAGAGCCAGGCCATCGGTATTCCTGACGAGACATGGGTCTTCTACGATGGAATCGAGTGGACACCCAGTTCATTCAATCCGATGCTCGACGGCGCTTTTTACCTTTCCGTCGAGTGTTATGTTTAGAAACCTTGCGGTTCGGAGTCAGCCCTCTTGCGAGGCCGCCCGTGCTTCGTCCATCCCAGAAGTTGACGATATAGTCAAATATCTGTTCAGAATCCAGATTCCCCTGCCCACTGGGAATCAGATCCTGCCAGCGCTGCGCTGTGCTAATGGCATCCTTCTTGAGGCCCTGGGCCTCCTCGAGCTGGCCTCTCTGCTGGAGGACCAGGGAGAGCCGATACTTTGCTCTCGCGATGCTCTCGTCGGACCACTGGGATTGCTGACGTGGCTTGAGAGCTTCTCTAAGATTAGATCTAGGGATGTGTTAATATCTGTTCTCCGGTGAGCGTTGCACTTTTCCCCCTTACTTACTCTGCCCCTTCTAGATTTCCAACGTGGTGTTGCATGGTGGCTAGGGAGTAGTAGGAGGTAAGAGTGTCATTGTGGATTTCCGAAAGCAGCTTGATCCTGCTTTCCAATATCATCTGATGCAGGGAGAGCGCCGCTTTAACGTTTCCCGAGTGAAATAGGATACAAGCCTGCATGAATTTGAAGAAGAGCGTGGAATTCTTCCCGGGGCCTTCATCTCGTTCTACGAGGTCCACGGCTCGCTGGGCAAGCTCCAGGGCTTCGTCAAAAACACCCTGCGAGACTCGGATGAGCGCGAGATTCTTATAGTGCTCTCCAAACTCGTATCCGATCGACTCCTCCGAGCCGTACTCCCCTTTGAGCTTGACCGCATGGTCCAAAAACGGTACGGCGGCCTCGAAATCGTCATAATGGAAATAGGCGCACGCAACATTATTATACGAGTTAGCCAGTTTGATGGCATTCTCCCGTCGCTCGTCCCATACGAGCTCCCCGCTCTGCTCGAAGATCTTCTTGCGCAGTCCGAGACATTCCAGCTTTCGCTCGAGACCCTCCTGTCTCGTGCTGATCCCAATATCCAGCTTGAAG
Organism: Aspergillus baeticus; assembly: GCA_027569055.1. Lineage (NCBI taxonomy): Eukaryota > Fungi > Ascomycota > Eurotiomycetes > Eurotiales > Aspergillaceae > Aspergillus > Aspergillus baeticus. The sequence continues at coordinate 163,984 of JAPDEI010000047.1, forward strand.
GACGCGATTGTATCAATGAGGTCAGCGTGGATTTTCAGATTGGGGGGGCCGTACAGCTCCGTGCAGATACTCTCTGCGGTGATGAGCAGCGGGAGAGCGTCGTTGGTGAGGTTCCGCTCCCACATGTAGTTTCCTCCATCAGAGAGGAGCTCCGCAAACCGGATGTCGACCTCGACGGACGGATCGGCCCCCTGAGCCACTTCCCACAACTAATGACATGCGGGAGGTATTTCTCGTAGATTGGCCATTGGTCGGAAACGGGTAGCCCGAGGGGCGATTGCCGGGGTAAACGGCCGCGGAGTAGTTTGAAGACGTGGGCGAACACTTCTTCCCGAGTCATTATGTTGCGATCGAGTTGGACCAGCAGGTATTGTTTTAAGAGACGATGGATAGACAGTTCGTTATCGTTGACTGTTGCCAGGCTGGCATTGTTAAGTTCTTGGCATTGCTTGGTGAAACTAGGAATCACACGGTCAGCGTCAGCGTCAGCGTCGTGGGAGCCCCGCGGCAAAAAGGACACTCACGCACGCCGATACTTTCTGGACACAGTATCCACCGAATCCGCATCGTAGAAGAGCTCGTTGGGGATCGAGTCCGGGTTCAGCAGGGAGAAGAAATAGAGGAGTCTCTAGGCATCCGCCGAGATCTAGCCCAGCGAGATGTTGAACACTATGGCAAGGGTTTTATTGTAACCAATCTGCGAGTCGTTCTTTCCTCCCCCGAAGATGTCCTCCTGGAAATCCCTCACCTCACGGAAGTCTGCTGCGAAGCGGGACACGGAAGCGTGGGACGTGTAAATGTATCCGGCGGCGACGACGATGGACAACGGCAGCCCGTCAAGTTGGTGGAATATGGGGTGTTCGTGGGTGATCCCCGAGCTTTTGTGCCCAATGCGTCGCCGCAGGAGCTCGTAGCTCTCCTGTGCACTCAAGTTCTGAAGAGAGATCATGGACTCGAGCGGTGCCTGGGAAAAGGCCGCCCCAAGCCGCGAGGTGATGATGACGGAGCCCAAGGGCATATTGGGTGGCCAGTAAGAGCCAATTGCCTCGTAGTCCACCACGTTGTCGAATATTAGGAGCCACCTTTTAGCTATTGAATGTTAGTGGAGTGAATATATCGTGTGTTTGTCTGATTGATTGACTTACTGCTCTGCGACAGACACCGCAGCGCATCATCAACGTTGTTGTTCTGGTCGTCCTGGTGGAGAGAAATCTCGGTCCTGAGAGCTTTGGCAATCTTACCGAATCCGTCTGCCAAGAAGGACTTATTGTCGGCATGCACCCAGAAAACGTGGTAGTAGATGCGACGCCGATAATACGCGTACTCGTTAGCCAGCTGTGTTTTCCCGAGTCCTCCCAGGCCGTGGATCACACAAACCCTGTGGCCGTTGACCCCGTCGCCCTCGAGGCACTCCTCCATCTTAAGCAGCTCCTCTCGGCGACCGACGAAGTCCGGATTCTTACTCAAGGCGTTGAAAATCGGCTCAATCGGCGGCGGACCTGCAACCTCTCTCTTCAGAGCACCATAATCTAGGAAATCGTTAAGACCTGGACCTGTCTCTTAAGGCACGATGTGTTAGGTTTCACTTACTTGACCCTTGATCGTCCTCTAACTTCATGGAAACGCTGAGCTCATTCACCTTCCTGGGCGGGATTTGAAGGAGCAGCTCCTTCGTATAGGCGGCCGCAACCGCCGCCGCAAACTGGTGCCAGCTATTGTTCTTATGCGAGTCTGCATAGTCACAGATGCCCCGGATCACCAGGCAGGGGAAATCGTTCATCAATCCCGCCGCCTCCATCTCCACGCAGAGCACATTCAGCTCGCTACCCAATTTATCGCGTTTAGTCCCACTCTTCAGGACTTGGTTTGCGGAAGCAATGGGGCCATAGTGGACCACGGAGGAAGAGGAGCTCGGTCGATCTGGCCGACTAATAGACCTGGAAAGATCACAGTGACTGCAGTCCAGAGTCTCCATCATAGGATGTTCGTAGGTGCTTTCGAAGAGGATGTCCGCCTCGTGCCTAGGGCGATGGAATGATTGCTCCGATGTGAGCTTCGGGTATTTCGCCAGCATCTTGTGAAGGTATTCGGGGAAGTCCGGGCCTTTCAAATCATGAAGGCTTCGAAGCCTTTCCACAGCAGTCAGCAGTACCTGGGGAGGGCGATTCTGAGACCCCGTCCGGACAAATGTCCCACTGGAGAGCTGCTTTCCGAGGTCATACTGGGTCACACCCCCGGACAGTCCGTCCGGGACTCCAACCACGATATCCCCAAGACGAATGTCATGTTTCGCACTAGGGATCCCCCCGCCTATGCCGACCATGAGGTTGAACTGGATGTTACTGAATGAGGCCCTCATCTCGCCAGCAACCATCGCGGCCGGGACGGTGCCCTTGACACCGGAGGGCAACGAGGCGATAACGACATTATGAGGTCCAATTCTGCCTAATGTGTACGCGTTGTTGTCTGGGCGCAGTTTGGGGATCGGCTGAAAAACCTCATCCAGAACCCCGAACGCTGCGGTCATCTCGTTATGCAGCGCACAAATCCAGCCGACGGTGAAATCTGCGGGCTGCATCTTTGGATTTCAGATAGGGATCAGGGTCCAGCTGCTTGGATGGTTGCTCACGGACAATTGTCTCACCTAGGTAACTGTTAGCCCTGTCGAAACAATAACAACGGACAGCCCTCAACTGCGCCCATCATGGCACGGACCCTCCAAGCAGGATTTGCTACCTTCGCACGGCTGAGGCAGTGGCGTCCGTTGTCCCATGCAGGCGGAGTATCGCATCCACTAGCATGGCAATGTTTTCACCAAGCCACGTGTCGCGCATGGACAGCAAAGCTGACAGGACTACAACCCCATCGAAAAAGAAAAACGTGGAGGGATCATATCTGTGCACTTTCCTGGTTGAGATTAATATTTCTGGATGGCCCATTATCCTACACAACACGCTTTCGGTAATCCTTGACTGACCTGAACGAGTATATAGCAATATTTAAACGTGATGTCGGATCTGGCAAGGCTTATGGCTAATTTAGCGATCGCCACTTGGCTGCCCATCGACAGCATTATGTCTATTGACAGAGGAATATGGCGGGATGGTGAACTTGCCTCGATTTTCTAGGCATTATTCTGTGAACTTCAAGACGCTTGAAGAGGATTTTAAGTTCCACGAGATCGAACCACCCCCTTGAGCCAAGTACAGCTAACCTGCATATGCATATGGCTTTGCACATGGAGATTTTGTATACTATCCTATCCTAAGCAACGGACACACTCATCATGGGCTGACCAAGCTAGCCACCCACCATGTCGGATCATATACATAACCTCGGGTGCTCTCTGTGCCTTCGCTTGGTTTCTTCCTCATCTACAGCTCGCACACAGATACATAGCTCTGGATACGATAAACGCAAGACTTCATCACATATCAATTGCTCTGTTTGTCTTGCTCTCACAGCTATCACTGAGCTGCTAACGGTGGAGCTGCCCAGAAGGCTTTGAGCGACTTCGCCACGACAGGAGTGACTGGGTGTTGCGGACATTTGGGCCCCGGCTCCTCTGGATTAAGCGACATTCTCAGTACAAGATGGGTCATCACGAAAACGAAAGACACAAGAACCCTTTGACTATAATATCCTGCCACTGTGGCGGTTTCTGAGGATGTCCGAGGAACGCACGACCATGTGCAAAAAAGTCCTTTGCCGCGTGGGATCACAGCGAGGAGACACGGCGCAGCTTATTTATGTTCTAAGCCTCAGACTTGTACACAACATCAGACTAGGCTGACTATCAGCGAGAACTAATTGGTTCTAGGCCCCACAAACCCAGCCTGTTCAACAACGGCAGATATGCATCGTCTTTCATGGGTTGAGTCTTGTGGGTGTTGACTATTAAGGCTCCTACTCCAGCGTCTGCTAATAGACCCACTGTCACACGCACACATATATGGTACATCATAACATAGCACGATACAATCCATCTGCAGAACCTGCAGTATCGGGCGATCCGAGAACCTCCCGGGCCCAAGGGACGGGACCCTATTGTCAAGATCTAGGACAACGCTGACAAGGAAACGCGCCTATGGTTTACCTTTTACCTTCAAGTATAAGGTATCAAAACTTCCTGGAACCGACACGAGTCCACTTTCATCCTACGCCCCCTCTCGGGCGTCCTCCTCCCCGGCGCCTCCAGGAAATGGATTAGCGCTCGGGGCGCGTATCCAGGGTTTCCCGGTTAGTCATTTCGTTCGACTTGTTCCACTTAAATTTTAGGGCTCTGGAGCAGTCTTGCAGTTAGTCAGGAGGACTGGAAAGGCAATCTCTATTATATTTCCCATTATTGTCCTTGTTGTTCTTGTCGTTCTTGTTGTCTACTATGGACAAGCTCTTAGGAATACCGGCTGGATGAACGCCACACCAATTTTGTATATCATGAAGCAGTCGTAACTATATTATCAGCGGTTCCAGAGCGCCATTGCTGCACAAATAATGTACACCCTGGCCCTGTCAGACGACCATTTTGATCCGAAAGCCATCCTCTACCCAATCAGCCCGAATATTTCATAAGATTCCAGTTGCAGGGCTTTTAGATACCAACTTTACCCCAGGAAGGAAGGTAGGCCCCAGCGCGCTCGAGATGCCAGAAGTCTTACATAAGAGGAGCTTTGCCAGTTTATCTTGCTAAAGGCACGCAGACAGGCAGGCAGTTCTCAGGGGTCCCCTGGTATCAGCACGTACTGAATGGTTGCCTGATTTTCTTCTTCTTCTTCTTCTTCTTCTTCTTCTCTGCGAGATTTATTTCAGGTCATTATCTTATTTTGCTTTTTTGTTATTCGGAGAGGTTGAAGAGGATGCCCGGAGACCCACGAGCTACTCTGGGCAAATGTCGAGGAACCCCTATCGAGACAGAGTGCCATTGCCCCTAAACCAAACCGGTGGCCGCTGCGCGGTAGGCTAGTACAGAATTATCAACGCCGGGAAATTTAGTGCTAGACCTGGGGCATTTTTTCACATGTCGGTCAAGCGATGCGAGGGGGCTGGCTGCCCGCGGCCGAGCAGCATGGAAAGCAGGATCAATTGCTTTCTATCCTACTTTGGCGACAGCCAGATGAAATGAGGACGCCATTGTCCAGCTCAGGTCAGCAATACGTGCAGGGCGTTAGGGGCTGGAGAGGAGGTGTGAGCGAAGTCAGTGGAGCAAGTCTAAACGGCGGCGGACCAGTACGCCCGCGCGGTGCGGTGCGGTGCGGTGCGGTTACGGCCTATATACCCATCTACAATTTGGCTATCAGGATTATCTAGTGGAAAGAAATGAGTTGAGGAGCTGCGGCCATACGCGCTCTATTCACATATCTGGGATTTTTCTGACCAGAAAGGCGCAATGGTGACGTTGTCGCCGCCGAAGTCTAAGCTATCGGACGCCCTGCTAATCTTAGCGATGCTTGTGTTTACCGCCCAAGAGCGTGGTGGTACATAGATGGCCTGCAGATTTCACAAACAAGGGACACGTCCGTGTGGATGGGCAGTGCCTGTGGTATCCAATCTCCCCGACGGCGCAGGCACCACATCCTGCGCGTGACGAAATCCAGTTCAGAAAAGCCGACGGTATACAGTCGAGGAACTAGACTAAAGGGAACTGGGATTCTTCCAACGGTAATTCTTGATTCATCAATCCGTCTGCGTTCAGGACACGGAGTATCGAATAATGTCGGGCCAGCATACCACAGTACACCTCCCGTTGCTCACGGCAATATAATAAAAGAGCCTCTCAATCAGCTGATAATACCGCCTCGCCTTTTTTGGAGCTATGCAAGATAGCAGATTATTTGCTTGCCCGGGATTCTGTGCGATGCGCGTTACTGAACCATGTGAAGGACCAGCTTGCATCCTTAATGGACTAGGTAACTATAATTCACAGCGGTACCTTCACTCTGAGCTTATTATAGACCATTCACTTGAAATATCCATGCCCTGCTGCCTGACATCTGTTAACTCACGCAAGCATAAATACCGCGGTGTCTCCCTCCAGATCTCCCTCTTTCTCTATCTCCTACAACCATCTCGACTTCGTCGAAGGGCGTTTCCAGCGGGGTCGACGATGCTATTGCTGATCCTATAGCTCTCGAACAACTTCGTCCTGAGATTGACAATGGCCGCGCCGCGCCGTGCCATTGTCAGCCATGCAGGATATATCCTATTACAGTGTCTGTGGCACGCCAGGATAAGGCAACGTACAGGCTACGACTACATATGGTGGTACCTACTCGAGCGCAATGCCTCACCTTTGTGCTTTTCTTCGGGTGCGCAGGAAGTGATTAAATTAAGAGATCGGATAAAGGCAACAGGCTCGGCAAGAGGCGGAATTCACTGCTTAAAAATGAAAGTCCGAGATAACCGTCAGCTACCTGCATCTACCAGGTCTGTTACACTTTTTTTCAACAATACCACCGGGACATAAAGATTGCTCCCGTCTTTGTAAATGATATCCCAACTAGAAAAATACGACTTGTACGGTACATGCGGGGCGTGCTAGTATATTAGGCGATATCAAGGCTGCGACCTAGCTAAGTTTATGGCCAACTGCTCGGTCCATGAGATGCGCTTTGGGCTCCTTCGAACTCAACGGAATAACAGTCCACACCAGAAATGTGATTACCCCACCATACACATCTTAAACATCTTCAGCCTCTCATATATCAAGGCAAGTCAATCCCACCCCACACCCAGTCTGTGATTTCTGCCGCAAATCACATTCCTCTGTGTATGAGGTCCTACCCAGTTCTCCAGCCCAGCTCGATCCATCCTGCCTAGGTGATCCAGGGCCTATAGCTTGAGAAAACAGGCATCAGGCTCGGTTCCTCCCTGGCGTCTCTCTTGAGCTATTGGGGGAAATCGCACACTTGGTGAATCGGGCTGCACATTTACCAGTGCGTGGTCTATCCGCGGTCCTAGCTGCCAACCCTTAGCAACGGCTATCAGGAACTCCTCACGCGGTTTGTGTACGCCAAAGCAGTGTACGCAAAGCCAAAACGGTATATCTTGCATACAAGGAGACGAGAACGAACATCACAATTTTCAATCCGATGTGGCGTAGCTCTACACGAGAAAGATAAACGCCACCTGGATGGATGGACGGTCACTTAAGGGAATTGTGGAGTTGTATCGAGCTAGAGCACCTCCTAAGTGACCTGAAAAAAAGAAAGAAGAAAAGGTCACAGCCCGACCAATATACGTATCGTTCCCACCCGGACTCACAGCCCGCTGTCTCCAACGATGGCTACCTTATTGCATAATATATGATCTCGGTTGACGTCTACGCCTTTGCTCTCTCAGATAGTACATACAAATACAGGGGGAACCGGCGAAGGCGGACTCCATGACTAAAGGATCTACCAAGGGTGCTGCTACAGCTTTACATAGTCAGACCCAGAATGGCAGAGCTTGTCAAAGCTCCCGCAAATGTACCGATCGCCCCTCTTGATTGCAAGCTTTTGCATGCAATCTGCTATCTAGCAAACCACCACTAGTAAGACATGGTTGCCGGCTGTTTGGAGTCTGTTAAGGGCTATCGCTGGTCGCGGGCATTCTCTTTATAGTAAAACTATAATTGTTACGGCCCGCGGGAACTGCTTGGTTCTGCTACCTGAGCAGCACACGTATTAGAAGGATTGGAATGACATGGCGCTCCAGAAGCTCTCCATTCCATTCTCGCATTCCTACAGACTGGGATTTTGTTTCGGGCGCCTCCAGGATCTACTGTGGCGTACCTCTATGAGTAATGCAGTGATGCATTACCCGAGGCTTAGGCTAGCTATCTATCCATACCTCTCTCCAGTTCAGACAACCGGCACCGCTCATGGTTCATGGTTCATGTCGGCCATGGACGCTAAATTTAGATATCCTGTCAAGCAACACATATTCACTCCTGCAAGGGTGTCTATCTGCTCCTGACGCGCGCGTTGTCATCATCGCCGCACAAGCGCATGGCGGCAGCGAGCTTCTTATAACAAGAACCCGCGCCTCATCATGCGGTTCTTCTGCTGAGGGAGTCATTGAAACAGAACAGTCCCTGGCTCCGTTGTGTGCATGATGGCTAGACTGAGGAAGTCAATACCGCGCACAACGGCGTCACCGACGGAGCGATACATATTAAGGAAAGTAAGCAAGAGGGCAGTGCGGGATGGGAATAATGGTAATCACAGAAAGCAAGGCTCGCATCCAGGCCGAATCGGTCAACAATCAAAATGCAGGAAGCTGCCTTGATTGTTGCATGGATCAGATCAGCGCCAGACAATATCCCAGAGAATCTCGACGCAGCAAGCGATCTTCTCTCTATGAAAATCTTCTTTTCTTTTCGCGGCACGCTTTCCAACACGCGTCTCATGGCGCTTTCTAGATCCGGTCTACAAGGGATACTACGCTCCTTGTGAGAGAAGGGTCCACGAATTGTACAGCCACAGAAGTCAGGCTGCTTGAAATACAACATTGTTATCAGAATGGCTCCGTCTGTGCGTTATATTTCGAGCGGTGATCGTGATTAGCGGGTGCCAAAGTTGGTGGTGCAAGGGGGCTGCTTTGAGTTACGTAGGATGCTACCGTAATTCTGCGTGATTCTCAGGACAGCTACAGTGAGGAAGAAGCTTACGAAGTTACTGAATACTCGGCTCTTATCGGCATCTCGGAGAGTAGCGGGAGTACACAAAATCAAAGCCCAATATATCCTTTCTGGTCCCTGGCATTACTTGAACTTGGTCAATCTGCTGACGGGATCTTTGGGTTAAAGGTCATGATCTTCTGGAAAATGGCAACCCTTACGGAAATGGCTTGGAAATGGAAATTACAAGCGGGTTGAAGCAAGGAATAAGTTTGTTTTTTTAATGTCTATTTCAGGTTCTACCGGTATGACAACTGCTCTTGCCTCTTACGGGCCCTATCTATTGCTTGCGGCTCTGAACTTAGCGGAGGAGTGACAGCATCTATTTTGGCGCTCCATCTATGGAAACGTATTCCATGTGAAGAGGCGGGGGTTTATTTCATCCCCATCAGCAAGTCAGCAACATGCCAGGGCCTTATACACCATCATACCCTTCAGACCAGTTTTCAAGACCTCCAAACCAGCCAGCCACCATGAACTTGAGGCCCACATTGTCGAACTGCAAACTCTGATGGCCCCGTTCTTCTCGATTAGTCCACATATTCTAGAAGAAATAGCGTCATTCGAAAATCCAGGTCGCAAAAACTTCTCGCTTAACGCAACGCCGCGGCTCATGGAGGCACTATCCTCGCGGATCGGTTCGTTGCTCAGAGAAGCGACTGGAGGCTCCCCAGACACGGAAATGGCGGGAAATTATTGGCAAAGAATGATAGCGCGGAAAATAAACCTCGCTACTTGGCAGAATCTCTTTCGGCTCAAAAATCTAGTAATGATGCAGGTCGCCAAGGACCAAGAAACCCGCAAACGCGGCGAATTACATACTCCTGTCACCTGTTTGGACAAGCAACGTGGATGTCTTGCCCTAGCCTGTCTCGATATGGAACATGTGCATAGGGTTAGAACTCCATGGAACCTTATTTAGTTGGGGGTAAGTAAATGATGCCAGTGGGCACTCAACGGGAAGCTATCGTCTGTTGGGGCGTGGCCTGTGGCCTGGGCCCAAGTATCGATATGGCAAGTGCATGCGCTCACATGGTGGTACACAACTTTTGTCTTAGACGAATCTTCAAGGGACACCCCGGGCAAATCCTCCTACCGAGTAGTCGTTGGGGCTACCGTAGCCATGATCGTGGTCGGCATCATATTGTTCGTTTCATTTGCCGCTTCGGGCACTGGTTCCATAGGGCTTTCATGAGAATTTAACCAAAAATCGGATTCAAGTCTAAGGGAACACCCAGGAACAGCTAGACACTGTGCTGGGGAATTGCTGGTAGAGGTGTTCCAATTGGGATCTGCCACGTTCACTAGAGGTCATATAAAATATTGGTGGGAATCAAACCTGGTTTGACACGGTATTGCTCAGTTTTCTTTTGGAATTCTGGCGTTTGAGATTGTTCTGCTCGCCACACACACACACACACACACACACACACACACACACACACACACACGGTCCTTAACAGGCTGGTCTCCTGCCTTTTCCCGAACTCCCAAGATGAGTGTGAGGGAGCCCTTCAACAAGACTCACTTGGCAGCTGAGACAGGATCCGGCAGACTGCTTCTCTTGCGGAGCACAAAGGACTTCAAAAGCAGTTCATACCGCAACCCTGGCTGGGGGGTAGGTATGAGGCGGTTAATAAACTAAACAACCGCTGTGTCCGCGCTCTTGCCTTTGATGAAACCCTTGCCTATATCCCTGCAATATGGCCACAGGGGGATAAACCATTTAGGCCCTCACCTGCCAATATTGGATCTATTATTGATTATGGGACCTATCGCCATCGCACCAACGCCAAGTCCTCATCGCCGCTTGGCTGTGGGAGCTGCTCCGTGATGTGCCTTACAACAAACACTATCTCCTGTTCTCTGGGATTCTTGTCTTTTCAGAGACAATTGATATGATGACCGCGAGATCCACCTTGATAAGCTACTTGCAAGCGATGAGCGGTATTGTTATGGGGCTAAAGCCAACACTATCACACCATACAGGTTAACGGCACACCCGTCTGGCAGGTCTCAACTCAGGGCAGCGGCGTTAGACTGCATGGTGAACGAAAGACATCTTAGCAAGCGAGGCATAATTTAAATAAGCCCCAGCGCTGGGATGAAATGGCACGTCTGGATGCCGCACATATTATCGTTCGCCCTTTCGATGCATCGAAAGATAAACACCTCCCTGGCGAGGGGCGGCGCCTATAGCCGAACATACCTGGGAATAAATACCGCTGAACCCTTGAACATTGGGATAACCTTATTTTGCTATGAAGACACATCTTGCTGTCCCGGTTGCTGTGGCTTTGCATGGAGGATGCACACAGGCATCGGAGAAGCATGCCCAGGCGACGCCTGTCAAAGATCCACTCGAACTCGCATGCTGTTTATATTACTCCTACTTTAGATCAAGGATCAAATCAACAGATCCGGTACCAACCGAGTTACATCGACTTTGTTCGTGAAAAGCAAGTCCCGATTGATGACATCCATGCCTTTGGTCGCAGACACAGATAGTATGCAGGGCAAGGAGCGAAAACTCGTGATGTTCGGCTTTGTGATCTTGTCTTCAGAATCCCTAAAAGATCTAAGTTTTACGGTTGATGACCACCGCTGTAATGCCGGAGTCACTCGGATGACTGAAGCAATGGTCACATTGATCCCTTCTTCGGCTGTTGGTTCGGGTCGCAGAAGTGCAAAATCCGCCGATAGGACCGAGTTTATGGGCAACCGTACCCAGGGAGGCATACATCTCTATCTACTCATGCGAATGTCACCAGTGCCGCGACTACGGACCAAATTGAACGAGCGCTCACAAAATCAGCCCGACCCATCCGGCGCGCGAACAGAGGTCGCTTGAAGCAGGCATCGCAGCCATGCTCGGCCTGAAAATTGGGGTGGAAAAAGTCAATGGCCCAGCGCAGTCGACTAGATGCAGTTCGATAGCGATGTCTCTATGTACCACTTCGCGCAACGGGGGACGCCAGTGGGGGCTCTACATTCCTAAGCTGTCTTCACTGTCCTGCGGCGGTGGATAAAACCTGCCGGTATTCAGTGGCAAACTTCAGGTCAGGGCTCACCCCATCCAAGGGAGCTGCCGATCTGATGTTCCTCAAGCCGAGTTCATTCCTGGCGCATACTTGCCAATGAGACAGATGAAGGACCTACATCCTTCGTCTGGGCCATATATGATATACTCCGTACTTCGTCTCTTTTACGGCGAAGCCGAGGTCCACTGTGACCCATTGTTCTAGAGAACACTCGCAAACCCACAACCACTCTCCTCAACTAGTAGCTGGAAGCAAAAATAGAGGCGAAGATTAGAATGGAGGATTATCTTGATCAAGCCGCAAAGATGCACAAGGAGGGCCATATGCACCTTTGCCCTTGTGTGCTTAAGCACGTCACTTAGCCATAATCAAACACACATTAAGCATAACCAAACCCCATCCATTGCGCGCATAACGGCGCATCATTTAAAGCATGCAGTGGGGCGGGATGGGGACGCATTCCTGAGGACCATTTAGCTGATTATCAGCTGCAGGGATATCCGCCATGCGAATCCCGGCCAAATCCAATTCCTGGTGAGTTAGTGAGGCCAGGCACTCATAAACCAGGTCGTGGATCTCGCTAGGGGAATCTGTGCGTTCCAATCCACCCCTTCCTTCCATCCCTTCCTACACTTCGGGCCGAATGAAGACTTGTCATTCCGTCGCGTTATGCCAGTTGTCCACAATGTCTAGGACCTTGTGGAATCTACTATCTTAAGGCCGTGTCCGAGTAACACACGATTTTGTAGTGCGCTGCTCGTTTTTGCCCTATTTGTTCTCTTACTTTTGAAATCTCCAAGGTAGCAGAGGGCCTACCGACTTCACTAAGCACCGTCACCATCTCGTACCAGTCATCCCTATATTCCATCTCAGGCGAAAGGGCTGGCTATACACTGCCGAGATCTGCCACACGCGGGTTAATGTCTGGGTACGGTACTTGTAGTATGGATCCCGTGCCATATCCAGTAGAGCAGCTTGATTTTGAGATGAACAACGCGGTGGTCGCCCCGGGTTCAACACAGTACCTTTGGCGGGCTGTTAGACGCCTTTGGAAGTTACAAGACAACACATGTCGGGGTTGCTGGCCGCAATGCGAGATAATTACAGTTCTTGTTTCCCTTCTGCTTGCCTACGAGATAGACGGCATTAGCCCTTGGGCCGTGCAGACTATTGCATCGGCTACGGGGCTCGTCAGTGCGAGGTTGAAGAACGGGCAATACGTTGTACGAAAGCATATATGCGAAGTCCTATAGCGCTTGGACATCTCCCTCCTGCCAAGAAGAACTGCTCGATCTGCAGATTTTTTTCGGTAGATGCCTGGTTATATGGGTATTTTGCAAGCAGTGCCAGGACCCATGAGCATCTTCTATGCGTATTCGGGGGCTACAGGGGCAGGAGCAAGGTTCCCAGACAAGGCTGTTTGGCACCGCAAGGAAAAGGAGGCACACGCTCGTTTCTGTGAGAGAAACAGTCGGTTGTCCGTGCGCTCGAGAACCCGGCACTGGACCATGTGCGAGGGAGGCCATATATCTTTCGTTAAAAGAAAATAGTCACTCTCTACTTATTCCACGTATCTTGTCTCACGTTCAAGAAACACGCTACTACTCTCTTGGAGAAGGAGGGGTATCAACCTATAGGTACATTTACACCTAGGGCCATAAGAAGCTGCCTGTTCCCGAATGGTGAGAATGGCATAGTACGACAGTGGGCAAGAAAATGATTTTCTCGCGTTGCATCAAGGCGAGTTCCGGACGAAAGCCACAGTGGAAGGGGAGGCCTTCATCCTTAGAGCCTACCAGCCAAGATCCACCCTCATGGAATGGGCCCATGCCTGTGTCCTAGGTGTTCCATTCGTCGAGGCTAGGCACACTAACGTCGAACACCGCCTCCAAGACACAAGACGGTATATTGATTCGCTATATGTTTGGCAAAAGCACTCGAAAACACCCTCGCCGCGCATCTAAAAGAGCACAGCTTCACACAGGCCAAGATGCAGGTGGTATGAGATGCCGCTGCGTGCCATCCCTGCCTTCTGTATTACATTGCCATGTATCCATTCAGTACAATTGTCTTATGCCAACGTAAACATAACCAGATCCAAATGATCTCAATAATCAGCACAAAAGCTTGAACCCTGCAAGCCCACTACAACGGGCTTGCGTGAAGTTGGAAGCAGGCAGAATGTCTCAGGGGAAAAAAAAAAAAAAAAAAAAAAAAAAAAAAAAGAGGAGGGTCCCACAAGCATAGGAACAAATTGCGTTTTTGCCCAACCACAGCTGCATCTACTACGCTCCTGCTTTCTCTCACCTAGCTATACAAAGACACACGCCCGACGTCCAGAATATTCTATATCAAAAGATTCGCGGTATTCATCATGTTTCAGAACACATACACGCCTAGAAAGAAACCCGAAGTGGGTAAGCACACTGAACGAGCACGGCGATGCGTATTCACACCATCAGCTCTCCCGAAAAGAGGATTGATTATTCTAGCTAGGGCTTGCATATCCAACAGACATACAGCTGTTACCGTAGAGTAGGATAGGCGGGGGCCATGGCGGTGCAGAGTCAGTGGTGCAGATATATAGGCGACAGAGCCGATTGGGCTTTTGCAAACTAGAACATAAACATCACTTTCTCTCTCTGGCATTACATGATCATTGATGCCCTCGGACGTCATGGATTGCCATCCAGGTGGATTTCGTTCTCACAACATACCAGCTAGTCCTAAGAACAATGTTGTGGCGCATACGCCGTTTACCAATCTGGGCTGGCCGGCCCTGGGGAAGGCCATGTCTGCAAACGGTGCAACATTCTGCACGTTGCTGCATAAGAGGACAAGAAGTATAAGAACGAGCCTGATCTATACACTGGACTTGGCTGACAAGCAATCTGATGTTGAGGATGGGTATGTTAGGGGGAATTGTTACCACCGACGCCTCAGACTGCTGGTCCTTAGCAAGCGTGAACAAGATAGGCCTCACCTTCTTTAGCTAGTTTTGCCCCTTAAAAAGGGATTTACCAGTGAACTCCATGGTATAATACCACTGCACAAGATTGTGACCATTTACCTTGGGACATCAGTGTCCCGACCCACAATGTGTGGTGCTGGAAACGCTCACGTTAAGTAGGGGAGTCTCTTCTGCCGCTCTATATCTCTTAATCGCCAAAGACACGATGCCCGTTATATCGGCGAAAAACCAAAAGTCTACGTCTGCGCCAGTTTTCGCCGTCAGGCACACCGTGTGCTTGTACCACCGCTCGAACAGCGAGACAGGGTCCAGCTACGGGTCGGTCTATGAGGCGGCTTTAGGGCATACATACTGGAGTAGAGAATAAATCACCAGGCGGTAAAGGAACCCACATACTCATCATGTGTGGCTTTGTGGCCTCAGCAACAATGACAACAAAAACAAGGGCAAGCAAGATACTCCGTACCTAAGTGGGAGGAGCAACGCCAAAGTTGGACAATTTAGACGACGAGATGAGGAGTGAGTGAACGCCACCACATTCCAGGAACCAGCTCAGGACCGATAGCAGTGCAGCCAAACTTCCTCTTGTCCAGAGTTACGAGATAGAACCAAGAATAGCAACCTAATCCCCGGGTAATTCTCGGCATGGCTCGTATCAGGAAAGAGAGGCGCCTCTCTTGAAGAATTTACGAAACGCAGCGGAGAACTCGAGTGGAGTCCTCGTTTCGAATCTGCTCGCGTGGCGTCCGGCGTGCCAGACCACCATCCATTATTCTTCTCCAGGGCTCTGATTTGAAACGATAACTGCAGTCTAGAACCCGATGGAGTGTGTCTCATAGGTTTAGGCTGATTGGGGCTGGCTCCCTGCGAACTTAATCGAGATCCCGGGGCCCTCTTTCCCGTATCGGTACATCGCGTGCGCTCGCTGGAGCAAGGGACTGGTCCCTTTTGACGGTGTGGGCCACACCTTTCTGACGAGGCACTATGGAGCCCTAATCCACGAAACAGAATCATTGTTTATCTCTTAGACGAGTAGGCAGAGAGAAGAAGAAGCATACCATCACCGATATGTTCGAGGCCTGGGCTCGAGATTATGCCTAAGCTGTGCTCGGGGGTTGTCAGACTGAGTGAAACTCTAGTTCGGGCCGTACATCAATCAGGCGCAGTGCAAAGTCGTGACAGGAGTGCTCGTTGGATTCTCAGAACTCTTTGGCCAGGATTTTAAGTCGCATGCTGTAACTACCTTTACAGATGATTTTGATAGGGAGTTATCACGAGGAGTCGCTCATGTCCCTCAGTACGGTTGAGTACGTCAGGAAGATCAACTCGGCCCATGGCATGGAGTATCCCATCGTGGAGGACATATTGTGGCAATGACTGACGCCCTACCCAGGCAAGCATTTGGTCCTGTAATGTGTTCACGAGGTTGCCTTAGTAAAATGCGTCAAGAATTGCCGGTCGTCAGATCAAAAGCGCCGCTGGGTATCGTGCTGCAATATGGCCTTTTTTTTCAGTTCAGCACAGTTATGCTACGCTGGTCTCTTCTCCACAGGCTCCAATAGACAGAACGACCTTCGCGTATCCTGATCGAACAAAACCTAACGCAGGGCACGTTGAAGCATACCTAATCTTAGTCCGCATAAAATTTGCCGTTTTACATGAATTGGTCCATGTATACGATGGTCTATGGAAATATTCCCGCCCCCGGGTATCTAGGATCTAGGAGACTCTCAGAATGAGTTGCTCTTAATGCGCTCCGGTGATCGAGTTAGCCGTCAGGGTTTATTTAGTATGGTGAATGTTCTAGCCTCGGGGCAGATTCTGCGTGCAGAGATGGATTACACGTGCTGTCTTCAAAACCATGGTATGAGCAACCAGCAACGTTGACATCAATAATGGACCTCGAGCGGCTGCTGTCTCCGTGCGAAGAAGCAGTCCTGTGAGATGCGACTGGGTTGGCACACAAGGCCCTAAACCTGAGTGAGCATCCATCCAATCCAATATATCCGGACGCTCCAAAAACGAAGTTGTACCTTGGTTACTTTCGTTCCAGCAACGGCGGCAAGGCTGTGCCGAGAACGCTTGACATTTCTCTTTGAGTTGAAGAAACCAGTGCCTACTACGGGCCTACAGCGTTACCCTCAAGTCAAGTGGTGGAGAGAAGGACTGACCAGGCCAATCCTATCCTGTGAGAGCAAAATGGTACCTGGCCCTACTGCGTACCTGAGAGCAGATCTCTATTATCCGGAACTCGCCGATTGCCTCTTTGTCAAGCTGGAGGGATTCTGCAATAAAATAAACGGGCCACTATCGCTTCATGAAACACGTCGTGTGTGAGGTAGCCGTGATGGCTATCAGGGCAGATTCAGCTCGTGCGCATTTCACTACCTATATGCGAGGAACCATCCGGCACACCTGAGCTTCATCAGCTCCTCCAACCGTCGACGGACTCGGATAGGTGCTTCCCGTGTCTCTCCTATAATGAAACAAGACAGAGGCCTGTGAAAAGATAGCTAGAAAGAAAAAGGCCGTACTTGCCACGCAAGTTGCAACCCGCACAGCGGCCTTCCCTCCAGCATGTAATTCGCAAAGCCTACCTACAGGTGGCTTGAGCTAGTGGCGAGAGCGTGGTCCTTTTGCGCTAACATAGCTAGAGAAGGGAGGGAGCTTTTCCCCCTATACTCGGTGTCGTTGTCTGTGCGGCGCGCCGCCCAGGTGGAGACAATCACCACTCACAAACAGGCAACAGATTCTTCGCTGAACACTTGTAAAGACTACGGGCCACAGCTGCTGCGGCTTTGCGGGGGCTCGCAGCAAAACAGAAATCGGTAAGCTGGTGCAATACCAGTCACTATGCAGACAGAGTCCTAGATGCTGGCGTCATGAGGCTGTCTATACATATTGAGCCCACTTATGGGATCGGAATCAAGCAGAAAATAGGATTTCAATGAAATGTCGTTTCTGAAATTGGTAGCTGTGGCCTGGATTTTGGTGGCAGTATCAGTATCTAGGCAGAGCGCTGTTTTTCTTCTCACAACTAGGCGTATGGTCCCTCTGGGCTATGTATGTGAATACAACTTTCTTGTAAAATAGGAATGAATAGAAGATCTATTGAATCAATACGGTTAACCTGGTATTTCCCCTGTATTCCCCTTGTCCCAATCAGCCCCCGTTTTATGCGCCGAGCCATTGATAACCCAAGGACCGTTTTTCACGTCTACATACATTTATTATATTTCATCATTTCCGCCGTTCCGACAACTCCAGCCCCTTTTTTTTGGATTTTTGTCATGCCCTTCGTCTAAATTAACGAGATTGGCATCGCCCCCGAGCTCCTTCTCGACGCCGAAAGCGGCGGCTCATCCGCATCGTAGGATATGCCCATAACCGGGCTCCCGCGCGCAATAGCCACCCGCAGAGATGACGCTGACGTCGGTGGTTTCGGGAACAGGCTCATTCCCGGGTAGTTGCTTCTTGCGCTACTGCGGCCGGGGAGAACGAGGGTGCTTCCGAGGCTTGTGCCGCTATGCATGGAGTCGCCGTCCCAGTCTCGATCTCGATCTCGGTAGGGGGCGTAGGACTGTGCGGGTAGTGTGGGGTGAGAAGGAGTCGAAGGAGGAGCGAGATCTAGGTCCATCGCTGAGCTGCGCATCATGAAGGGGACGATAAAGCTTTGCAGGTCGTCGGATACCTCTGTGGCGTCGGAGAAGGGGTTTTGTTGGCTGTCGTCATGGACGTTGTAGTAGCTCTGGGTCTGGGTGCCTGCGACGGGTGTATCAAAAGACGGCGATAGCGCCGCTCCCGGCTTGTAGAGTTTTGAAGACGTTGGCGACGAGTCCGAGATGTAGGACATTCCAGATCGATGGTCCCTGCGCAGCGTTGTTGTTGAGTCTGGCGAGCCGCGGCCGCTGGGGAGCAGTTTCTGCACGCTCCAGCCTCCTGGTTCGGATCCCGTTGAGTGTCGGCGTGAACGGCGGCGGCGGAAGAAGAAGAATATGATAATTATCAATGCGATGAAGCCGAGAATACCAAAGAGGATGCCGAATATTGTGGCGTATGGCGGTCCGGAGCTGCCATCTTCTGATGAAGATGGGACGGGATTCGTGAGCGATGTGCTTGTGTGCGACGTTGTGGATGTTGAGGTCTCTGTAGAGAGTGTGGCGTGTGTGATGGAAGTTCCTGTAGGCGACGTGCTGTATAAACTGTCATCTGATGAATGTGAATCCGAGGTTTGGCTTGGTGTCTGGTCCTGCGAATTGCTAGATGGTTCTGGATCTGATTCTGAGTCTGAGCTGGTAGTGGGTTTAGGCGCGACTGTAGTAGGTCCGCTATCGGTTGTAGACGGTCCTGAAGCCGTTGTCTCGTCTGGTGCATCTTGGTCCGCTGAAGATGTTGTTGTAGGCGGAGCATTCGTGGTAGAAGGAGGGTCAGTTGCCCGCGGTTGGCGGGGGACTTTTGTACATCTGCGGCCCTGGTAGAAGATGATGGATGGATTGGTTGACATGTCGCCCGGAAGACGGTTTGGAAGGGCGACTACATCGAGCTGAGGCTGAATCACAAGGAATGACGTTGTCTGTGACAGGAAGAGGGAAAGAGAGCGCAAGCGAAGGGTGGTCAGTGCTACTAGAGAGCGAAGTAGAGCAAAAGAATGCCTGTCAGGCCATGACAGTAGAAAGGTTCACCAGGAAGTCCTTCAATCTGAGATCAAGGATGAAGAGCAGAGTCTGAGCAGAGTCTGAGCAGAAATGGCCAGGAAGAAGGTCGCAAGAGCCGCGAGATTGCAGTGAGACCCCTACTGGAAAGAGGCAAGATCAGGCGAGCAAACGAACCCTCGTGTAGGGCACAGACAAAGAGACTATGACGCACTCTAGTGACAGCCATGTGGGCTTGCGCCCTGGCGGCGGAGACGCAGGAAGAGGCGCAGGTTCCTGACCGAAAGGATCTCGATGGAGCAATATATGAAACACTTTCCGTCCAATCGCCCAGGGTGTTTAATCTACGCAGTTCGAACCTGGTCATTTTCGGAGGAGTCCAGTCCAGATCTAGCCTGATGCCCAGCGCTCAGATCTCCTGGAAGAAACGAACGCAATTTAATTGTTTGCGATGAATGGATCCAGGCAACACTTTCACACAACTCACCAGACGATGCGGTTGTAGAGCTGATCGGGGCGGGTTTTCCCAATTGGACAAGCCGTCGCACGATGCTGAGTCAGGCAGCCCTGTGGGGTCCGGGCCGACTCTCTGTTTCGGGACTAGCGCCACCTGAGCGCCTCCTCCAGAAAGTCAAAGTAAATGAAGTCGCAGATGCTCGCAGCAGCTTATTTTCTGCTTCCTCTCGCATACAATTCATCTCGGAATCATTCCATGCCCATCTCATGATTCTCATCTGGCAGATTCATTTGCACAGCACTAAAGATGCAGCGACCGCCATATCAGGGCACCTAGCGAGGCAGACCCTGGCTAGCGTGACAGCTACATGTTGTGTCAGGTCGCTCCACTCATGCATAGATAGACCGGTTCAAGTTGGCTCCTGAACGTCCTTCCCCTCTTTTCCTCATGTTCGCTTCTCTCATCACATCTCCCTCTGTTTCGACAGTCCCTCCTCATCCGAAGTCCGTGCCACGGTTCGTGCGAATGAGACTCTTGCCACACTCACTTACCCCTCTTCCCCCTGAACCACACTTTCGTCCACAGGGCTGAACTAGCCGCATGTGATTGTGCCTCTCCTGTATCCTTCCTTGCTATCTATCGCTCAATTGGGATCGCTTCGTTGAATACGAGTCTATCTTTCACTATGTTTGGATGGGGTAGTGCGCTGGGTAAGCCCCCTTGGCCCCGCGTTGGACGATGGTATTTGAGCCGCGCGGCTGCTACCGGAACTGCCTCAAGGTTTAAGCCTCCAGGCACAGGCTCATGCAGGCACATGCTCTGGGCATTGGACCTCGAGTTACCGTGCTTATCCCGGCACTAGATACAGTGTTAGGCTCAATGCTAATTTAACCTGCGCAGGTCTTCCCTCAATCGTGTCGGACCCCGATAGGGAGCGGGCTCCCCCGCCTCTCCCCGCGCCGTTGGACTTCCCCATCTACAGGTTGCCCGACGTACCAACAACTCCCTCAGAAGAGTCGCTACGCAACTTCCAGTCCGTCCTCGCCTCCATCCGCCGCCCGCAAGACATCACCCCGCAGAAATTCCACGACCTCAACATCGATGTCTCGGCAGACATTCCCATCTCCGATATCGTCCGGCACGGCGGAGCAAGGACCGCGCCCACGCTACCATGGGAAACAGACCACGAGAACCCCTCGCTCGGCCAGGCGCCGCCAGCAGATGGAACCCCGGTGATCATGGACAACGAGAACCCGTACCCGCCAAAGGATAAATACGATGTGCTGGAACACGAGCTGCTGCTGAACAACGACGATGCGTTTCGTGAAGTCTCCCGGCTACCGCCCCGTGAGGGACGGGACCGTGTCCGCGTGACACAGGCGAGGAAGTTCTGGACGGCGCTGGAACGGATGTCGCAGTACTGGGACGACAGCCTGGACAATTACTTTGAGCGTCCAAAGTCACCGGAGCCCGAAGAGACGAAACCGGGTACCACCCCAATGGATATCGACGGCCCTGCCCCTCCACAGGCGCAGTCCACGGAGCCAGCCACCGCATCAGGGCCAGCTTCCAAGCCGGGACTCGTCAAGAAATACACCGGCCGCCGTATCGGCGCGGGCGCAGACATGCCTAACGACGTCCGCGAAGAGACAATCCGTGCCCTCACAGAAATGGCTGGGTGGCCCTTTGGCTGTCAAGTCTCCCTCCCCATCGTTCCACCGCGGCTCCTCCTCGGCAAACTCCTCTTCCCCGTCCGGCAGACCTTCCAAGCCACCCGCTCGCCGAGAGACCGACAGCTCGCGCGAAACGGTATGCTTGAAGGGCCGGTCTTCATCGCACAGTGTCGCCCGGATACCTCCTTCCGCGGGCCGGAGGAGGCGCACGGTGCTGGACTTGGCGATACATGCGATCTCGTCCGCGAGGTCGCGTCGATGATTCTCGCCGCACAGGAGCGTGCTCGTGAGGGCAAGACAGACGTCAAGCCCGGTGAGGGACAGTGGTGGACGACGGCTCCCCGGTGGGGCGGTGCTCCAAACGATGCCATCGGCGACAGCGCGCGCGTTACAACGGAGCAGGAGAAGGAGAAGGAGGCTGCTGCCGCTGCCGCTGCTGCTGGAGGTAGTCATGAGCGGAAGCGGTCTAGAGGTGGACTGCGACGGCCGGGTCTCCCAAGGAAGATGAGCAGTAGTGAGAAGTGGCGGATTGTTCAGCCTGGCGCGAGTCTGTGGGATAGGCGCATGCGCTATATTCAGATTGGCAAGGAGAAGGAGAGTCTGTACGATGATGTAGCTACCCCAGTACCCTCTCTTATCACTATATTATCAAGTGTCGTATGCTAACAATGACAGATCTATCTCCTCTCGTCGATAAATCACCACCTCTCAATCCTACACCTCCGTATCCACCAGCGCTACCTCGATATCCTGACAACGGGGTCCAGCGACCTACCGCCTGAGTCGCCGGCGGACCATCCCTGGCATGTTCTGAAGGTCCGTCGGACAAGGTGGTACGACCTCTTTGACGCGCAGGACCGAGTCGAAGTGTTCCGCGGGATCTGGACGCTTTTCCATTGCCAGCTACGACGCATATAGGACGGGCGGGCTACTTTGTCTACATATAGCCTGTCCGAGTCTAGGGGCGGATGGATCGCTCATGTGTAGATATTGATTTCTAGATAGTTTAGCTTGGGTTACAGGTACACACTCTCAAATTGGATATAACCGGTACATACTACCTCAGCATTCTGAGGGGGAAGACATGGAGTCTCATCCACGCCCATGCCAGCTCACGCGACCTCCTTCCCTCCCCAACACAGTCCTCACTCAGCACGTCCCCCCAAGAAGGCAACGCCACTCATGAAAGCTGTTACTCACCATAGGAAATATAATCGAATTGCGCCCGTCTGGACAGAGCCCACACTCGTATCCCCCCTCCCCTTTCGTTTCCACAAACCCCACCGAAACAAGCCACAGGAAGACGAACACGAATCTCCTTCAGGAAGCTCGGTCCCGTTTTCCTGCAGAGCTGCTGTACGGTAGTAGACTATCTGCCCAAAGCCACAGGGCCGCCATGTCTTCGTCAGCGCCAGTCATGTCAAGCCAGACCAGCGGTGTCACGGGTTGACCCATCCCATCCCATCCCATCTCATCTCATGTCAAAGCCACTTCTAAGTTTCATTCTCCAGCCATCCACCATCCACCCCCATGGGCTTGGGCTTGGGCCCGGCTCGGACCCCTCCCTGGCTGTCCGACTAGAGCAGTCCAGACCAGATCGGCATGTCGTGGGATGGATGAGATTGATGACAAGGCTGGGTCCATCAATCAATCGTCAATCGTGAATCGTGAATCGTCAATGATCAATGCTGCCATCCATTAACTCTTCTAGCAGAGATGGCGTGGCGTGGCGTGGCGTGCCCAGTGTGAGCACTGACGCTTAGACTTTACGGATGGATGGATGGCTGGGGTGATCAGCGGGTCTGGGTTGGTCGATTGTCTATTGTCTATTGTCTACTGTCTACGCCTCGTCTATTTGTCTGGCGAGAAGCCTTGATGGATGGCTGACGAGACTCACGAGAGTGACGGCTGACGAGGAGCGCACAGACAGAAGGATCGATCCAACTCTTGTATGTGCCTCTCGTATCGCCTCGCGAGCCTGAAGATGGATCTGTGCGCTTCGGCTATCGTGCTGGTATGACATGACAGGTCGCGTCGCTTGGTTCGACATCGACCTCGACCTCGACCTCGACCTCAAAATGAGGCGGATGGTGAACCAGGGGATTGGAATGTATGTACGTATGTATGTATGTAGATCAGGTCCGTGTCGTAGTCTTCACTGTCTCATTCTTGAGGCATCAACTTATCGGCGCGCTACCGACAGACACAACAACTTGGCAACAACCCTGTTACAGGTGTCCAAAAACCTGGAAGCTTAGTTTCATATCACGTATAGAAGTCCGTAAGGTGCAAAAGACGTGTCTGTGTCTTCTATGTTTTTCTTCCAATTGCCTTGATTTTGGATTCTCTGTGCTCGTCCGTGCAATGATGATCAATCCCATAGTATCTCATCGTTTGGAGTGGGTGTAGTTCCCGCTTTGACCATCCTTCAGCTCCTCCTCCATCCATCCATCCATCCAACCTCCTTTCCTGCCTCCTGTCTTTTGGCGATGACGATGGCGAGGGCGAAGGAGGATCTACGTTCGGGAGGATCAAGTGACAGCCTTTGAAAGGGGGACAATGCATACTCCGTAGATACCTATGCATGCTAGCTAACAAAGTTAAGCTTCATTGCCATTATCCACACACATACACCCCCCTCCCTACACCGGGTCCACGAGTACTTTGTCCTCCGGGACACGAACAGCTGTCATCTTTTCACTCCCGCTGACGAAAAAAAAAAAAAAAAAAAGCCCCTTCCCCTCCTCCCCCTGTGCTCGGGCCGTTAGATCGACGCAAACCTAACTTCTGCTTTGGGTAACCTTACTGCCGCATACCGGGGGTCCGGATGTAGCAACGAGCTGCGGCTCTTGGAATGTGATACGTCGTACCTCCCCCATTGTTGGCGATAAACTCTATTGTATTGGCACACACATACATATGGATACAAGGCAGGAGATAATACTGTCTATGGAAGTAGTCTATCCGGTACAAGGTACTTGTCCCGAGTCCCAGTTGCTTGGGTCGGGGGAAATCATCCGATGGACCGTGGGGACTCGTACTTTTTTTTTTTTTTTTTTTTTGACGATCTCGGTATCATGAATTGTATCCTCCGGAAACCATATACTCTCTCCTTACAAGAGCATAGGTGCCAGAGCGTGACGTAGCCCTCTCCCCTACTTAGCTACTCGACCACCTCACAGAACACATAGAGTTGGACATATACTCCGCATCGCATTGCAGATCAATCTGTAAGCACAACCCCAGCGGACAAGCACACAGACCTCCATTCCACCACCAAAGGCAACTGACTAGTCTAGTCAAGCACGTACACCCATGAACGCATGAACGCATGAACCGCTCTGATCTTGCAGGAACTATGATCGCTGATCGATGATCGATGATCCCCGATCGCTATGGCCGTTATCCCCGCTTGCGTCTGCCAGGTGTCATGCGCGTACTGCGTTTATTCTGCCTTTGAGCTCCGTGCATCGAGTCGTGGTGGTTGGTATTCCTCGCCCTTACCTCCGGACGAACTCTCGTCTTGGCTGATCTCCGTGGCCGATCGAGAGGTGTGTGCGTCGGGTACCTGTCGCCTGCCTGGCGATCAACGTCTTGCGATGATCGCGCAGTCCGAGAGGATCCGATCCGCTTGTGCGTATACCAGGGAGGTAGGTAGGTAGGTAGGTAGGTAGGTGTATGTGGTATGGTATGATGGCGATCCGGGACGATCAGATCAATGCAGAGGAGCGGGTGGAGAGCCGTCAACTTTCCACGACGAGCTGCAGGATCATTGCCCATGCCATGCCATGCCATGCCATCTCGCTTCATCCACTTCAATCCCATTCCATCCAATCCCCTTGCCAGATGACGCGACGACCACACCACATGGACCACCTGATTGTATTGTTGTAGTTACAATACATACCCTTCAACCATCCCTCCCTCTCTCTCTCTCCCTCCCTCCCCCACACCGCCGGGTATACAGAAGCGAAGCGAAACACCACACTCCATGTACCTCGGGGTTGGATTTGCGAGGCAAACGAACCTCCAGCGCACCGGCCGAGTGGGTGTATGCGTTGCCCTCACTCGCCCAGTTCTTTTTTTTTTCCCGCAGGATCATGAGCACGGGCAGAAGGATAAGCTCCTTACCCCCCGGATACATCAACCGGCTCCAGTATATCTGGTATGTACTTTCATACATACGTAGCCCTGCAGGGAGAATAGACGCTAGCTATGTAGGCCCGCAGAGAAACAGACGCTGACGAAGCTAGCCGCCGATCAACTCATCTCATCTCAACTCATCTCATCTCATCGGATCGGATCGTGTTGCATGTCGCCAGGGAGATCTATGATATCACCTCTGCAGACAAAACGGAACAGACGAACCCCATGCGGCAGGATTAAGTTAAGTTTCTGATCGAACAACGGTATGTACAGGCCCCCCGCGCAGCGGGCGTGCATTGCATGATGGACGATGCTGCATAGATGGTGCAGAAACCGAAACTAGGAGGTCGGGGAGCGGTTGCCTTGGAGCTTGTAGGGAATCTGGGACCCGGGGCTGAGAGGGGTTGGGTTTGGAGTTGGAGTTGGAGTCGAACGTTAGTCGCATGGTTGAAGGGGTGTGTGTGGGTGTGGGTGTGGGTGTGGGTGTGGGTGTCCTTTTTGGTAGGTAACCTGGGTAGGCTGGTAGTGTGCATATGATCTCGGTATAGAGAGATCGATGATCAATGATGTATACATACATACAGGATGAGTATATCGGTGTGGACGGTGGGATACGACGACAGGGCCGAGTGCAATTTTGACATTCAAGGCATAGTGCGCTAACATAGTACGCTATAGGGCCGCGTGAGGAGAGCTTCAAGAACTCTGCTTTTCGGTTATCGACAGCTGCAGCTCTTTAGATCTGTATCGCCGTTGTCAAGTGTAGTATAGTTGTTGCGATATACGCTATGGATATCTACACAAACTAGAAAATCAAGTACAATCAGCATCTAACGCACTCAATAGTGTAGATTGATTGGAGGAGACCTTTAGATTCTATTCCAACGTCCATTTTAAAACCTCTTTCAGGTATCTCTTCGGATAGAACAAGATAGACATTGTTCTCCATCCACCCAAGCCCGGGCATAGTCATGCATAAACCCAGGCATCCAAGCACCCAAGCAGTCTTACAGCATAACCCCTGTCCTGTCATGTCCCCGCCCAGAAAGCCGTTGAATCAGCCCATGTGCCATTGCCCAGGCACCAATCCATCCCAGTTGAGCCAAGCCAAGCCGAATCCGAAAGCGAACGCGAACCCAAGGCCAGGCACGCCATCCAACGTTTCGATCCCCGGTCAAATTTCCGCGCAGAGGAGTCGGGGATAGGCCGCGAAAGCCGATTGTGATAGTTAGCTGGGCGGCCCCGGGGGACTGGATGAAAGAGAAAGGAATTTATAGTACATAGACTACTATAGGAGACAAGGGGATGAGATGGGATGAGATGCCCATATGAAAATGTGAATTGTGACTGACTATTCCCTTCAAGAATGGATGTTGTTAGTGTCGACTCGCGGTGCCAATCAGCGCTTCAGAGTCAATTGCTGACGCCGCCCACTGGCTCTGGGCAGTACCGAGGTTCTGGTATCACATTTTAGCTGCGGGCTGCGATAGCATAGATAGCATATATGGGCTCGGAGATAGCGCGGAGAGCGAGTGTTGCAAAGTTGCGAAGGGGAATAGAGACTCACGTTGGGATTTGAATCAACTCCTACTAACTCAACCCTTTTTTTTTTTATCAACCGAGTACGGATACAACCGTAGCGGTTCCTTGTCTTGGAAGATTGAGTTCACGAGATGAATTCCAAATACCTTCTCGCTTCTTCGCGCTTGTACCTGTTAGTCGGCCGGCGCGCGCAGCCGACATGACAGCCGCATGACACATTTGGCATTTATATCCGGAGTAAACATCCATCCACATAAGCCCTCCAAGTCCAACCGCGAGCGCTCTCGGCCGGAGAGCCTCTGCAGCGGAATCCCGCCTATCGAACAGACGGGGGGGGCAAACCGCCACGCACGTAGGGCGAGAATTAGCTAATACTACAGTACTAGCGGAGGAGACTGAGGAGGAGGCCCATGCGCTTGCGCCGGACTTATTCGGGGTGATCTGCAAAAGATGGTGGGGGAATCCAGACCATTGGAAATGTGATGTGTCGTTCTTGGGTGCGGTTTTCTCTTTGTCTTTTTCTTGCATGGCTGGTTCGAGCCGAGCTTTTCGATCCCTGGATCGCGCGATCGTTGAGATGGTGGAAGGTTGATTGTATGCCTTGCAGGGGAGGTGATAGAGCAGATCGGTCAGTTGAGAGGGATTTAAGGTTGCGAGGAGAAGGGGGTGTGTACGTGTGTGTATGTGGTAGGTGGTTTGTTGAAACGTGAGGCTATGGTGATGATAACTAGATGGTTCCTCTGCACAAACTTGAGGATTCCCATCCCACTTTGCAAACTCAATCTCAAAATAAGCCCCGCAGCTCCTTAACCATTTCGCCACAGACTCGACAAGCCAAACAGCTTTACCTTCTCAACGCCTGCGAACTCAGTCGCAACCGGTAAATAGGTAGGTAGGTAGGTAGCCTTCAGTTCAGCCCGCAAGACCAACAAAGCAGGCAGGCAGACAATCAAACCATCAAACAACCCACACAAACACGGCATCACCCGCCCATCAATCCATTCCATTCCATTGCCATTCACCCAAACAAAGAACGTCAGTTTGCATACGCCATACTCAACCACTCCCTGCCCGGCGATCAGATCAGCCTATCGCCCATCGTAGTGCGCCATCGATCGGTTTGTGGGCTAGGTCTGGGTGTCCGTGCGCGTCTTCCGTAGCTCCGCTGGACTGGAGCCTCGATTCGTCGCCGGTGAAGCAAGCAGCAGTGGCAGAGGGGAAAGTGACAGATGCACGGATTGGGTGATTACAGATCGCATTTGCTTCTGCGGGTGCGGCGCTTCGCGTTCGTCCCTAGATAGCGGCCGCTCGAGGTCGTCATTATGTGCGTGCGTACGTACATACATTGATAGAGCGAGGACGGATAGGCCCCATGGTACGGGGGACTCCGTACTGTATGGATGTATGTATATCTGCATTGGGCCCTGAAGACTCGGGAATCGAGACTAGAGACTGAAGAGGAAGTATGGGTCTAGCTTAACCCTGTCATCCGTCACTTGGCCGCCTGGCCCCTGGGACTAGGGGTCTATTTCTGCTCGTCTGGGGACGCTAATGCGGGGAGAAGTCACATTTGGGATTGACGTGCAGGAGAATCGAGTCTGAATCTGGGTGGAGTGTTGTTGGTTAGCTTTAGTGCCTGCATAGTTTTGCGATAGATTGAATATGGATAGTTTGAGAGGCGGTTGTTGCGGGGAGAAAAAAAGCTCTCTGGAATCAACAAAGGTTCCGTTCGCTGACCTGGCCATGTGGCAATTCCACGCGTCGAGGAGCTTGTGTTTCTCTTCTCCCGCCCGCCGGTGCAACGCCTCGCACCGAGCGGTACACTCTGGGTCAAAGATTTCGTACGAGGCTGCGGTAGATAGAAAGATACCTACCGGGGTATGTACTCCGTCGGACAGACTGACAGGATGGGTGGCAGGGATGGCTCTGCAAAACATCAAGCCATCCATCCATCCCCCCTTCTCTCCCTCCTCCTCCTCCTCCTCCTCCTCCTCCTCCTTAACGCAGCGGTCGCACAGGTGGCAGGCATTAGATATGCACCTGGACAGACTCGGTAACACAGAGCTCGCGATGCAGAAATAGTTTAATGATCCGCATGCAGAGTGTTGCGAGGGTGTTGAGGATCATTGACTTGACAGCGAGATTGTTTGTTTGTTTGTGTATGTATGTATGTATGTATGTTGACGGCTGGTCACTGAAGTTGCAGGGGTGAGTGAGTCTGCGCTGCTGCTTATTGATGACGGTACATAGATACATGTTCGGTAGAGAAAGCTTGGCGTGGTTATGTATTGGAGTGAGTGTACACAAGACGGGAGGCTCGCACCGACGAAGGAGCTATGTCTTGTTCTTCATGTTGGACGGCGGGGAGACCGCGATGTGCTACAAGCAGGTCAGTTAAGAAAGCTAACTATCGAGGTAATGATATGCCCCTAAAACCGGAAAGTGCCACGGTGGCCGTGTAACTACCGCATTGGTGATATATATCTTCTCTTCCCAACCACAAGTTCAACCAACACACTTACGCGTTCGCCGAGCGCGCTAAATCTGAGTCAAAAAACAAAAGTAGTTCATGTCTTAGGAATCAAAGTCATTATTATTAATCTTGGACGAGATAGCAAAGGGCAGCTGTTGTTGAGAGATACATTAGCCAAGATGCACCTGGCTTGTCTTGGCAGGTTGCTCTCACAGTTCAGTTTGGTTCTTTCATCCCTTCAGTACGAAGTACTAGGCCCCCCTCCTTCCAATAAATTCTGGAAAAAAAAAAGATATCCAGGAGGAATTCACCCAGCCAATAGTTTCGCGTATGACCGGACATTTCTCACCCTGAACATCACTTTTCCAACGAACAAAGAAAACTCCGGAGGGACGGAGTATGTATTTGGAATTGGAATTGGCTGGCGGCTGAATCTGCCAAGCCGTGAGCGACTTTGAGCGTGTCTTTGACGAAGCAGAGCCCGATTTTTCAAGCTTCGATCGCAAGTTGGCCAGCACGGAGCAGTCTAGTATGAAGATCAATTTACGGGAGAGCGCTCACTGTACCGCCTGAATTGGGGACAACGAATGAAATATTTCTGTGACTACTGGATTGAATAATCCAACCGAGTTGACCGACAGAGATAGGCGTTTCGGCATTGATCACAACTACTGGCCAGCTCCGTAATAATAATCTCCACCTCCACCGTCATTTCGCCGAAGAGGTGAAGAGCGCGATGAAGCACATGGCACAGCCAACCAATCGCCAAGACGATGTCTGCAGCCTCACTTTTATCACTCTGTCGTCACATTGATTAAACACGGGGTAGCGACTAGCGACAAGACTACTAGTATCTGCTAATGCTGAGGGAAGAGCCGAGGGCTCAGAGCGAGAGGAGGAGCAGCGCTCAGCGGAGAGAGTCATTTGGCGGCCCTTCCCGCTGTCAGGCTGCCTTTTATGATTCGGTTTGCGTTGGAAAGTCAACTGGCCTTGTCATCACTTATGGCTGCATACCAGTGTTGTCAACGGTGACTCATGGGCGCTGATCCAGGATACGTTAGAGAGTTTCTGCTGCTTGCTGCTCAACCGAACAACAAACAAGCGGCAGCCTCCTCAATGCTATCCCGAACAGGCGGATTTTGGGGACACGCCGAAACCCCGAGAGATCCTCTCATACGTACTAGTAGTATCATCTCATCGTCATCGTGGCACTGTGATTCCAATCCGGTGTAAGTTACCATATGCCTGATTTGGACCGCTCATCGGGAGGTGACAGACCAAAGAGGCAAGTCACTGGTAAGTCAGGTTGGAAACTGGGAAGGAATGCAATGGGCGGTGTTGCAAATATCCCCACACTGGGTCATGTGTAGATAAGCCATCTTAGCAGAAGGATTGGGGGGGCTTTTCCTGTTGTCCAATCGTGCTGCGGTGCTGCTTGGTTTTTGGTCAATGATTTGTTCTCCTGAATTCGTCAGACCCCCGCCCAAGTTCAACCAAGAAAAGAGTGAAGCGAGACCGGAATTAGATAACTGTCAACGGCGATATCTAATTCCAAGGGGAAGGTCAAAACGGCACCTTCCGTGATCGATCGACAGATTGACTTCGTCCAGTCCAGTTTCCTAAGCTTCGACAGCGGGTCTGCTGCCCTTGTGACTTGGGTGACCGGCACTCAAATTAACCAAATTGAGACGACTCTTGGAGGCGCCCTGGCACTAGCTTATCAACGGCTGCAATCCAACACATGGTCGTCAGCCAGTCGAGATGGTTATCCAAGGCGAAAAACGCAGCAGCGAAAGACGCCTCATCGAGCTGGGGCACGCTTGAGAGAGTTGCAGTTTGGGTTCGGCAATTTACTACCGAAATGAGTTAACGCTGCCCAGAATTCCGGAGGGACGGTTAGAAAATAGTCCGGAATTCTTGATTTGAGCGAGTCAGCGACCAGAGATCCTTTTCGTCAAGGCCAGGGACGGACAAGACTTTCCTGAGACGTCCCAAACGAGCTGTCTCGGTCATGCTCCAGCGCTGAAGACGTTCTGGCTTAGTTGGACAGTCTCGGCCAATAATCTGGCTCTGCGGGCTCCGGACGATACCGGGGAGGACAAACAACCAATTCATCTCAAGCCAACATCTGGGGACGGGTAGCCGTGTTACAGGGTCATAAACACCGGTTCTTAAGGTGTGCACGAATCACAAGCCCTCTGCAAGAAAGATAGCACAGGGCTATCCCTTGCTTCGCTTCTGCATGACAGGGAATAAGAACACTGCAACAGGCGTCTGATCGTTATTCTGGATGGCAATCCCGGGTGCTGGGTAATTGGAGCCCCACAGTCTACAGAGCTCAAGTTGAAACCAAGTCAACACAGACTTGCAGGATTCTGATAGGTGTGTTCGCGTTCTGGCACCTCGCTGGAGACGGCTTAGTCTAGCTTGAGGTGATTATTTCCGGTCCGCCGCGTACCGGATTGCTGGAATAATGAGGTAGTAGTTTGCTCCATAATGTCTCATCTTGACCGAACGAAGGATCAGCTCGATGAGCCTATGGAGGTGAAGTTGAGATGGTCGTTGTTGCCACTCGTTAGGGGCGGGTAGGCCACCAACCGAAGCTGGTTCCAGGGGACGGGATCAGGGAAAGCTAATTTTGTAGATCAGCTCGAGTCGCCAGTCGGAGCTTGCCCAGCATTCACCCTGTCAAAGTGGAAGACAAAATCTGGTCAGTGGCAACGTTCCATTCCACCGAAGCTGCCAGAGTTGTCTTGCGATGTGGTAACTTCAAGCTGGAATTCAGTGGCGACCAAGCTCGATTTGTCACTTCTCTAGATGGAGAACCCCTGGGCTAATTCCTGAAGTCTTGATGAATGGAGGGCAAAGGAAGAGGGGAGACGAGATCACAGCTCCAGCTGCTGTCTCCCGCTCTTGCTTTGAAGTGTGTATGTACCCGAGGCTTGTCCGACTGAGGATGAGTAAAGCTACAAAGCTACCTACCGTGGATGTTGCCGCTGGTTCCTGGGTTGAATCGGCTGACCCGAGCCTGAACCAGGGAACCGCATTCTGACCCTTGATTCCTGCCCCTCTTCTGCATACAATCAATACGGAGTATGTCTCCGACTTCTCGCTACCAATCTCCATATGCCTCTGGAGAAATAAATATATATGTCATGTCAGCGGAGTTGACATCACACATAATTATACAAGATCTGTATCATTTGGCCACATTTCCCCTCGAGCTGGAGCTTCCAGATGATGTATGGAAGATGTGACGCACCGGCATGATTCAAGATGGGATCCCCCTTGCTAATCAGTCATGTTTGATCACCCTTGATGATGGGTACCCAATTGCATTATAGTGGCCGTCGACTCCGCACTCTCCGCTCGTCCACCACTGCACTGCGCTGCACTACACAAAGATCAGGTCGTAACTCTGCCCTCTGGCCATGTCGAATAGATACGTAGCAGTCGCCAGCCTTGGAGCTGCAGACGTTATCTCCATCCCAGATCCCTTCGTCAATTCCTCGGGATTTGGGCAGCGACACTCCTTGATTAGACTCACTGCTGCAATCCTGGAGAAAACTCGGTCAGCGCATTTCAAGGCTGATCTTGGATTTTGCTCCAATCCACTCCTCGATCTGCTTGGTGCTGCTGGATTCTTGATGGCTGGTTTGATTCCTTTCGTCGCAGTCCCACAGTGAGGGTGGTGTCCCCACTTTCTCTGTATCTTCGGCTCAAGGTTTCTGCCTCTGGGCCTGGCGTCGCTTTTGATTCGGAGATGAGATCTAGGCGAATCATTGAGACACGATATCAAGGAACCGACAATTTTTGTACAAGACAACTCTCGTAAATATTATTAAATGGCAGAGGAATCAAGGCGTGTGGAGTGGGCGTCCGAGAAACCGATCTGTCAATTTTGGTGGCTTTTTCGGAGGCCCGTAACACCAGCAGTAAAAAAGGGAAATAGAAATAGAATCAAATAAAATAGGTTTTGAGCTGCTCGCAAAGGATTCTCAATTTCTCTTTCGGCAACGCGAGAGGGGCAGCCTGAAACAAATCTTTGCTCATCGACTATCAGATTGCTAGAGGCTGTCAGATCACCTGCCGACAGTCTGCGACCACTTGTCTTTGATTCCCAGTCTTCGCCTCTTCAAATCCTCTCTGTCCACTCTGACACTGTCCCTCATCGACAGCCAGCTTTTTATCGATTAGATTGGGTACGTCTCAGTGTTCTCCATTGCTTGCACCTCCGGTCCTCCTGCCAGTGTCATTCTTCTTTCTGCCCGGAGCTGCAACTGCCACCCCTGTCTGAGGCTTGAGCCCGTGTGTTCTGTTGTGGAGGAGGGCGTCAGGCATTCTTACTGGGCTTTTCCATTGGCAAGGTTCTCAGATGTTTGCGTCTTTGGTTGGGGCTTTGGGCCCTTTTTTTTGACTCTTTTTCTCAGTGTTTATTTTCTCTCATCACCATTACATTGCAGCTCTTCCTGTTCCAATTCTCAGAGTTGCTGCTGTCTGTCCCTTTTTTTCGCATAATCCGCATCCTCTCCCACTTATTTTCGGCACTAAAAAAATACTAAATTCCTTCTTCCCAAGGTGGCAGACTATGGGGTACGAGTGAGCTCAGCAGCTAGGACTCGTTTCTTTTTTGCTCTCCTCCACCTCGCCGCCAGTGATTGCTCGGCGCGGATCACAGAGGCTGGTCTGGTCGGTCTTCTTTTCCTCACCTTTTCCCTCCCTCCGTCTATACTCCCGAAACTCTCTAGCTGCTTGGCCCCCTCCCCCGGCAACTATTAACACCCTCGTTATTATTATTCCCGCCCTAGCATGGTTTTATTCCCTTACCACCATTCTGGGTACCAAAACCTTAGTCTTTCAACTGAAGGTTGTGACCGCTAGCTAAGACTATCGCGATCACCTCTTTTCTTCCCGTTTTTCGACTTCTCCCTCTTGCCTTTGCGTCTCCTTCTTTTCGCTTGCCTCTTCTGATCGGCCGCTTCACTTTGACAGTTAGTTGCCTGCGCGACTAGTTGCTGACTCGCCATCTGCCTTTTCCCGGACTGACACTCCATACTAGCTTGCCATTTTCAGGTTTCCTCGCTCCACGCTTTCCTGGCCGATCCGCACCCCTCTTCGTGCGACCTCAAAGAAACGCAAGCCATACCTTTCCGAAGCAAACCGACCGGAGTCCAGAACTCTTCCCTTTTCTCGCCTTAAGAGCAGACGTGGTTGGAAAGGAAAAGCAACCGACCATATCAATTGAACCACCCCACTCAGCAAACCGGCACTGCACCCCCAGCTAATTTCCTCTTTCGGAACCCGAGCCACCACGCTGCGAATCGTTCCAGTCGTGCAACATACACACACAACCGCCGTGTCCCGCATGGGCATCAACATGTCCTCATGACCGTATGACAATTTCGCTTGATAGACCGCCTAACGTGGATTTGCGCCCCCCGAGAGCGCCGACTCGCGACCCAGGAGCCGTGATCATGGAAATGGTGCCAATGGACGACAACCCGAGAACTCTCCCCCAGTACTCAGGTCCGGCTCCTCCTTCCATGCATCGCATACCGCCTCCGGACACACCCCATGGCCTTCCAGCGGCCCCGGGTTTGTACGATCAGTCATGGCGGCAATATCCACCTCCATTTGAGGGCCACCCTTCGGAGCCGCGACGCACTTCCAATGTCCCTCAGCCTCCTCTGGGATCGCATAATTATCCGCCTATGCAGAGTAGGGAGCTGCCACAGATATCTCCAGATGGTCCATACGGTCGACCTGCTAGTTTACCAGCACCGCCGCCACATACACCTATAGAGCCCCCTCAAACACATGCGAATTTTCACCCTATGAACGGAGTTTCGCATGAGTCTCCGCCTCTTTCTGCGCCTCCTGATTTTACCCGGGCTCGAATGTCCTTTCCCCCGCAAGATGCACCTGCTCATACTAATGGAGAGCCTGTGATGCCTTCACACTCGTTACCCCCGGCCCAGTATCCCACTACGGTCCCGCCGCCGCCCTCACACACACCCGCACCTTTTGAATCAAGCTATTATCAGAACCAATCATTCAACATGCGACATCGCAAGGCAACGCGCGCGCAGCAGGTAGGGCTGATCAGCTTCTTCATTGTTTGCAACTCAGAGGAACTAACCGTATGTCAATGTAGGCCTGCGATCAGTGTCGGTCGAGAAAGGCCAAATGTGACGAGGGACGTCCGTCCTGCAGCCATTGCAAGGAGAATAACTTGACTTGCATTTATAAAGAAGTGCCTCCCCATAAGTAAGCGCTTGTTTTGCTCTCGATAGTTAGTCGCTCGGCAAGGATCTAACATTGGAAAATCATAGGCAAGAAAAGTCGACGCAGGTTTTGCTGGACCGAGTACAGCAGTCTGATGACATGATGGAGTCCAGGTTCAGCCACCTTGAGAAGCTCAACATGAACCATGAGAATATACTCGATCAAATTCTCGCCTGGGTTAGTGGTAAACAGGGTCCAAAGCAGCCGCAACTTACACCCTTGAAAACATATACCGGAGAGCCTGCCGCAGAGACGGAAACCAAGAAGCAGGTCGCCGCTGAAGGGACCAACACTGCACCTGCCCACGAATATGTCAATTCTCTTATTCATAATCCAAATGTCGGAGAGGAGGAGCTCAGTATTCCGGTGGACCATACGACTGCCGCGCACAAATTGCTGGGGTGGCCCACGATCAGCAAGATGCTTCAACCCCATGGTTACGACGAAGACTATGTGATGAAACTCGAGGAAAATCGAACCTTTATGCTGGTTCATGGCCGCGGAGATGAGGTACTAGATGAAGGGTCCGCTTCCCTACAGACTAGCTTCAACACCAGCTTGGACGAGGGTAGCCCCGATACCGCTTCCCCAAATGGCACACGGAACCCCAATGTCAAGTACAACGACGCACCACTGGAGGAACGGGGCATCAACAAGATGGGTATGGTGTCTTTAGAGCCGAAGACCGTCCGTCGCTACTTGGATAGCTACCTGGAGAGTCTGCACAAACTGCATCCTTTTTTAAACCAGCAAGACTTGGTGCAGAAGACTGAGCAGTTTATTGAGCTATATTGCCCCAAGGCTCCCCAGCTAGGACATGCCGGCAACCACCGAAACTCCATTGATACTCCCAGGGGAGCCAAACGCAAGCACTCTGGTGAGATCCTGCAAGCATCGCCCGTCAGTGGACAAACAGGGGGCACTCCGGCTGTGGCATCAACAATCCCGAATGCTGTTGTCCTGCTTGTTCTCGCCCTGGGACGCATATGCGAAGTTCGTGATCAACCTATTCGTGGGCCTTGCACCGATCAAATTATTGACTACCGAAACGAGCCGATCCCAAGAGCGCGATCACGGTCGGGTGTACCTTTGGCTGACCCGGACGCCTTGTCAAGTACTCAAGGAAGCTTTTGCTCACCGTACCAGGATCATTCAACGCCTACATTGTCTTCGTTGGATGACAAGTACATCACCCTTCCTGATGATCTTGAACTTCAGAACGTCGATACTGTTCCCGGTCTGGCACTTTATGCATTTGCCGCAAGGATACTCGCGACATGTGGCACTACTAGCCTTTCATTTGTCCAGGCAGCTCTTTTGGCAGGACTATACACGGGCCAACTAGCCCATCCATTCAAGAGCCATGATTGGATTTTGCAAGCAGCAAGGGCTTGTCTGGTGCTTATACGACCGTGAGTTATGCTTTTTCGACTTCTGATATAGCACACGGCTAACCAAAGATGTTAGGCCACGGTATAATCCCTTGCCCAGTAGTCAGTGGAAAGACCTGGTCAATTTTGCGTTTTGGACCTGTCTGCAGCTTGAGAGGTGTGTTCACTATTCCTTCCAGTGAGTTATTGCATTGACTAATTTGCTGCGCAGTGATATTCTCGCTGAGCTCGATCTTCCTGCGAGTGGAGTCTCGCGCTATGAGGGCCGGATCGAACCCCCGCATGGTCAATTCACCATGCATATGCCGAACGATATCTCCGCCCCAAACACTATGATGATGTTCTTCTACTCCGCCCAGATGCACCTCCGCAAGGTTCTCAATCGTATCCACACCGATTTGTACAAGACTCCTAGTAAGTGTTCCAAAAGCACTGTGAGACCAAGATTCTCTAACCCTTTTATTTATTTTGCAGAACCGGGACAAACTAGGTGGTCACCGAATGTGCAAGAAATACTCAGCATGAACCTCAACCTCTGGCGGAGCAGTCTTCCCAACGAAATGCGATGGCATGATAAAGATCCCCCGTCAACCGACATTAATGTCGCCCGAATGAGAGCCAAGTATTATGGAGCGCGTTATATCATCCATCGGCCGCTTCTGTCCTACGCCCTTCATGAATTGGGACCGAAAGAAAACGGCTTAGCATCTGTTGATTCGCCGGCTGGGTTTGGCGAATCGTCAAAATCACACATGGTATCGCCCTCGATGCCGTTTGATCAACATGCGGCGGAGATGACTCGAATCGCAAGTGACGTTGGCGGTGTCCAGGGACAAGAGAAGAAGAAGGTCAACTCATACCGCGAACTGCCG
This sequence comes from Aspergillus baeticus, assembly GCA_027569055.1. NCBI lineage: Eukaryota > Fungi > Ascomycota > Eurotiomycetes > Eurotiales > Aspergillaceae > Aspergillus > Aspergillus baeticus. Next base: position 202,146 of record JAPDEI010000047.1, read on the forward strand.
CAGAAGATCCGAACGTCGTGCAAGATTTGTGTAGACTCAGCTATCTCGAGTACAGAGGCCTTTGACAGGGTCAAGGGACGTCCAGTGGTGACCAACATTTTTGGCACAGCTCATGCGTATGTCTCTCTTGATTCATTCGTCCAGTTTATTGCTGACACTGACTTTGTCTAGACAATTTGGTAATATGCTCGTTCTGTCTACGACGTACTTGTCACCACACCTTTCCGAAATGGTGGACCGGAATGTCCTTGACAGGCTCTTCAAACGGACTATCGCATTCTTACTTCGAAACAGAAACATCTCACCGACATTACGGGCCGATGCAAAGATACTTACAGGCATTTACAAAAAGATCTTCCATGAACCACCCGTTCTTCCCACGGATTGACGACAGCTTATTTTCGTGTCATACTACTTCCAGTTATCGTTTCGGTTCGTTTCACCCTTTTCCTCTTCGAGCGTCGTACTCTCGCAGTCCCCTCGATATTGTTCTATCTCTTCTATTGCAGAAGAACTCGTCACTAAGTCTTCGCGTTTCGCCATACGTCCTACGCATGCTCTCAAACGCACCTTTTCTTCGCCACTCTACTGCCTCGATCACAGCGTGCCACTCGAGATCTTCACGGCCGTTCGTTAGCCATATATCCGGACTGTCTGGGCCGATCATATTTTCCGATTTAGATTCGAATACCTATGCATCTCAGATGGAAGGCGACTATCTATGAGCGATATTGTCTGTCATTTCCACCTTTCCTTTTTTTTGTTCCTCATTATTATCGTCAGCTATTGGAGTTTTGGACTAGCCTCACGGAGGTGGGATCCTGGCGTGGGAGGACTATTATTGTTGCATTTCAAAGCGATTGCCAGAAACATACAATACCATATTTGCAGTTACCACTATTGCTAGTAGGGAGGATACCCAGGCGAAATATGGCATGGGAATCCGTCACCTTGAGAAATTAATAAATATCTTGAACTGAACCTGAGAATACTAGATACATGAAGCTAAGAAATGATGTGCCATCGTATGGATCTTGTAAATGCAACCAACTACTAGGAGTCCTGAAGCTTTTTCATTGTTTGCAAGTGGGAGCCGCGGTCCGCCCACAGGTGATTCGACGAGAGCATAAATGTGGGCAGGCCAACCTCGGTGTCGCATGAATTTCCCCGCACTCCGCAACTTCCCAGCGCCCAAAGACGGAGAAATTCAGCGACTCATGACTCGCCTCTCAACCAACAGCAATATGGCTGATCTGGTGCTCGGAAAGGGGGCTCGCTCCTCCTTTGACCGCTGTTTATTATAAAAAAAACACCAGGGCCCTTTGCCTGCATTCCGCATCGCGTCCCTGTGCTTTCTTTTTGCTCTCTCTCTCTCTACCGCTCCCTCCGGTGGTTCTCACTCCAACAGTACGGTAGAACGCAAAAATGGCGTCGCAAGGATTCTGGTTCTCGCGCGAAGGTTCGCATCGATATATCTCCTTTTCCTTTTGTGTTATTATTCCGCCTTTCTGGCTAACCTCCCGTCTCTGGAAACAACAGGCTTCACCGCAGACGTCGTCGGCAAGCTCCTCCAGAAAACCGTCCTGAGCCCCTGGAAGACGCTCCCGCTCCTCCTCCTCGCCCACTACACAAGCAAAGGCCAGGATCTCGCCCTGCAGAACCCGAAGGCCTTGCGGGCACTCAAAATCCTCACCACCCTCGCCGTCCTCCGCCGCGTAAACGCGTTCCTCAACCAGCGCGCCCTCAACAACGGCGTCGCAGATACCTATGACTGGAACCGCGAGGTCGTCGTGCTGACGGGCGGGAGCAACGGGATCGGACGACAGACGGCGAAGCTGCTCGGGAACAAGGGGGTGAAGGTCGCGATCTTGGATATCGCGCCGCCGTCGCAGGAGGAGGGCCTTCCGTCGACTGTGCGGTATTATAAGTGCGATATTACATCGGCGAGCGCGATCGCCGAGGTCGCAGCCACGATCCGCGCGACGATGGGTGAGCCAACGATCCTCATCAACAACGCGGGGATCTGCAGCTCGCGGACGATTCTCGGCAGCACGGAGGCCCAGACGCGCCTGCAGTTCGAGGTCAACACGTTCGCGCACTACTGGCTGGCCAAGGAGTTCCTGCCCGCGATGATCAAGCACAACCACGGGATGGTCGTCACAGTCGCCTCGCAGGCCGGGTACACGGTCACACCCAACATGGTCGACTACTCGGCGACGAAGGCCGCAGCGATCGCGTTCCACGAGGGGCTGGGCGCGGAACTCGTGACGCGGTATAATGCGCCGCGCGTGCGCACCGTCCTCATCACGCAGGGGTTCGCGAAGACGGCACTGATTGATAAGCTGACGCCGGAGGATACTTGGATGAACCCGCTGCTGCATCCCGAGACCGTTGCTGAGAACATCGTCAACCAGGTGCTGAGTGGGAATTCGGGCCATGTGCTTCTCCCCGGAGCGACCGGGTGGATTGCTAAAAGTATGAGGGGGTTGCCGGCTTGGTTTTCGCATGCGACGAGGCTGAGGCTGGAGAGGTTGATGAGGGCTGATTAAGTGATTCGACTTTGTTGCGGCGATGGGGGAGGTAGTTGGTTAGTAGTTAGGTAGGTAGGTGTGGCGAGGAGGTTATGATCCGGATTAGCTGAGGATTTCTATAGTCTCTAGTAATAGTATACCATGTATTTATTTGCGAATTCAACATACTGTCTGATTTATATTTGGCTTTGTATGCCGGATGGCCGCACTCTATACAACCAACGTGTCTTGAAATATGACTATTAATTTCTTTAATCTATAAATATAAGCTCATATGAGCGCTGCTATGTCCTTGATATCACCCTTGTCTCTCTTCTGCTGCTGCTTATCTGCCTAATAGTGTTAGGGTGTAGTCAGGCCGACGCATTCACAGAACCAGCCAGCCATAGATACTACTCACAATATAGTACTTGATAGTAGATTTCCGGGCGCCAGGAGCCTTACTTCTGCCTCTCTATATCCTGTTCTCTACAATAGCTTTGCAAATATAAGCCAACCCCTCCGAATAAGGTCCCTCCATTTCTGATATATATATCCGAGCCACCACAGACTAAACTCACAACTTACAAACTAGCTCCGACCTCGACAGAGCTTCTACCGGCCCCCGTAAGCAAACACATTTCCAGCCCTAGGGGCTGCTGGCATTGCACACCTTGCATTTGCAAGGGCGAGGACCAGGTGACGCGGGCGCGCATACCATGGTGGCACATCGACGGATAGATCTACCAACGGGAGAGGACGACCTTTGTGCTCCAAGGAGGCGATATGTTTGGCGGGGAAAAGCGGATAATACTCCTCGCGGCAAATTCGAAGGCTGGAAAGGTTGTTTTGGGTGCCAGGAAACGAACTGGCAGAGTATGAGTGGAAGTTCAATCGCCAGAGAAGAAAGTGATCTCGGGAAGGCCTGTTGTGAAAAAAAATATCACCGAGGATTGGGGCTGTAGATATTAGGCACGGATTGGGCTTTGGTTAGCTTGATGGCCGTTATGGTATGACTTTCTGGTTGTTCTTTCTTTCTTTCTTCCCTTTTTCTGGGTCCTGGTTGTCTCGATCTGCGATATGATACCTGCGTTGCTCGGCTTAGCCCGAAGATTTATGGATGCGTTCTACACATTGTCACGCTTTTCTTTATCTTGACTGTCCGCAGAGGCTAAGGAGTGCAATGTGTGCGTTCAATGCAACGCATTTCTTAAACCTGTGTGTCGCGTGCGAGCCAGATGGTTGAGTACCCTCCGTAGTAGTAGCCGAGTTTGTCGACAATGTGATATCTGTCATTGTGGAATGTATCTCTAATCATAATGGGGTGATATCGCCTCGCCTGTAGTCCTCAAGGTCTTCAACATCTTCGATCCAGTTGTATTCGGGGTGTTGATGGATCTCGCTCATTAGAATTGGGTGTGTTAGTCGTTTGGGACGGCTGGCATTGAGGGTGGAGCGATGATAAGGGGTCAATAGAGCAACATGAAATAAACTAGCACTGGCAGCTACCATAGAGAATTATTTTTTGATACAATGTTTTGTAGATGAGTTGGTTTACCTGGGTGTTTTCTATACATAATCACGTGACTAACCATGCCTCAGGTTCATATTCCTGCCTGAGGTGATGAACCCCACATTCTTCGGCTTCGAAATCTGAACCAAGGTCAAAGTAGATCGAGCCATGGATCTAGGACGTCTAAACACCAGCACTTCGGGTACCCGAAAGCCTGCTATTAAATATAGAATATATCTACTGCGATCCATCGCGAAGGATTATTATGACGACGAATGAGCACCTTGCTGCCAGCCTCCGTGTTTTCGGCACGCGCATCCCCACCGCCCAGCCTCACCGCATCGTGTCTTGCCAGTTCATCGACTCGATCCCAGCAATTTCTCCGACCCGATCAGACATGTAAATTCCAGAGCTCTCATCTTCGATCTCATCCGCATTATTCATCGTATATGTCACTTCTTTCCCTTTTATTCAGCTAGATACCCCGCATTCTTCATCGCCAACCTCAATTTCAATCATCCACGATCCAATTCGACTGTCCACTTCGTCGTGCCATCCCAACCCGATCCAAGGCGCTAGATCGCTAGTGGCCGATTGTCTGGAGCAACCAACCCGCTGAGCCCGCTCACCACAGCAGATCCACGGTTCAGCTCTCTTGTTTACCGCCGCCAAAACATACTCACCTCCAGCCCAGCCAGCCAGCCCAGCCTTGTCGCCCTCTTTCCTCTCCCTCATCCACTTTCCTTTGCTTCCCCCATCTAACCTCCTGTACTTTTATCAGTTTGTTATTTTTTTTCTTACTACTGGACTTTGGTTCCTTCTAGGCCAATTCAAACCCACATGATTGCCTGAGTCGCTAGAGCGCGAATAGCTCTTTGCCCATCATGTTCAAGGCTCTCATGGGCGGGGGCCGTTCCTCTTCCGATGTCCGCAGCAGTTCAGGCTCCAAGAGTGGCCGTCGCAAAACCGGCTCCAGATCCTCTGCTTCTTCGACAGTAAGCCGCAAGTCCTCACGGGGTGACGACCGTGATCGTGGCTTGGGCGATCTGTCTACCTATCCTTCCTCGGGCAGTCGAAACAGGCGATACGCCGAGAGCGCTGCGGACGAGTCGGTCGCTTCGAGCTATGCGACTGCGCAACAAAACTACTCGGACGACCGCGTGTTTATCGAACGAACCCCGAAGCGCCGAGAATCAGATTACGACGAGCGCGACGAGCGCTATCGGGATGACAGGGATCGAGAACGGAGAAGTGAGAGCAGGCGTGATCGCGAGCGCGAGCGCGAGCGTGCGAGGTCAGAAAGGGAAGACTCGAGGGAACGTGATAGCCGCCGTCGAGAGAGCGAGCGGGCGCATCCTGCGGATTCATATTTGCCACCGCTTGCGACAGGTGCTGTGCCTGCGCCTGTGACAAGTGCGCCATATGGCGCTCCTATTCCAACTTCCCAAGATCCATCGCAGTCTCCGTTCCCCACCACTTCTACCCCCGGGCAGATGGACGCTCCTTCACCCTCTATTTACGACCCTCATGTTCAACAACAGTTTCCTGGGCAGTTTCAAAGTCCCACCGAGCCTTACCGTCCCCCAAATCCTGCCGGCGAAGCCGCTGATTACTATGGAGATCAGGGACAGTCTGTTGCAGAGCAGCCTGGGGTGCGACCGAAACCACCTCTGGTGATTCCCAATAGCCAGGCACACTTGATGACCGCCTCTCCGAATGCAAACCCGCCGCCAGAGCCTAGCAGTGTTGGGGGTGTTGGCGCGGCCGCAGATTATTATACACATGAGCCCGGCGTCGAGACTCAGCACTCTGAACAACCCGTTTCCGGTTCAGGATCGAGACCGCCAAAGCCTTCAAAGCCATCGCATTCTTCTTCCCAAGCTGGTGTCTTGGGAGCAACAGCCGGAGCGGCAGCTGCGACATACGGTCTCGGACACTATTCTACTGAGCAAGTTCTGAGCGAGTCTCCTTCCACATACGGTATCCCTGTTTCGCCGAATACCAACAGACCACCTCACACGCAACCTTCCGTGCAGCCTCAGTGGCAAGCACAACCACAGTCCCACTCACAATCTCACTCTCATGGTGTGGGAGCTGCTCTTGGTGGTGCCGCCGCGGGTGCAGCAGCTGGCTACATGCTAAGCCATCACCATAACCATTCGTCGTCAAACTCCGACCACGTCTCTCAGTACACGATGCAGAACCCCGACGAGATCTCTCAGGGCGGTCCAGGTTATTCCGGCCCGTCTGCGAACCCGGCGCTATATGCTGCTGGCATTGCAGGCGCTGCAGGTCTGCCGTATGCCGCCAGTCCACTGCATCCCGACCACGCCGCTGTCCACCATGGATCTCCATTTCAGTCTGGTGGCATGGCTTTTCAGCAGCGCCAGCGCGGCCCGTTTGACAAGTTTGTTGACTTTTGGCGCGATCCAGAGGGCGTCGGGAAGTTTGAAGATTATACCGAAGCAATCGGAGTTTGCAAATACTGCTTCGAACCAGGTACGACGTCAAAGGATGCACCGCGACCTCATCACTACCGACGACGACGCCGATCATCAGATCGTGTCAGTGCTGGGTCTCGTGTTGAAAAGTTGACGCGTTACGCCTCTTCGGAGGATGAAAGTCGCCGACGCAAGTCTTCAAAATCATCCTGGCTACCCGCCATTCTTGGTGGATATGCGGTCAAATCCCTCTTCGATACCAAGGATTTCGATGACTCTTATAGTGTCAAATCAGGTCGGGTTGTGGGCGCATATCCAGACAGCGAGAGCACTTCTACCCTTTCTGACAAGCGAAGCAAGACTTCCCGCGGCGTGTACAAGCGTTCCGGCCGGAGTCGCTCTCGGGAACGTGTTGGCCGTGCAGAGCACCCGGATCTGCGTGGGAGCGGCCACGAACTGTCACGAATTTCTGCTCGCCCGCGTTCCCGGTCCCGATCGTCGTCCAGGTCCAAGAGCCACACTCTCCGTGATGCGGCAATCGGGGCTGCGATAGGCACGGCAGCAGCCTCGGCGGTTAAATCCCACCATCGCAGCCGAAGTCGTAGCCGCAGCCGTAGTCGCTCTCCGCGTAGGTCCCGGCGCAGAAAATCGTCTTCTTCGGAGTCATCTTTCGTCGATATTTCGACGCATGGCAAGAAGTCCGCCGGCGGCTTTGGCTCGTTTTTCACGGCGTCTTCTGCAAACAAGAAGCGTAGGAATAAAAGGAGCAGGAGCATCTTCTCCTTCACCAATTCCTCCTCCTCTTCTCTGGATAACGACCTCGCTTTTGGAAGTGGGTTCGCCAAGAAATTGAAAGGTAAGTCCAAGAGACGAAGCTCGAAAGAAAAGAAGGAGACGAATGTCGACGCGAAATTGCTGGCGCTGGGCGCAACAGCTACAGCGTTGGCAGCATCTTCTCCGGGTCGCAGCCGCCGGACGGGAGAAATCCTCGTCGGTAATGGATCCCGCTCAGGTCGATCGGATTACACATCGTCCGCCAGCAACGATGACGGTTGGGAAGATATGGACTCCGACGGCCAGGCATCGAGCGCCAGCTCCGCCCTTGCCTTTGGCGCAAGTGGCGGCTTTGCTCGATCGGATTCCCATTCCTCAGATTCTTCGAGCTCGGGATGGGGCTGGGGCTGGGGAGCAAAGAGTAAAAAGAAGAAACCCAAGAGGCGATCCAGCTCTGACAACCGGATCCCAACTGGTGTCGCTGTAGCTGCTGGCGCGGCGGGAGCGCTTGGAACGGCTGCACTTGCCTCTGGGTATCATCGTGACCACAAGGAACCCAGCGAAGCTCCGAGCAGCTTCACAGGAAGCCTTCAACATGTGGCCCCGATGCCTACTTCCGATCCTTCCCGCTTCGAAGCTATTCCGTTGTCATCCTTCCCTCCGGAGCAGCCCCAGTTAATTCGACCTGGCCCTATCCCTCTTCAACAACCCCAGCCGGTCACTCCTGTCTCTCAAGCAGTCTATACCTCACAGGGAGCACCAATAGCGCCGTTCAACCCTCCAATCATCCCAATTATGGAAAGCCCATTTCCCTCTTATGAGGCCAAATCGCGTGATGCTCCTGTGGTAGTCTCCGAACCTCAATGGAGACCGCAAGCCGCTCCTTATCCGGTACCGCTCAATGAACTCCCCCGGGCCGAGCGGAGCCATCATCGCAGTGACTCCACTCCCGTTCTCCATACCGAGCCTCTAGAGACGGCATCAGGCTTCGGTTTAAAACGTACCAACACGGCTAAAGATCAACCGTCTGTGCAATTTGATCTAACCGAGGAGCAAGAGGATAAAGAGCGACGTGTGGAGCGTCTCGAAAAGCTGAAGCGCGACCTGGACCGCGACCTGGAACGCCAAAATCGTATTCAGATGGTTGATCGGGAAGACCCTGTGCAGCCTCGTGATGGTGGATATCGTGCGGACCGATACAGAGATCGAGAACCCGAGCGAGAATGGGAACGCGAACGTGACCGAGACCGAGAGAGAGAGCGCGAAAGACAGCGCGAGCGGGAAAAGCGGTCTTCAAAAGACGATGACTTTGAACGAGTAAAGGACTCAGCGTCTTGGGCTGGCCCAATTGCTGCCGGTGCGATCGGTTCTGCTGTGGCTTCGACTGTTCTTTCTGGAAAATCAGCGCAGGATGACGCTTCGGAGACAAGTGAGAGTAGGCGTGAACGCCGGCGAGCTGAAAGGCGTCGGGCAACTGATCCCTCTTCCATGTCCTCGGTACCACCTCCCTTGGTCTCTTCACAGTCGGACTTTACCGTGCGACCCAAGGCACAAGAAGTTATTGTTGAACGTTCGAGCTCCGCTAGCCCCCCACACCACTATAAGACTTCTGCTTTCCGTGGTGTTGGTCGCCAGAAGTCTGTGTACGATGACTACGCCACCTTTTTTTATCCGGAGGAGCTACGCCACAGTCCTGATTCACACACTCGAAAGGAGTCGCCTGTGATGCCAACCATTGTCGAGATCGAGCCTGCTAGTGAGACTAAGCGCGAGACGCAGCGAGAGGAATTTGTGAATCCACCCATTGACTTCAAAGGCCTGGACAGGTTGCCGTGGCCGGTACCTGAGTTAAGAGTCATCGAACCCACACCTCCGCATAGCACCAGTGGCTCAGTCAGGGATGCTGCTTCTCCCATTATTACGCCGGCGGATCCTCCTGTGGTTGAGGAGCCTGAACGGCCAACTGGCTCACGAGTGTCATGGGGTGAGCACCAGACGCACGAGTATGAGGTTCCGTCTACATCTTCTGAACGCAGTTCCCTCGATTTGGATGAAGACCGGCGCCGCTCTGTTGGCGAAGAGCCTCGCGATACACCCATCGGCTACACATACATCGATCCCTCTGCTCATGAGACGAAAGATATGACTGAGGAGATGGAATTCGCTGCCACTGTCGCAGCTGCTGCACAGGCTGCTGGATTTGACCCTTCACTGATAACCGAGGATCCGATCTTCCGTACACGAACTTCCCCTCCAGGGTCTTATACTCGAGAGAGATCCATTTCTCCCTCTACCAGGGCACCGGCGCCTCCTGCACAGTTCCATGGATTTGTGGAGGGCGAAGTAGAGACACCACAGACTCCTAGGGAACAACTGTTCCGAGATGGACCGATCTTCCCTGATCCGGAACCTGTCGTTCCTGAGAGTCAAGTGGAGAAGAGCCGTGATATCGAAGCCTCGGCACCCAATGTGGAACCTGCAACTAAACCAGTGTGGAGTGATGCAGGCACCGTTATTGGGGACCTTCCGACGGATGTTACTGAGTTTAAAGACATACAGGAGAAGCCGACCAGCAAAAGCACTCGAAACGACTCTCAATCACCTGGAGAGGAAGAGTTCTTCATGCCTGGAGGTTTCCAGTCTGAGGAATCACCCAAGAAGATTAAACGATGCAGCACGTCGCCTGCTGCCCAACATGTCCCCAGATCAACCGTTTCTTATTCTGGCCCCGAGGAGCCTCTGCCACTTCAACGGTCGGTGACCGACTCTTTCGATTTCGAAGACACTCCTGAGTCAACGGTAGGAGATGGAGATGGAGATGGAAGTGAAGGGAAGAAGAAGAAACGACGCAAGAGGCGCTCAAAGCGTGACGATGACTTCGACGACAACGCTTCCGTGGCATCGTCTACTCCCACTGAAAGCAGTGAGAAACGCAAGAGCACGGATGACAAAGGAAAGAAGTCTGGCGGTTTCCTAAGCAGCATTTTCGGGTCTAGAGTGTCCGAGCCGGTAGAAGGCAAGAGGTCCCCTGAGAAGCACGTATCTCGCGAGGTTCAGTCCGAGATTGGAACCCGCAGCTCGGAGGAGTCGTCGCGCCGCCGGCGGCACCGCAGCTCTAGCCGAGGAGAATCCTTCGACGAGACACCCCGCTATGACGATGATGGCTTGAATCGCGAAAGCCGCTTAGCGGACAAGGAGAACATCAACGTTGAGAGTTATAAGTCTAGCAGGCAACGCAGGGAAGATAAGAGAAGGCAACGGTACGGGGAGATGGTTGGGCTGGGAGAATCGGCGGAGTACGAGAAGGTATAGTTCTAAGCGGTTTTTTTTTGCGTCGTTCTTTTCATGATGACCTTTGTAACCATGACATTACCCTGTCTTATGCCCATTGAATGCGTTAACGAACACGATTGCTGAATGATATTTCTTCCTCTTCCATCGTATAGGAACCAAGAATTCCCCAAGGCAGCGATCGAGACCAGTCTTTTTTAGTCGAGCGCCCCGAAATGCCACCAACGGACGACGCAGGTGATTATGATGGTGCTTCGGGGCCATCCTATCCAAGAGATGTAGAGGATAAGGATCTGTGGCTGGGATCTATCGCACGGCGGCCCAGGAGCCACTCAACATCACCGCCGTCCTCGCAGAAGATAGTTACCGACTCGGCTCCGCGATCAATCTCCCCAGGTCCGGGTTGGGAGCGCATCGAAGATGGTATCTCGCGACCTCGCCGCCCCTCAGACCTGCGGTTCGCCGACTCACCTACGGCTGTGCCATTGCATTTCCGCCCACCACCAACTTCACCGGGACTCCAACGTTCGCCGTCTATCACTTCGCCAACGGCGCCGTCTCCGAGCTCCCCAAGTCAGGGACGTCGAAGCCGCCCCAACTCTAGTGAGTTCAAGAATTCCCGCGAGATTCGCCCACTCTTCCTGGTGGAACGACATGGCGCGAGCAAGATCGATAACCAGCTCGACGAACCGCTGCTTTCCCTATCGTCGAACAAAAGTGCGTCGACAGAGGACCTTACAGCTCTACCCGATGAGCATTCCTGGGAGACCCCGCAATACAGCCATAACTATTACGATGGACAGCAACCCCCTGAGGAATATTACGGCCATGAAATAGGTTCCCAACACACTACGCCTACCAGAGCAGCTTTCAACCTTCCCCGCCATCTTTCCCGGAAAGATGAACTGGGCTACGAGTTCCATTCCCCTTCCGAACTCTTACAGGATCTTACTGGATACCCTGATCTACCGCCGTCTCCAGCAATCCTGCCATCTGTTGAGGGATCGACACTCTGGATGAAGGACGATGGCAGCTTAGAACGTGATCTAGAAAGTTTACCTCCCCTCCCCATCTCTCGCCCATCGACACCGGAGGACAAGACTATTTCCGACGCCGAACAGACAACACCCACGCAGGTGAAGGAACTTCCAACGGCCGACATTCATGGTCTGCACGACGGTTCTGGATTTGCAGGCATCGTTGACTCCGCTGTAGCCGCAGCCGTCGCAACGCACCCTCTCCAGCCCTCCGAAATTGATGCCCCGTACCCAGACCGTGATACCCTTGCGAAATCCCGCATTTACGACGCTGAAGACGAAGACGCCGTCCGAACAATCACCGGGGGTGATGTGCCCGCAATAGCCGACATTTCGCCCGCGAGAACCCCGACAGAAGCGAAGGATCGATCCGGGCCCTGGGGATTCGGTGACATTGTTGACGCCGCTCTCGCCGCTAAGGGCGTCATAGCTGGTGATGAAGATCGCGCCATGTCTATCACTGACACGACAGAAGACGAGTTCTTTGACGCTACCGGCTCCCCTGCGGCGACGATTAGCAGGGATGAGTTCGAATTTATTAATGCGGAGGACGCAAGAGGGTTTGGAGCTGGCACTGGCGCGGAAACTCCTACTACCGTGACTGGGGATGTCTTTGAGGATGTTTTGGAGTCGAGACGAGCATCTGAGACGGAGCCAGTGCAAGAGCGAGTATTAGATAATGAACCGGAACTCGAGGCTTTCAAGGCGGAGCCGACAAGCGGCTTTGAACATATCCCAGGAGTCGAGACTCCCACAACTGTAACTGGGGAAGTTTTTGAAGATGTCGTGGATTTGCAACGTGACCCCGAGCCGGAACTTGAACGAGGACTACAACTCGAACCGGAGATTCATACTGCCACGACAGAGGAGACACTGGCACCTGAGCCTACAACGGAGAGAGCACATACAGAGCCAACTCTCGACGCCATAGAGCAACCAACACAGGAACGAACCGAAGCGCCAACCGAGGAATCCACTGAGCCTTCATCTTCATCGTCAAAGAAGAAGAACAAGAAAAAGAAGAAGAAGGCCAAGAGCACCGATTTAGGTGACCAGGGCGAACAGAAGCCTCTGGAAGCACCGGTTTCCGAGTCTGTGCCCGAACTTGAGACTCAGCCTGAGACTCAGCCTGAGACTCAGCCTGAGACTCTTGTGACTGAGGTTTCTGGCGAAGAAGAGGCAAAGGGCGGCGAGAATATCCTTGCTACTGAACCGGTCGCACAGCGTGAAATTATTCCTGAGTCTGTAACCGAAATCGGTGTACCGGTTGCAGAGGCTGTTCCTTCAGAGTCGGTTTTTGTTGTGGAAGATGACCAGGCTTCACGCGAGATTCCGCCCGAGCACACTGTCCCTGTAGAGACCAGCAACGCTCCCCCGACCGAGGTTGCAGTTCCAGAAGAATCTCCTGCAACCGACAACGACAAGCCGGTTGATGAAGTCCACGCCTCTCCCGTTGTTGAATTCTCTACGCCTGAAGAGGCACCGCAATCGGAACTTTCAGAGCTTCCAGCCACTGACGATTTGGTCCCCGTGGAGCAGACTCCTGTTTCTATTTTAGAAAAGACCGCCTTTCCCGCTCCAGAGCCAATCACGGAAGAAGTCTCGGCAGAGCCGACCGAAGCAGGCCCAACGACAGACGCTGAACCGAGCCAATCTCAAGAGCCCGAGGAACCTGCCTCAGAAGCTGGTCTCTCCAAGAAAGCCAAGAAAAAGAAGAAGAAAGCAGCTGCAGCTGCAGCGGCTGCCGCGGCTGCCGTGGCTTTGGATGAGGCTGCTGACAAGCAAGCGCCTCCTACGGAAGCTGTCCAACCTCAGGATGCTGCGGTGTCTCAAGATCAGGAGCCTGCGGTGGCTGACGAGGTTACACAGCCTACGGAGCCTTCGCGTTATCATGAAGACTATGAGCAGCCCACCGACCTGCAGGAGAGCATCGAACATGAGGAAATGGCGCCTGTCGTGAATGTGACACCTGAGGATTCGTCAGATCTCCTTGTCGAGCCGACAGAGTCTATCGAGGCTGAAGCTACTAAGTCTATTGAGGACGCACAAGAGCCTCCCGTCAAATCAGCGCCCGCCCTGGAGGATGCCCCTCGAGTTATCCAAGACACTTCTTCAGCCGAGAATGTCGTCGATGCTCCATTGACGGATGTCAAGGAAGGTTCAGTTGGCGAGACCAACCCATCAGAAGCCCCTGTTCCCCTGAATGAATCGACCTTCACCCAGTTCGAACTTACCCAGCCAGCTACAGAGCCAGCGCCTGAACCTGAGCGATTAGATGAGCAACAGGTCATTACTGAAGAAGCGACAGTGCCAGCTAGCCAACCCCAACAGCAAGTTCAAGATACCGCTGCGTCCGCCGACACAATTACTTCTCCAGTCGAAGCAGAAGCCTCAACTGACTTTACCGAGTCCAAACCTGAGCGCGGCGCTGCAGAACCGGAGGAAGCTCCTCTCTCGCGCAAGGCTAGCAAAAAGAAGAAGAAGAATAAGCGCAAGAGCGCCGCTGAGCCAGAACCAGAACTTGAGCTACAAGCAGAGACCGCTGACTCTCAGCCACAACCCGAGGAGACACCGGAGACGGTTGAGCTTGCTACTGAGCCGCAACCCGAGCTAACCGACAAGGAATCCAAGCTGCAGGAGACAGAGGAGGTCTTTGGCGATGTCCAGGAGACTCCCCTTGAGGCAAAAGTGAACGAGGACGGCGCTCTAGAGCCTGTTTCTATCGCTATCGACGACAACCAGTCTTCTCCGGTCGAAGAGTCCTCAGAGCCCAAAGACTTGGACGGTGTCCCCTGTGATGAAAAAGAAATTATTGCAGAGACTGCTGCGGATGAACCTGCTCTTGATGTCGCAGAGGAATCCCAGACTGCGGATCAACCTGCTAAGGTAGACACAACACCAGAAGAGCCCGTGGAGGAACAGCCCAAGAAAAAGGGTAAGAAAAAGAAGAACCGCAAAACCGCGCTCGCCTCTGAGCCTGAACCTGAATCGCCACTCGAGCCTGAGCCTGAGACAAAGACCGAGGAGGTAGAACTCACCACTGAAGACGTCGCAGCCCCGTCCGAAACAAGCGGTCAACCAACAACACCACTACAGCCCGTGGATGACAACGAAGACCAACAGGAAAACGCAGGTACCGCTGACACTCAGACCGTTGACTCTGCACCCCTCGAAAAACTTGTCGATGAACCAAGTCAATCTGTGGAGAACGTCGAGACCAATGACAGCGAACCACATGTGCCTGAGCAACCAACAATCGAGCCTGAAGCGGGGGAGGCTTCTCCCTCGACAGGGAAGATGAGTAAGAAAAAGAAGAACAAAAAGCAGAGTTTCTTTGTGCCTGTTGATGAAAGCTCAATTCCCGACGTTGTTGCTACACCCGAGGAGTCTGTGCCTGAGCCCGAGACACCTGCCGCAGAGGAGGTCGCGCCCGATGCAGTCGCTGAACCTGAGACTGAGACACCTGTCGCACCGGAAGAGCCGGTAACTACAGAGCCCATCGTTCAAGGACCGGTCGAGGAAATGTCGCGTGACATCGATGTCCCTGCTGGGCCGGCCGAGACTGTTGTCCCCGACCAGCCGGAAGCTGAGGCCGAACAAGAATCTGCCCCTCCTATGACCGCAGCTCAGAAGAAGAAGGCCAAAAAGGACAGGAAGAAAAAGCGACAGTCATTGGCTGTCGAAGAGGCCGAGGCGGAATCTGTACCTTCTGAGCCTATTGTCGAGAAGGAGATGTCAGATGCTCCCGCCGAAGAGACCGAGTCTATGGTGCCCGAAGTCGAGGGGACAGAGATACCTTCGACAGCAGAAGAGACAATCTCCGAACTCATTCAAGAACCCGTGCAACCACAAGCCGACGAACAGACTGTAGGTGAACCAAACCCAGCCGATAATACAACTATCACAGTTGAGGCTCCGGTAGAAGAACCCACTGCAGAGACAGAACCCGAGTCGGACCTGCTTGAGGAGAAGGCTCCCGAGCCAGAGGCTTCAACCGTCACCGAACCTACACCGTCTGAAGCTATCGAAACGACAAAAGACATTCTTATCCCTTCAGAACATGTCAATGACGACAAGCCCGCCGAGGAGCTACCAAAGAACGAGCCAGTCCTGGAAATCGAGCCTGTAGTGGAAGCTGCGACAGTCGAACCAAAAGAAGACATCCCTGAGCAGAAGGTCGAGGAACCTGAAGCCATCGCTGAGTCCGTGCCAGAGACAGCAACAGAAGAGCCTCAGCCTACTTCTAAGAAAGACAAGAAGAAGAAAAAGAAGAAGCGCCAGTCCGTATCTGTCGAAGAGCCTGAGCCTGAGGCTACCCAGGTGGAAGATCTCTCAGAGACGCCTGCTGATTTCCCTGCTTCAGATGCCCCGACTGCAACTGATGACACGCCAGTTGGCGACGAGGACAAGGCGGCTGGAACAGCAGAGCCCCATATCGAGCCTCCTACTACCACTGATGTTATCCCTAATGTTCCGGCTGAAGAAGAGCCGACACCTGCTCCCGATACTGAAGAGGTTCGTGAACAACCAGTTGAGGCAGAAGCCGAACAGCCCGCCGTGGCTCAACAAGAAGATGCCCCTCCTATCTCAGACGATAAAGACACGCCCAAATCCTTCTTTCCCGAAGAATCAGTCTTAGAACCACAGACCACCGAGGCCCAACAGCAAGAACAGGAGCAACCGGCAGAGGAAGCGCAGACTTCATCCTCGAAGAAGAAGAACAAGAAGAGAAAGAAGAAGAGCCAATCTTCCGCCCTCGACGAGGAACTGCCAACGCCGGCTGCTGACGAGCCTGGTTCGACAGAGGCTACCGGATCGATAACAGAAACGCCTGTCACCACTGAACCGGAAGAATTAACATTGGAGAAATCTGCACCTCTAGCTGTTGATGAGCCTGAAACGGCTGTTTCGGAAGTTACAGAGCCTGTCCCCGAGACCCCCGCGGAAGACCCTAAGGACCCTGAACTTCAGGATGTAGCGCCAGCAGAAGAGGTTCAGACAGCGTCTTCGAAGAAGAAGGCTAAGAAAGACAAGAAGAAGCGCAAGTCGGTTTCATTCGCGAATGGGGAGCCATCTGAACCTGCTCCGGCCGAGCCAATTGAGACAACTGAGGCAACTGAGCCTACCACGACAACCACAGACTCGGTGCTACAAGAAGCAGCTACGGAGGCCGAAGAACAGAAAATCGAAGAATCTACGTCCTTGGACGCACCCATTTCTGGCTCCAAACTAGAAGAATCGCCCATGGAACTCCGAACAACGCCGCCTGACGAACCAGCTGTATCGGAAGAGTTAAAGCAGGACGTCGAAGTCGCCCCCGAGACTACGGCAGAAACTAGTGATGGTTTGGAGAATAATGTAGAAGATGTTCCACCTGAAGCGCCTTCTCAGGAGCTATCCAAAGACGAAACTGAACTTTACAAGGTCGAAGAGGAAGTCGCTCCTGGTGCAGAACCTGAGCAGATTGGGGCTACTAAGGGACTAACCGAAGATAATGATGCTGTGCCTACGGTGGAGCCTCCCACGCCCGAACCATCTACGCCTGTAGAGCCATCTACTGAAACCGCAGAGCCCGAGGCGGCAACTCCCAAGCTAAAGAAAGATAAGAAAAAGAAGAGGCGCAAGACGCTCGAATTGACAGAAGAGGAGCCCACTCCAGCCCCTGAGATTTTGGAACCTTCCGACGCCAACGTACCTGACTTGACTGGGACCACCACTCCCGAGCCCAAGCACAAAGAACTCGACCAGCCCGCTCAAGGACCTGCTCAGGAGCCCGCTCAAGAGCCCGAGACACAGGACGACGAGCCCAAATCCACCAAAGCGAAGAAGAAAGCCAAGAAGGAGAAGAAGCGCCAATCCAAGCTCCTAGCCGCCGAAAGCGAACCCTCGACGCCAACCGAAGAGACGCCCCAAGAGCCTGCTGCACCGACCGATCCGAACGAGGCTTCGACCTCCGAATCGCCCCTCGAGAGTACCAAGGAACAGGGCCCTGATACCCAGACCCCTGCTGAGACGGCAATCTCACCTGCTGAAGATGACGGTAAAGAAAATCAGTCCCACGACACCGGATTCCACGCCGATACCGATAAAAATTTGACTTGGACTGATAAGGATGTGTCTTCGCAGGTAGAGCAGCAACAAATGGCTTCCACGGAGCCCGAGCGTGAGCGTGATGGTGTCGATGCCGAGGCGGTGGTCGCCGAGCCAGTTGAGGAGGCTACTGCACAGGTTCCGCCTGAAGTGGTAGAGGAAGGCCAACAACCCTCGTCTGAGTTTGAAACACCCGGTGACGTGGTGAGTGAGGAGAAAGAGCAAGGTGTCGTTGAGAGCGAGGCGGTTCCAACCGAGGAGACAGCCGAGTTGGACATCAAAGAGCAAACAAAAAACGATAAAGCTCTTGAGGACAAAGACTCAGTCAACATCGAGGCGGTACCAGAGCAAGACAACCAAGCCATCACCTCTGAAACTGTCGAGCGAGTCCTTGAGCCGGCCGATGAGCAAAAGATGGAAGAGCCAACATCACAACCTGAGCCCCGGCATCTCAAAGAAGCTGAACCAAGCGAACCGTTAGCCGATGTTGAAGAGGCCGAATCTACACTCCCGACAAGAAAGCTTAGCAAAAAGCAAAAGAAAAAGCAGCGCCAGGCGCAGAAGGCTGCTGAGCAGGAACAAACCGCCCAGACACCTCCTGATGACAACGCAAAAACTGCAGAACCAATTGCGGCAGAGCATCATGCCAATCCTGTGGTCTCTGAAGAGGTCCTGGACAAGGCTGTCACTCCAGAAGAGCCGATTGTTTCAGAGCCAGCCACAGATATCACTCCGGAAAATGACAAGAAACCTGATGAAGCTGCGGTTGAAGCTCGTGTAGATGAGCCGGTGGCCTTCGACGAGGTTCAAGAGAAACACTCTGTCCCTGAGGCTGTGCAAGATGAGGTCACTGAGGTTGCTCTCAACGAGGGCCAAAGTGTAGCAGACGTAGCTCTAATTGAGGAGCCGTCCGGAATCCCTGCTGCCGACTTGACCGGAGTTGCAGCTCTACCTACCGAAGAGCCTACTCAGCAAGACAGAACTCTCGAAGTCCAGCCAACAGAACCTGAACCTGCCCTCCCTACAGAAGGTGAGATAGACAATGATACGAAGGAAGATCTCGCCGTTGAACCAACGAAGGAGGAGGAGCCAGTTGCTGTTTCGGGCCACGTCCTCGTTGACGACAGCACCACTCGAGATGAGCCTGTAGTTTCGGAATCACCCAAGGATGGTGTTCCTCCACAAATTCAAGACCAGGAGGAACCATCCTCGGGATCAAGCAAAAAGAAAAGGAAGAAAAACAAGAAGAAGGCTTCAACTCAGATTGCGGAGCCTATTGGAGAGTCTACTTTGACAGCGCCTGAACCGGCTGTACAAGCTGAAGCTGTCGAAGACGCACCTGAGGGGAAGGAGCCGGAGCCTGCCCATGTGTTGTTGGAAACCTCCGGACAGGAGGCGCAATCGGAGACGTCCAAGGAACTTGAGGTAGAGCTCTCCGAGCCTCATGTTCCCGAGTCAACACCCTTGGATATTACTGAAGACCCCGAGCGGCCACAGGCGGTTCAAGGTGTGGAAGAATTGTCCTCAGCGACTATTCGGGAGCCAACACCCCTGGACACAAGCGGACAAGACGAACATCCTGAAATCGCAAGGGAGATCGAAGAACAAATTCCCCAGACACAGCTCCAGGAATCAGCTCCCTTGGAGACTGAACAGCCGGAGATTCCCTCTGGGCCCGTTTTAGAGACTCCGTCCGAAGACGAGACACTCGAAGCCCCTGCACCTGTTGAAGAGCCAACACTTAACCGGAAACAATCCAAGAAGCAAAAGAAGAAGGCTAAGAAACAGGCTAAAGAACAACTCGAGGAGGCTTCTGCCCCTGCCACCGCTGAGGCTGAGACTGCAGTTGAAGATATGACCCCAGACGCAGACATCAAGGCAGTCGAGACTCAGAACGTCGAACCGTCACCCGCAGTGGGACGAGATGTGGTACCAGAAATTGTGGAAACCAAGGAGAAGGATGACAGGTCTGGTCCGTATGAGACGGAGAAGAGCTTGGACGTGTTGGAAGAGACGCCCGTTGAAGAGCAGCCTGTCGTCGACAAAAATTCTGCTGAAGAGAAGGTAGTGGAAGATCCCGTGGAGGTCCAGCAAAAAGATGAGCCATTCGAAGCTGTTCCTTTGCCTGTCGACATCGAGAAACAACCGGGCTTTCCGCAAGAACGACCGGTCCAGGACAAGACTAAGGTGAGCGACAGCGTGGATGTTCAAAAAGTAGTTCCGGTTGAAGTACCAACTGTAACTCCTGAGAAAGAGCCGGAGATGCTCAAGGAGGACCCTATTGAGGAAGTGAGGAAAGAAAAGGTGCTTGAAGAATGTGAGAGAGATGTGCTAGAGGAGGCATCTGGGGAGCAGGTGCCAGAGCCAGAAGTTGTTGAGCCTGCTGTGGAGAAAGAGGCTTCCGAAGCGGTGGAAGTTGAGAGAGACCTTCCGGCTGAGCCGCAGCCGGAGCCTGAGTCTGCGCCTGTTTCACGGAAGTTGTCAAAGAAGGAAAAAAGAAAGCTCAAGAAACAAGCCGAATCAGAAGCAGCGAAGGTGGAGGGGCGAGAGGAGGAAGTGATTCCTGAACCTGTGGAAGCAGCCAAGGAGATGACCATTCCACAGGCTACATGGGAGACGGCTGAAGAGCAGCCGCGGGAATTACCACTGGAAACTGGGCTGAAAGAGCAAGGGGTTGAAAAGACAGCGGAACCTGTGGTAGATATCGCTACTCCGCTTGACTTGGAAGAGCCTAAAAGCGTTGAACCACCGAAGGAAGACGATCTCCCCAAAACAGGAAAGCTTTCCAAGAAGGAAAAGAAGAAGAAGCGCAAGGAGAGAAAGGTGGAAGAGACACAGGAAGCGGAGCCTGCTCCACTGCCTCTAGACCAGCCTGAGCAGACCATCTACAAGACCAACCAGCCAGGCGATGTGGGAGAGCAGCGTCAAGATGATGACGCATGGCCTCCAATAGACTGGGCGAAAGGTAAGATTGATGCCATTGAGCAGTCTTCCCAATCGTCCGACGAAGCTCATGCGGGCCGGTTTGAACCAGAAATCCCTGAATTCAAGGAATCCGCCATCCCAGAGGCTCTGATGGAGCGCCCCAGCGAGACGCCGCAAGAGGCAGCCAAAGAGAGCAGAGCACAGCCAATGGTTGGGACAATTGAGCGCGACGTGACAACAAGGGACTTTACTACAAAGTCAACCGAGTCGGCCCTGCAGACTCTCCACGATGTAGAGAGTTCCTCGGAAAAGTCAGAATCCAAGCCAAGCAAGATTGCCAGTATTTTCCCCAATCTTGAGCGAGGGTTATTTCGCCGGCCAAGCCCGACACAGTCGGTAAAAGATGGGGCTGAGGAAGAGACCGTGGAAGAGGCGATTCGCGACAGCGCGATCCAGGTCTTGGAGGCTCCCATCGCCCATGAGGTAGAGATGCCAGCTGATCTTAGGGATAGTGGGTATATTCCCAGCCCGGTGCTTGCTCAGGATGATGTCTTTGGCATTCCTACGATGAGACAGCTACCACTTATGAAGATTGAGATTCCTCAGCAGCAGTCAGTGATCCCTGAGCCAGCATCTCGATCGATTGAAGAGGCACAAGGACCAGTGACTTTGGGCGACCTCCGTCGAAGCCCGCCAATTCACGGACGCCACGAGAAGCAAGGACTACCTTGGTCCCTTGAAGAATCTACAAAACCGAAGGAACGAGACATCTCGCCTCCCGGTCCCCTGCATCGTATCGCAGAACCAGAACCTGAGCGATCCGTGGTTCGCGACGGGACGCCCCGACTAGAACTGAAACCCGAGCATGTACTTCCTCGGCCGGAGACCCCAGTCAGGAAGTTTACTGAGACTGCTCTGGGACGCCGTGCATGGCCTACACCCGACAATTCCGACGACGACTGGGAGAAGATCGAAAAACCCAGTCCACGACTGTCTCCAGATCGTGACTTGCGATCGGGGATCCTCAAGACACCAGAACATGACAAGCCAGTGCTGCGACCAACTGGCTCAGTCAGTGCAAAGAGCAGCTCACATTCACTGCGAAGGGTCGTGCACAGCGCCAGTGGAGATCTGCGAGCAGCAGCACTTGCAGCGACTGCAGCGACGGCCACTGCGATCGCGATTGCAGGCGAGGCGCCAGCGGACGAGCGCCAATCACGGCCAACGACGCCCCAGCCACAGGCTCCAGCCGCGTCTCGTTCCCCCACCGACCTGAACGTCGAGCGCATCGCCTCCTCCTCTTCCTACGACCCCGTCACAGACAAGGGCAAACAGCCCGTACGCAACATGACGGATGTGTATGTAAGTCACTGCCTTTTTCCCGATGCATCTGTTATTTTCATGATGGAATCGATGATGGTTTGTTTGTTTTGATGACTTGTTTGCTAATTGGCTCAGGAGGGCTGGGGCGAGACACCGAGTTCCCCCCGGTCGCCTAGTCGACCGCCCAGCGTCCGCCACCGCCGGAGTATGCAACACCTCCAAGAGCTCGAATTCCGTCTCGACCATTTAATCGCAGAAAACCGCGAACTTGCTGCCGCTCGTGATGCCGCCGAGAGTAAACTACGCAGTGCGAGCCTCGCTCGTCGCAAGAGCGACCAGGCGCTTAACACCCGCGACGCTGACCTGCGCGATCGCGAAGCCGATCTCGACAAACTGACACAATCGGTCGAGTGGTTCCAGAAGGAGGTTGCTCGTTTGAATGAAGAGAACGCGGGCCTGACCACAACAAATGCCGCCCTCATCGCAACACATACACGCGACATAGAATCTGTGCGACAAACCTCCTCACTCGAGGTCGAGCAATTGCGGTCGCAAAACGAACGGCTGTCAGGCAACCTCCACGAACGTATCAAACAAGAGATCGAAACGGCGCTGGGACAGAAAAATGCCGAGCTGCGTCGACTGCGCGAAGAGCTCGAGAGCGCTCGTGACAAAGTCAAGGAACTGCAGCAACAGATCTCAGCCTCGATGAACGACAATGTCATCGCCTTCCGCGGCGAAGACTACTTTCAGGCTGCATGCCAAAAGCTCTGCGGCCATGTGCAGCAGTGGGTCCTGCGCTTCTCCAAGCATTCCGATCATCGTCGCTGCCGCCGGCTCATCGACATACAAGACGAGAAGATCGCAGACCGCTTCGACAATGCTATCCTTGATGGATCTGACACAGACGCCTACCTCGGCGACCGGGTCCGCCGGCGCGATGTTTTCATGTCTGTCGTCATGACCATGGTGTGGGAATTTGTCTTCACCCGCTACCTCTTCGGCATGGACCGCGAGCAGCGACAGAAGCTTAAGTCGCTCGAGAAGCAGCTCATCGAAGTTGGCCCGCGCAATGCAATCCACCGCTGGCGAGCCACGACACTTAGCCTCCTCGCCCGACGGCCCACATTTGCCCAACAGCGCGAAAACGACACAGAAGCCGTCACCCTAGAGATCTTCGACACTCTCTCACGCCTCCTACCTCCTCCAAGCCAAGTCGAGTCGCAACTCCTTGACTCCCTCCGCAAAGTGCTTCGCGTGGCCGTCAACCTGTCCATAGATATGCGCACGCAGCTAGCAGAATTCATCATGCTGCCCCCCCTGCAGCCAGAATACGACACCAACGGCGATCTCGCCCGCCAAGTATTCTTCAACGCCTCACTCATGAACGAGCGCAGCGGCGAGACAACCTCGAACGACGAACTCCAAGAGCAGAATGCCGTCGTCCGCGTCGTTCTATTCCCGCTGGTCGTGAAGAAGGGCAATGATGCGGGTGAAGGCGACGAGGAGGTCGTCGTCTGCCCTGCTCAAGTCCTTGTTGCGCGACCGGGCAAAGAGCGTCGACTCACCAAGATGACAAGCGGCGACCGCATGTCTGTTGAGGCCAGTCGCTCGGTGCATAGTATTGCGCCGTCGACAATGGACATGAGCATGAATATGAGTATGAGCAATGTGATCTAGGCGTCACACTAGATTTACATTCCTCTGCTCTGTCATCCATGCTCTGTCTTGCAAAAATTGATTTGTTTCTGGCGTCGGTGGTTATCGATGGGATGAATATAATGTATTTTCTTTCTGTTGTTCTAATTTCTGGTTTATCTCTTTTCCTTCTTACGAATTACGATTGTCTAGATGACGACGTTACGGCTGTACAATTGTACATAATATGAATTAACCATTTCACTATACACACTCTCATCTAACTCCAACATATGTAGCCCTATCTCTGAGTAGGTGGCTGCACCTAAATCATAATTTCGAGTCAACCCACACAGGCGTCTCTTTCATCGCAAACGCCTCAAGCCCCCTCTTCAAATTCTCCCCACTGATCAACTTCCTCCCATACAGCTCCGCCGCACTCCGACTCGCAGCCTCGACATTCCCCGTCTCCCACGACTCCCTCAGCCCATACCGACTCACAATAACCGCATCGGGACTAGAATCCGCAACTCGCTGCGCGAGCTCAATGGCATCACCCAGTACCTTCTCGGGACTCTCGGAGATATGGTTGATAAGACGTAATGATTTCGCTTCTTGCGCGGTGATCCGGCGGCCTGTCAGCGCGAGCTCCGTGGCGATGGGCATGCCGACCGTGCGGACGATTCGCGAGAGCCCACCGGCGCCGGCGTACAGGCCGCGTTGGACCTCCGGGAGAGAGAATTGGGCTGTTGGCGAGGAGACGACCATGTCGCTGTAGCAATTCCCCACCCCCGAGTTAGCTAGAGTATTTCCTATCTTCCTTACTGATCATATCAAGAGCGCGGGAGAGAAAGAAGGAAACTGGGGAGCAATACCAATTCAAACAAATCTCGAACCCCCCACCAAGCGCAAGCCCGTTAACAGCCGCAATAACAGGCTTCTTCCCACGGCGCTGCGAGATGCCCCCGAACCCATTCGGCATCGGCTCGCGCCGCGGCGCTGGCGACCCACCACTACTATCCCCGCCTTCTGTCTTCTTCGTCTTACGACCATTATTATTATTATCAGTCGCCGTGCGAATATCCAACTGCTCGAGCAAGTCCGCCCCGGCAGAGAAGGCCTTGTTCCCGGCCCCCGTGATGATCCCGACGCGCAGGCTCGGTTCCTCGTCGAACCAGTTCCAGATCGCGAAGCCGTCGCGGTGGCCCTGGGTCGGGAGGGCGTTCATGCGGCGCTCGCGGTTGATTGTTACGAGGAGGATGTGTGGGGTTGGGAAGGAGAGGGCGAAGATTGAGGAGATCGGTGGAGGGGTTGCGAATTGGGGGGACATTTTGCGGGGATTGAGCGGGCCCTTTTTGGTGGTTCTGGAGTGTGTTTTCGGGGACAATGGGTTACTATGTAAGTGGACTTGTACAGAGCGAGAGAAGTTGTGATATTTAGCTACAGTGAGAGGAATGTTTACTGGTGGAAGTTGGGGATCGGACGAAGCTGGGAAACTTTTGGTTGGGGTCATCCGAGGCAGCTGAAGCTTCCCCCGCAGGGAAAGCCGAGGTGGAAACCAACGTTGGAAGTAGACCGAGTCACTTTCCACTTCACTTGCATGGGCATGTGTCTTCAAAGTTAATTCCGACATAGCATATTCATATTACACGATTGCCTACAATATGCCGGCAGGGTATAGACTGACATGTGTATTTGTTTATAGCCTATATCACATCTGAACATAGTGGTGGGGGCTGGTATTATATCTTTGCTTGCTCAAAAACAAACAAATTCCTTCCTTCCTCCGAGGAGACATTGCCCCGTTTCCCAATCTGTTCATACCCCCCAGAGAGTTGCTGTAGTGTATACGCATCCTCGACATTCGCAACAAAGCGGTCACCTAACTCAAGGCGGCCGACCACAAACCCTAGAATGGGTGAACCGTCGCGGCCGTATTGAACTGTGTAAGTCTGTACGCATTCTTTAGTATTTATATCATTTTTATCCATGTAAACTTTCGAGAGGGTACGCATATGGGTGCTGTGGTCGTGATGAAGAACATACCTCAATAACACCAGCTCCGTTCGCACTTTCCTCGATAACCAGGTGGTCCTCGTCAAGATTTGAGGGAAGCGGGTTCCACGCAGGATATGTTGCATCCGGCCGCGGCTGGGTCGATAGAATGACGGTGTGGTGGTAAGAAAGAACGCCACCGTTTGCGAGGACAAGGCCGTGTGCTGGTCTTGAGGATTGTCTCTTTGTGCGAAGTTGGCGGGTTATTTCGGTCAATGCCTGTGCATGGCGTTAGTCTTCAATTAGTGGTTCACGAGGGGTGATAGCTGATGACGTACATGCATAGAGTAGTTATTCCCCGCACCACCGAACGATGTCAAGCCCCCAAGGACGGTGATGGGCTTGGGACCATGTAGGGGGAGGTTGAGGTGGTGCGCGGCGAGTTTGGGAACGATTGGGAAGCACCTGGTCCTGTTAGTGTTGTCGGGGTCAATGGTAGATAACCGGTTACACACGAGTAGAAGTCGAAAAGATCAATGTCTTCTGTAGTCAGATTTGATGCTTTGAGCGCGGCGTCGAGGGATTGAGTAAGACTGCGGCTTTGGTGGAAATATGGACGCTCCCAGACTGAATAGTTAGACATGTTTTACACTCAACATTTCGAGGGGAGTCATACAGCGAGCGCTATCACTTGTACCGGCACCTCCGAGCGGGTATATCCACTTGGACTCGGGAATGCCTAGTTCTTTGGCAAATTTTGCCGTCGTAACAATGCAGGCTGCGGCAAGGTTTACGGTGTTGAAAGCGTTCATGAGGAGCGGATCTAACAGATGGCCGTAAGCGCAGTCCAGAACAAGTATTAACAGATATGTCAGGCACTAACAAGGCGAGCAAATCATGCGATTGCGCTTTGTGACTGCCCCAATTGACTCTGCCGTCTCCGATTCCTTGCCATGGGACCACGAGTACGGTGATCTCGCTGCGATTTGCGCAAATTCCGCGTAGAGATCGGCGGACTCTTTGTGATTGTCGGATAATTTCTGTTGAAGGTGTGCTCGGAAGGCGGCTTCGTACAGGGGATATACCTGGATTGGAGCGCCGAGGAAATGGCGTGTGCCGACGTCTGCCTCGAAATTAAAAAGGTGCTAGAGTCATAAGGAGCAAACCCACCCTCTGGCCGCTTTCTATCCCAGATCGAGGTGTGGTCATCAAGCTTGGTCCAGTGCGGAGGCGGGAATCTCTTCGCCTTCTTAAACGATTCCACTGTTGCCGTTAGAACCACCATATGGTCCTCTCACAAGGAGGAGGAACACACAAGAAGCCAGCGCCTCAGCACCAGTTATAAGAACAACTTTGCTCTTCCGATACGCAACCCGCCTCGCAGCTTCGTCAAACAATTGCCCGGGAGAATCACCGCCATGGTGACTCTCATGTGTATGCACGCTGCCCGGCAATCCCAGCCTCTGTACTACAAGTTCCGGTGCATTAGGATACGGCCAGGTCCAATTCGCGACGACCATGACACTCTCAATCGCAGCCTGCAGTTTCTGCGCGGCGGCCGGCGCAAGCGTGGTATCTTGGATGGCGACGCCGATCGCGCGCAGCATGAGCGTCAACGGTTCAGCAGCATCGTCTCGATCCTTTGCGCCGTGATCGTTGATGTCGCCGATGCCGACGAGGACTGGGATTTCTGGAGCCGCTGGAGCGGATGGCATGATCTGTTTCTTTTCTTCTTCTTCTTCTTCTTCTTCTTCTTCTTCTTCTTCTTCTTCTTCTTCTTCTTCTTCTTCTTCTTCTTCTTCTTCTTCTTCTTCTTCTTCTTCTTCTTCGTCGTCGTCGTCGTCGACAGGGCCGTAAATAGAGATAGATTGCTTATCGGCGGGTGATGAGCGGACGGGCGGATCAGGATCAGTTCAAGAAATCCATGTGCTTCACCCAGCTTTTGTATGTGGTTCCGCTCCAGTGCCCTCTTGCCGAGGCGAGCTCGCCCTCTCTCAGATGGTACGCCTGGTGGAGCTTCGACCGAGTGGATTCTCGGTACTCGGGAACTCCAGCGCGGGGAAGGAATCCTCAGCTCGTGTATAGTCCGTTGCTTGCGATTAGCCAGTAGAATAAGTAGGTAGGCTTCTGTACGTCGAAAGAGGTCCTTTTTTTTTTTTTTTTTTTTTTTTTTGTTGCGTAAAAGACGTTGCGTCAAAATGGCTGCTAGCAGTATGGCCCCCCTAATTTCAAGGATCCAACAACTCCATTGCACATAGTGTTGGTACTAATAACTCCGGCAGAGAAAATCCGGACTAATGTCACGGAGATCCTTGGTGTTCGTCACCCAGTGCTCCTGGCTGGTATGTTCAACGTCGCGTCGCCCAAGCTCGCAGCAGCCGTGACCAACGGCGGAGGTCTTGGTGTGATCGGCGGAGTGCAATACACCCCTGAGCTCCTCCGCGAAGCCCTCAACGAACTAAAGAGCTATCTCGTCGATAAGAACGCCCCTTTCGGAGTCGATCTACTCATCCCCAAAGTCGGTGGCAATGCCCGCAAGACCAAGTATGGCAGGACCCTCAATATTACAATCGTCCGCTAACAAATGTTAGCTATGACTACTCCCACGGCAAACTCGGCGAGCTCGTTGAGATCATTATCGAAAGCGGCGCGAAGCTCTTCGTCTGCGCCGTCGGCATCCCGCCGAAATGGGCTGTCGACCGCCTCCACCAGGGCGGCGTCCTGTACATGAACATGATCGGCCACCCCAAGCACGCTCTCAAGGCCGTTGAGATCGGCGCAGATCTTATCTGCGCTCAAGGTGGTGAAGGAGGAGGCCACACGGGCGATATCCCCACCGTCGTGCTGATCCCCGCTGTGGCCGAGCTGCTGCAGGGCAAGATCAGTCCCTTCACCAAGCGTCAGGTTGGTCTCGTTGCTGCAGGGGGTATGTTCAACGGCCAGTCGCTTGCCGCAGCCATTATGCTCGGTGCCGGCGCCGTGTGGGTTGGAACGCGCTTCATCCTGTCGGAGGAATCCGGCGCATCGCGAGTCCACCAGAAGGCGCTCCAGGAGGCGGGCTTTGACGATATCATCCGCACGACGATTTTCAGCGGCCGGCCGCTGAATACCCAGGCTACGCCGTATATTCGGCGCTGGGAAGAGGAGCGTAAGCAGGAAATGCAGAATCTTCAGAACCGTGGTGTCATCCCGCTAGCTCACGACATGGACACGAAGAAGGATGATGATGAGGTGCTGGATAATGCGCACCCTATGCTAATGGGAAAAGTTGCAGGAATGGTGCGAGAGAGGCTACCTGCTGGGAAAATAGTCGAAGATATCGTTGAGGAGGCTTC
This sequence comes from Aspergillus baeticus, assembly GCA_027569055.1. Taxonomy (NCBI): domain Eukaryota; kingdom Fungi; phylum Ascomycota; class Eurotiomycetes; order Eurotiales; family Aspergillaceae; genus Aspergillus; species Aspergillus baeticus. Next base: position 231,018 of record JAPDEI010000047.1, read on the forward strand.
AGCGTTGTTAGAAGCGGGGGGAAGAGCCGTCTCGAAGCTGTAGTTGTATATCCCCAAGTTCTTCGATACTTGAAAACTTTAAGTTCTCGCAATACGTTCTAGTAACGCCATTGCTATCATATTGTCAGTTTTTCCCATCGGTAAAAGAGCCTCAAAATGACGAAAAGGTGATAGAACTGGGTAAACGCAGTGTCTGTGTTTCTTCCTCTTAGCTGAAATCTCCTGCACTAATCCCGATTAGACCATACATAAAGTCTGCCTCAGGTGTCACATAATCTTTCCCCACACATCAGTGTTCCACAACGGATATTCAACAACCTCACTTTGACCATAACTGAACTACACACAATGGACACAATAACCTTCCCCTCCTCCTCAAAACCCTTCCTAGAGCCCTACCTCCCCCAAATACCACCATCAAATCCCAAACAAAATGGTGCCCTCCCGTTCACAACCCTCACATTCGCAACATCCCTTGATTCCGCTCTGTCTTTAGCCCCGGGAACGCGGACAACACTCTCAGGCCCGCAGTCCAAGGCAATGACGCATTACCTGCGGTCCCGCCACGCCGCAATCCTTATCGGTGTTGGCACCGCCATCGCCGACAACCCGGGTCTGAATTGCCGCATTGAGGGCGTGGGCGGCTATGGGTCGCCTGGGTTAGACGGGCAGCCGCGGCCGATTGTGCTTGATCCAAGGGGGAGGTGGGAGTTTGCTCGCGATGCTAAGATTCTGACTTTGGCGAGGGAAGGGAAGGGCAGGGCGCCTTTTGTTGTGACAGGGGAAGGGGTGGAGGTTGATGAGGGAAGGAGGGGGATTCTGCAGGAATGCGGGGGTAGGTTTATTGAGCTTGGGCTTGGTATGGAAGGGAAGGGGTTTGATTGGAGGGAGTTGCTGCGACTTCTGAAGAGGGAAGGGTTGGAGAGTGTGATGATTGAGGGTGGGGGTGCAGTGATTAATTCGCTTCTTGATCCCGGGTTCCAGCATCTCGTCGACTCCGTTATTGTGACGATTGCGCCGACGTGGTTGGGACGGGGTGGCGTGGTTGTTTCTCCTGAGAGGAGAGTGGACGAATCTGGGACTGCAATTGCGGCGTCGAGGCTCAAGGATGTAAAATGGCATCCATTTGGGGAGGATGTGGTCCTCTGCGGGCACATGGGACAGGTCTAATCTAGCTTGTTCGTATGTACAGGGGTTGTATGTGTCTAGAGGCTGGCGCACTTATGTGTTTGGAAAGCCAAGTCCAGCAAGCACCTTCCTCGGTCCGACCTGCTTCCACTGCTCTAGTTGTTCGTCACTTGTTAACCAAACTGAGCCCAGCATCCCCGGTGCATTGGCGGTTACCCCTTCAACATCGATTCGCTGCCTAGGGATGACGATGATCCACTCCTTGACCAAGGCAACATTATGCGGAAAGTAATCCTCGCTCCCAGGATCTATTCCCAAAACCTGCTTAGCCTCAGTAAGCAAGCTCTTATAGATGCCAAATAGCTTCACATGTCCATCTGAAGCTGCGATATCAACACCGTCCAGATATCGCAGAAAATATCTAAACGGCACACTTTTGCTATCGAAGCCTCTCTCATCCGGAAATAATCTCGGCGGACGCGGTAGCACTTGGAGATGCTTATGCTGCCTACTTGCCCCTCCCACAGGGCCGCAATTGTAGATAACAAACTGCGGCCGAGCACTCAAGTCGCTCAGCACCGTACAAGCAGCGCTTAGATCGTTCAGATCTAGTGGCTCGCGCTGCCGCCGATATGAATCACTCGTCAATAATAGTAACTGCGGCCGGAACATGCAGAACTTGTTCACGACAAGCAAATGCGTTTCGCGGATGGTTGCAAGCAGTAACCCCGGATCGTCGTTCCCGATATCGCTCCCCGGCCCGAAGCACTTTGGCTTCTCGGCTTTGGGGTCTTCGTGCCCGCTCACCGGGTCGCCATCTTGCGGTTTTTTGGTCAGTGATGGGCTTATGTGGAACTCGAGCTGCATAGTTTGATGAGCTTCAGATTTGGCAGGTAAGAAGGCTGCTTATCTCACCGCAAATCCGGCATCATCCAGCTGGATTGTCTTTCGGGGTGCGTAGAAGACGGCCATCTTGGCGACTAGCGCGTCGAACATTGACAAAATATCATCATAGCTGAGTGGCAATGTCATTGTTAGATAGGACTTGGCTGTGTCACTTTGTGATTCTTTATTGTAGAGGAGTTTCAGCCATCCATCACTGTATTGCGCGGTTGGGTATGTATGGGGCGGAAAAACTCCCGGTCCCGGATGTACATATGTATGCATTGCATCAATTTGCTGCCTAAGGCATAATTAAACACCAATGATTATTCAAGTAATTTGTCTATCTCCTCAAATGGAATTGTAAGTTTGCGTGGTCTGCTTTTTTTTCTCTCTTGTAAATGCTATAGTGGATGGGGTTGCGGTATAATTAGACCTGTGCTGGAAGGCTCGAAATCACTTGAAAACAGAGACAAATTTCATTGAGTAAAAACTGAGCATTCATCCCAAAGTCGTAAAAGGATCTATCTTATGTAGCCCTTCATTTTTGGAATTTCCGAGGACTTGGAAGAAGCCCTTGTCCCGCCGTCGGCTGCTCGTCTGCTCGCGATGGCTTCTTCCTAAATATAAATAGCACTGAGAGTTCAAGCAATTGACACTTTTGCCAGATTTCTCTCACTTTTTCGATATAACACATATTATAATATGGAGATAAGGCCTACCTTAGTCGACACCTTGAGTCCACTCAATATCTCCGAGCAGAGTCACTTCTCCAGCTCACATAGACTCCAGTGGCAACTCCATGACAAACTTCGTATATCCTCCATTTCAATCTTCGAAATTATCGGTGCAATGAGTGATAACAGCCCAACGCACCACTTCTTTTTCAGATGTATGTATGCTCTGTCTAGGTTTTTCTTCCGCCTCCTTGCTTTTTTAATCTTTAACTACACCGTCAGTCGCCGCAGGTTACTCTGGAATAACACCACGCCCCCACTTGGATATCTATATCGGTATATACACAAAGTAGCAGCAACAAGTATTCCCGCTTCAAGCCAGATGGAAAGGACAGAATCTTCACATGTCTATCAGTATCTCTCATCAGAATTAGCAGCATAATCAAAAAGTTTATTACGGCCGTCATGATGCAAGTGCCAGAGAAGAGCCCTGATAATCATGCACTTGCGGCTCCGCCTTTTCCTGATTTAACCAATCGAGGCGGACCTCTACTCACAATCAGAGGCAGGCCTATTTAAAACAATCTCTTGCGCTTGCCCCCCCTGGGTCAACAATCTGGTTGCAGAGCCTGCATCGTTCGAGAGCGGCGGCACTGCGATATTAGGCCCGGTGGATGCTTCCGCACAGCAGGGACGGTGAATTATTGGCACCGTCAGCTTTCGTCATGTCATTGAGTCCCGTAAGGAATTCTCTGAGGGATATTGGTTTCTCATGCCATCGATAAGACCTCCGATGAATGACGGCACAGCGATCCGAGAGCTCAAGAATAGAGAAGAGAGAGAGAGAGAGAGCGCTAGGGTGAGTCTGGGTTTGGGGACGTTAGAGAAGTTGCAAGTGCTAACAGGTCCGTGCCTCAGGCATTTATCCCCGCGCCATAACGGTACTCATTACCTATGTCCTCATCTACCTCGCGCGGATATTCAAGGGGAAAACTCCAGACCTTGCCAGAGATCTTCTCTTTTAGCAGATTGAGACGCGGATTCACGTTGTTCGGATGTGAGACTAGAAACGCTGCCAGGAAATGCAGAATATTGGCAGGACTAATGCGCATAAGCTGGCCTCGCGCAGAGGGTTGAGGCACGCAAGAAAGCACGTCTGCAAGGGAAATTGCGATATCCGCGAGTTTCATTTGCTGGAGCAGCCGAGTCAATATCTTATCACAAAGCTGGTGAGTCGTCGACTTACTATTCCAAGACCGTGCGAGTCAACTACCCCACGAGGAAATCCATTAATATATGTAGTAACCATCCGGGCCACACGCTCGGGAAAGGAAATACTGAGACTGTTATCGGATGATGCCTCTGAAAACTCGACGTGGAACATGGCCCGTTTCCACAATATCATTCTCATCCATTGCTTGGTGATGAGGAAGTCCACTCGCTGTGAGTCTGGGCTATTAGGTAGTAACTCCTGCGTCTTCTTCAGGCGTGTGTCCATACTGAGAAAGAAATCGGAGTCAAGATCCAACGCTGGGCCATCCATGGCGCATCCGAAATTCTGGAACAGTCGGCACATGCTCATGAAGGGTAGTAATCCAGAGGGGTTTCCTGTGGCCCGGAGTGCTGGGAGATTAGGATCCAGATGCAGTATCCTCGGAAAGTCAAATCTTGTGGCATGTCCTCTGGATACCGGTTCAGCGATTTATTGACAGCACAAAGTAGGCTTACACACCTTTCCGTGATATGAAGAAGCCATACAATCCTAAGGTGAAGCTGAGGATCCGCCTCAGGTACAGCATAGTAATGCTTGGCCTGATCGAGTTCGAGTAACTGGGCGAGCGTGATAGCCTCACGAAGTAGCAAGGTGGCTTTTGATATTTGACCCTTGTTGGCATAGTATATATATAAAAAGAATGATGACAATAATATGTCGGTGTCTGGCGTATGATCGTAACGAAAGCCTGCTCTTGCCTTTTCTGATTCCGCTGCTAGTCGCTCACCCTCGCCTTTGCGAGAAGCTTCCTCTTGATCGTCCAGGGTTCCCAGTCGAACCTGCCGTTGTAGAGTGACGGCGCCAAGGGCGGTACAAAGTGCGTGTGCACGGAGATCTGCCCGGTCAAGAAGCCTAATGCTCATTTCATCGATATCGACAACGGGCCAGAGGGAGTATGATTCCACGCGGTATATGCGCAGATACTGTTGGATTGCATTGAATGACACATGATCGTCGAGTTCTCGCCCTGATCTAAGATCTACAGGACCAGATTCCTCGGGGCGACGTGTTTGTGCTGGACCTATTTTCCGCGTCCCAACCGCCGAATTTTTCTTCTGCGCCCACGGTCCTTTGGGCCCTGGCTTTGTGTATTCCCGGAGGACGGTGCAGGAGAGATTGAACGCCTTGCATCGGCGACACGGCGATCTTCTGTCGCATTTGGCTTTTCGTGCAGCACACGGATCACATGCTCGCTTGTGAAGCATTTGGAGTTCTAGTTTCGGTGGATATCGTGTGGGGAGAGCAACTGCTTGACGCATCCAAAAGTGTTCCTGGAGGGAGTTAGGAATCGTGTCATTGGCCGGGAGGATCGCGTGATCTCCAACGCTTCTCAAAATCTTTCCGCGAATTTCTCCGCACTCTCTAGCCCTGGAGGCATGAGCCAGCAGTCAAAATGGCCATCGCGATGGATTGGCAAATACCTCTCCTGACATCTCTTGCAAGAGTCTTGTCGTCTTCCCGTCGTCTCCTCCCCCACAATGTCTGCCAAAAAGAATGTTCTCCTGGTCATAGCCGATGACCTTGGTCGCTCCACTGGCTGCTACGGCCAAAAAGGCATCAAGACACCAAATATCGACTCGTTGGCTAACGAGGGCACTATATTTGACAATGCTTTTGCGAGCACTGCCTCTTGCAGTGGCAGCCGATCGGTTATTTACACCGGCCTCCATACTCATGAAAATGGCCAGTACGGACTCGGCCATTACACACACCACTTTATGACCTTTGACCACATTCAAACGGCTCCAAAGTTGCTACGGAATCATGGCTATTTGACGGGGATTATTGGAAAGATTCATGTGGGCCCTCTGTCTGTCTATCCCTGGGAGGTAGTTGTGGAAAGCCCCAGCCGGGATGTGGCCTGGGTAGCGGAAGAGGCATCTTCCTTCTTCCAGAATGCGAAGAAAGACGAAAGGTCCTTTTGGCTTACCGTCGGGTATATGGATCCCCATCGCGATCATACACGTGGTGGCTTCGGTAATGGCGACGCAAAGGTCTCTGTTGAAGACCCCATCTACAACCCCGAAGACGTCGAGGTCCCCGAGTTTCTGAGCGACATTTTTGAGGTGCGCCATGAACTAGCTGAATACTACCGGGCCATCGGTCGCGTGGATCGGGGGTTAGGCCTGATCTTAAAGGCGCTCAATGAACATGGTTTTGCAGAAGACACGCTGGTCATCTTCATGAGTGATAACGGACCTCCGTTCCTGAACTCCAAGACAACCCTCTTCGACGCTGGCATTCGGCTCCCTCTGATTATGCGCCAGCCGGGCATTGGCCAGGGATCGAGGAATTCACATCTGGTATCCTTCATCGATATCCTTCCGACGATCCTTGACTGGGCGGAATACCAAGAGGGAAAGCCAACTGAACCCCAGCGACGAGGGCGTTCGTTACTCCCGATTCTTACGGATGACTCTACAAGAGATTCCTGGACAAAGGTATTCGGGTCGCACACTTTCCACGAGATAACAAACTACTATCCCACACGATTCCTCCGCACGACGCGATACAAGTACCACCGGAACATTGCTTGGAAATTGGATTTCCCTTTCTCGACGGACCTTTATGCGTCTCTATCGTGGGAAGGGATGCGGAACGTTTCTGGGCCAGTGATGATTGGGAGACGGCCACTGAAGAACTACATTCAGCGCCCGGCCGAAGAGTTATATGACTTGCTGAACGATCCCTCGGAAACGACCAACCTTGCACTAGATCCACCATACCAAGATCTCTTGGTTCGTTTGCGGGGGGAACTTGAAGCCTGGCAGCGAGAGACTAAGGACCCGTGGTTCTTCCGGGACGGAGTGTCACTTCTGGAAATGCAAGGGCATCTTGACGCTGGGTTGAAAGTTCCCGATCGATTTGACTTTGATGTATCCGATCCAGGGTCGAGAAAGTAGAGACCTGGAGCTAGAAAATAAATAGTCTTAAATTGCATAACTCAACAAATGAACTGCATTCCTGCCTTTGACATCAAGTTAAGCAAAGTAGAAGCCACGCGAGGATGCCCCTGTTTCCCCACCTCGCCTCCAGTAACTTTGGGTCTTACATTCGTGATTGTGGAGTCCAAAAGTCGTCAACAGCGATTTGGAGATTTAATTTAGGGCGAACCTTCTCAACCCCAAAATCTCTCCGACAGCCTCGAAAAACTTCCCGCCAATCCCGGCAAGGCTCTCAAGCATTTCAACGACAACGTCCATCTCGAAGAAGAGTGACATTTCCATGAGATGGTTCTAGTTTATCGCGCGATTGCTCGTCTTCATTACGCCAAAGAGCCATATCACGCAGTATATATTTGTCCAATAACCCCCGAACTCATGGAAACCGGCACGCACCGAAAACACCCAGCTCGCCTATCAAGATGGCCCTCTCCTTCCTGAGGAAGAATCACCTCATTAAGCACTTCACTCCCCGCTTAGCTGCTGCCGTTGGACTTATCAGTCTGTCAACATTGAACTATGGGTTCGACAACCAAGGCATCGCAACCAGCCAAGCCATGGCATCCTACAAGCGGCAATTCGGTGTTTACGATCCGGAGACCGAATCCTGGGCTATCCCAACATACTGGACGTCTCTGTTAAACAGTTTGAATTTCATCGGCTTCGCAGTAGGTCTGTACCTCGGCAGTCTAGTCAGCGCACGGTACGGACGGCGCATGGCCATGTTCTCCATGTCTCTCTGGGCAATGATGTCGGCAACGGTACTCATCAGCTCGTCTCGCATCGAGCAAGTTCTAGCGGGCCGCATACTGAACTACACGTATATTGGCATGGAACTCGCAACGTGTCCGCCCTTCCAGGCTGAGATCATCCCCGCCCCAGTCCGTGGCTTTGCCGTAGGCACTTACCAGGCAAGTCTGCTCGTCGGCGGGATTCTCATCAACAGCGTGTGTCTTGGAACCAGCGATTTGACGACGAATGCGGCCTGGAGAATTCCACAGGGCCTATTCTATCTCGTCCCGAGCATTGTGGCGTCCTGTATCTGGTTTATCCCCGAATCCCCGCGGTGGCTTTTGCTTCAAGACCGACCCGATGACGCCCTAAAGTCTCTTCGGGAGCTCCGCGGCCTCGGACCGGAAAGTTCAGAGCCCGAGGAGGAACTTGCCCGTCTCCAGACCTCCCTCATCCACGAGCAGAACCAAGGCACATACGCGGACCTATTCCGCGGGAGTAATCGACGCCGCACTCTGATCGCAATGGGTATGAACTTTTTCATCCAAGCCACTGGATCACCATTTACAGCAGCATATGGGACGCTTTTCGTGCAATCCCTGAATTCGATCAATCCGTTCCAGTTTTCGCTGATGAGCTCGTGCATCAACACCTTCTCTTGCTTGGTGGCCATCTATATTACGGATAGGGTCGGTCGCCGACCAATCCTGATGATCGGGTCTGTGCTTCAAATCACCTGGCTCTTCACCATGGGTGGAGTGGGCACCATCGCGAATCCAACCATGGCACAGACACAGGTCATCGTCGCTGCCACAGCATTGTCCTCGGCTAGTCTGTGCTTCAGCTGGGATCCGCTAAACTACATCGTTACCACGGAATTGCCTGCATCCCGACTCCGTGATAAGACCCAGCGGGTTGCATCCATAGTTAACATTGCAACAAAGTAAGTCTCCTCTCGATCCTACCCAACCGAGACTCTGTACTAACCCAGGCTTCAGTTTCATTTTCTCCTTTACAACGCCGTACCTCCTCAACGCGCCGTACGCGAACCTCCATTCGAAGGTCGGTTTTATCTTCGGATCCATTGCATGCTGTTCCCTAGTGTTTGCCTACTTCTGCGTACCGGAGATGAAGGGGCGGTCTTTGGAGGAGATCAATACCATGTTCCAGGAGGGCGTTGCGCTGCGGGACTTTGGCAAGTACCCGCGTGTTGAGGTTGTAGCTGTGGAAAATGAGAAGTCTAGAGAGGAGCTTGGAGAGTCTCGGGACTCTCCAAGCGGGTGAGAAATAGGAGATCATCTTCTCAGGATGTACATCGAGTCCCTCGCAAGATATAGATTCCTCATAGTCTCCAGGCCGGCACAGAAGACCACAATCACCGAAATATCCTCGCCGGTTTCTCCCTCGTAACCTTCTCCCAAACGCGCTCCCTCAAATTCTCCAAGATCCCCCGATTATCAATAACCCTGAACGGCTCCTTCACATTTAAATCCTCATTCCTAACACGATCCTTCCCCTCCCGGGTATATATGCGGCCAATCACTTCCCCAGACACATTGGTCCGGGATCTCGCACGCAAAAGGCCTCGATTATTGGGCGGGGATCGTCGAAGCAAGAGGCTGTCCGGGTAGAGGTCCTGTATAATCCAGATATCTTGACGTAGACTTTTGCTTCCCGGGCGAGCCTAATGAGGGACGTGAAATCCTGGTGGTCGAAGAGGGGAGGCCGGTTCCGTATCGAACTTCGCAGTAGGTGCGGTCACAAACATTTTCCAAGGTGGGCTAATCTTCCCAAGTCTTCGGTGTCATAAGATATGTCGGCTAATTGGGCGTTTAGTCACGACACTTGGCCAACCTATGGAGGTCCTCAAAACACATGGCTTGAACCTCGGAGGTGTACGGTGAGGTGCGAACAAGGGACGTTGGTGTACAGTGAGACATCCGTTTTTGGCTTGGGCTACTTGTACCAGGTCCGCCCCATTCCAGTTCTAGGTATATATATAAATTTCCTTCAGGAGAATAGTAAGGTGGTTCAATAGATATGTTGTCAAAGGGGACTCATTTGCATTGGGAAAGTCTCTGTTGCGAATTATCCGCGCATCAAAGCAATCTGCACCGCCATACCCGCTCCTAAGAAGCAGTTCGAGGGACCACGCTGTCTTTTCGCCGGGGAACCGCTCCGGCGCTGTCAGGAACCGACTAAGGAGGTCATTGATGCTTTATTGGCGGAAGGTGTGCTTGAGAATTGATACCTGCGTGAGGAAATGGCTGTTTGACCCTTTTTGCTCTCTGGCTTTGGGTTTTGGATGTATGGATTTGACTACATGTGAGGATAGAAGAGTGAAGTGATAGGAATAAGATGCGTACTAATTTGAAGAAAAAGCTCTGAATCTGTTAGCTATAGCCAGCATACGGCGGCCCAACTTCTGAAGGCTTTATTGAATCTTAAATGGGGTTTCTAAGCCATCTGTCATCCCGTTTGCAGACATGGCAATGTCAGAACAGGTGGCAGGCTGATGAGGGTACTGGAGAGATTAGAATTTGTGGCATTGCACCCGGGCTCCTCGAGGTTGATCTCTTGCCATGAAATAATAATTATGTGCGATCTTTTTAGATGCGGGGCACCCTGTAGTAACCTTGAACGTTAGACGTCTAACTCACCTCAGTGCGATCTAGGTCAAGAAAAAGCCCAACGTTCTCACACTAGAAGAACCTATCAGTATTGACTCTTTACCTAAACCGGCGAATCTCCTAATGCTCTTTTCCTGCCATTTCTAGATCTTGCAATGGCTCCTTTGGTCAGTCTTCCGTATTACGAGGCTGCTTTGCCTTGTCCTCTCCCAACGGAGACTGAGATCGATGGCGCCCCTGATATCTCCCTGAATTATGGAGAGCGGAGGGTCGTTCGAGTCGGGAGCCATTTTGTTGTCAAGTTCGGTAGAGGCATCAATCTCATGGAGGGCCAGAACATGATCTTTGCTAAAGAGAACACCAGTGTTATTGTTCCTCAAGTCTACGCCCTTTACTCGAACCCAGAAACGGGGAAGAACTACATTATTATGGAACAAATTCATGGCGAAACACTACTACATTTATGGCCTGGGCTGTCTCAATCTGATAAGGACTTGATATTGACTACTTTGAGAAGTTATTTCGATGAGATGAGGCGCTTGCCGTCCTCGGGTTATTATGGTTCCTTAGGGGACGGTGCTCTTCTTGATGAGATTTTTTGGACGAAAGAAGCAGAGGCATCCATCAACGGCCCCTTTACAAGCGAAGATGCGGTCAACGAAGCATTCGCACGGAAATACGTTTACGATGGCCGGCCTCCCTTTAGAGCCGAGTTCTACCGCCAATGCCTGCCACATATACTCCATGGACATCCCCCAACGTTTACACACGGAGACTTTCAAAGGAAAAACATTATCATTCAACGCAGCGAAAAGGAGGACCAGATTGGCCAAGAAGCAAACCAGGGAATGAGGGCAGTTGTGTTGGATTGGGAGAAGTCGGGCTGGTATCCAAGTTACTGGGAATACTGTCTTGCTGTTTGCGCATTGCGATGGGACGATGACTGGTGTCTTTGGCTTAAAAAGGCTCTGCATCCGTTTGTCGCTGTGTCTGCCTGGATGCAGGCGTTGCGGTTAGAACTATGGTCTTAGGAACTACTCCTGGAGGTGGCATGGTCAAGGAGAGATGGATAGAGAGCAGGCGGGAGACAGATTATTGAACCTTTATACCGCACTTGGGGAAGCATGGGACAGAACTTGAGAGTCAATGTAGAGAAATATCAACACTTCCTTTTGGGCACTTTATTCTTCCAACTTTTAGGGTTCAGTTCCCCGCGCCCTCTTTATCTACATATGGCTGCACTCGGCTTGCCTCACAGTTTCCCTTAGCATACGGCAATTGGGCACGGATGCTCAAAAGGAGGTTCCCACTACTCAGATGTCCTTGGATTGTTTGCTTTTCACGCCGTTCAGTTTATCTATGAACGAAATGAGACAGTTCAGGAGCCAAACATGGCGGTTGAGATATTCTAGAACCATAGCGAAGTGTAACAATTGGGTTAGGGCTTACAGTTGCTAGCTTGTATTAAGGTTAGAGCTGAACAGTACAGCAGAAGTTGTACTCCGTACTGATGCAGTACATAGACACCCGGCTAAGAATGACTCGCTTCTTGACCTAGGATTTTCTGAAGGTAGATGCAGACGATGTCAATCGTGGATACCACGGGCCAATGCCCTTAGGGTGGTCATTTGTAGTCAGGCATGCTGCCGGAATACACCAAATAATAAACTCAATTCAGGAAGGCGTCTGCTGCTAAAGACGATTTGGTCAAGACTCATTTTTCCGTCTGGCCGCCAGAAACGCTGGCCACTCGTCCTATTGACTGGTTGAATGTAAATTGCTGTCATGTGATGGTTTAGTATGACGTCACTAACAAAACACTATTGTGAGCTAAATCACATGACTGCCATCCCTGATGCTCGTCACTAGTCGCGGATTACGTCTGTTGAAATCCAAGTTTCATGTCGAAATCTCGCCTTTGCCTTGTGCCCCCAATAATAGTTCTTATCCAATCCTGTTGATTTGTCCTCATCTCAGCCCTGCCCCCTAGCCTCTCTCCATGACGCCGACCCGCGCTGAGTGCTCCATGTTCCACCGCAGCCTACGACTCGCGTCACTTTCTGGGCTGGGCCTTCGCTGAGCTGTCCCTGAACATGGTCAAGCCACTTCGCTAGTCGGATCGCCAGCTGCATGACCTCTAGGCCTGCAGTTCCTTTATCTTACTTGTAAACACCGTGACTAGGGCCACTCATCGCCTTTGGAGCGAGTGGTTCTCTCAATTAGTTTCGCTCCTGATAAGCTTCTAGCCCAATTAGAGACTTCAAGTCGCCGAACTTCACGATGCCTCATCCACAGTCCACGTCACAGAGCTCGCCTTTCCCGAGCAGGCCTGTCGCGGGCGATGGGCGCTCCCCTTATCCTCCCTCGGGGGACTCCAGTCTCCACGTTCAACCACCTGAGGAACGGAGACACGAGGCAGGTACGGGTAGCAGATCAGACTCGAACAAACCTAAGCGGAAGAGAAATCGCCATCGAAAGCGTCGGAATCGCAGACAATCATTCCTAGCCGCAGAGGACTCGCAGCCCAACGCCCCGCCTACAGTTCCGGAAAACGAGACGTTGAACGTGATGGCGGGGAATCAGAGCCGGCCGCGGGGCTCGACCCCATTTTACAAGCTTGGAGGAGATTTGAGCAATACAAGTCTGGAGAGCGAGGCTTTGCTGGATCATCGGTATATTTACGCTGCAACTTTATGAAATCTGCAGGCAGTTGCTAACATACTGGTTTGCTGAAATAGAGACCAGCCGATGATGAGGCCCCGCAGGGAGAGTCGTCTAGCACAGTCCTTCCGACCTGGTTCAATGTCAAATTCATTTCGCGGCCCCGACGCAAGCTCCCGCAGCCTCTTGAATCACGGTCACAGTTCGTACGCAGACGATAGCGAGCACGAGGAACCGGATGATCGGACGCCGTTGATGAGACCGTCCTCTAGTCATACAGCTACACAGCTACGCTACGGAGCCGATTCCAAAGCCAGTCCATTTTCGTTCCGTCAACGTCGCCAATCAGCTCAATCTGGCTCATCTGGCCGTTCGCCCCGCGATGTACCCAACCACGACGTTAATAACCCTCCTTCAATTCCTGGGACGCCTAAGTTAGGGCTAGACTTGGGGTACAACGATGCTGTTGTGACAGGGGCGGAGTTTGATTTCGGCATTGACAGGGATTTGGATGATCGGTTTGACTCATCCCGGCCGCACGATATGGTGATCGATATGGAGGGCACTGCTCAACGGTCTAAAAGCTCGCCTGGCTCCGTCGCATCGTCTCTGCAGCGTCCTCCACGCGAAGGGCTCCACCGACGGTTTACTGTTCCAGCTGAAGAGGACGTTTGCTTCCCGCAAGAAGATGTTTCTGAGGCGGCAGAATGTGCTCCAGTCTTGTCGCGAGGAGACGAACGGCGTAGGCGACGGTTCAAAGAGTGGCCGGATTTGTCTGTTCTGGAAGATTGGAGCCGTGAGGAAAAGGAGGATCGAACGGGCGTTCTTCGTGCAAAGAAGATTAGCGAGCCTATGCTTGTCGAAGGCCGCCTCCGTCCACAGTACCGATTCTGGCGCCGCGAGGAAGACGAGGCTCCGTACCGATTCACCTACTTCAACGAGGAATTTCAAAGCACTATCCACGCACAGACAATTTCTGAGTTGGTCCAACCAGGCGGCAGCTTCCGTGAACTTTTTATTCCTGACCCGCCTGAACTGGAGGATTCCTCGGACGAGGAAGATAGCGATTCAGAGCATCGCCGGAGTGACGCCCCGACGAATGGTTACCGTAGTTCAAATCACAGCCCTGCCTTCAGGTCAGCTACACCCTCCAACAATCACGAAACGCATCAATCGCCAGACCCGAGAGCGCACCTTCGGACGTCCATCATAAGTGAAGCTATGTCAGAAGGGCGGGCATCCACCGACATAGGTAGAGACCATCCCGGAGCTCCTCCGAAGCAAAAGCGATACGGGCCTCGACCGACGTTCTGGCTCGACGTTACTTGTCCGACCGACGCAGAAATGCGGGTAATCGCCAAAGCTTTCGGCATCCACGCTCTGACGGCGGAGGATATCATGATGCAGGAGGCACGTGAGAAGGTTGAGTTGTTCCGAAACTATTACTTTCTGAATTACCGGACTTTCGAGCAAGACCCAAACAGCGAACACTATCTACAACCGGTGAATATGTATGTCGTTGTCTTCCGCGAGGGTATCCTGTCATTCCACTTCTCGCAGACACCGCACCCAGCAAATGTGCGGCGACGCATCCGCCAACTGATGGACTACTTGATTCTAAGCTCAGATTGGATATCGTATGCGCTTATTGATGACATCACCGACGTCTTCGGTCCTTTGATTCAAGCTATCGAGGATGAGGTCGATGAAATCGATGAAATGATCATGCATATGCACTCTGATGAGGCGCCTGCAAGTTCAAGCCCGAAAGAAGAGAAGGAGCAGAATGTAGTTCCAGGCCCAGGCGAGATGCTACGACGCGTGGGCGTGTGTCGTAAGAAAGTTATGGGAATGTATCGACTGTTGAGTAACAAGGCAGATGTCGTCAAGGGCTTTGCCAAAAGATGCAACGAGCATTGGGAGGTGGCGCCCAAGTCAGAGATCGGTCTGTATCTGGGCGATATCCAAGACCACATCATGACCATGACCAGCAGCTTGACCTACTACGAAACGTGAGTTTACACCTTTTGAGTATTTGTTTTTTTTTTTTTTTTTTTTTTTTTTTGCTCCTTACGCCCATACGGCCTTGCGCTAATCCGGCTTCTGCAGGCTCTTGTCACGCGCGCACAGCAACTACCTGGCGCAGATCAACATCCACATGAACGAGCGACAAGAGCAAACAGCCGATGTACTGGGCAAGCTTACCGTTTTAGGAACCATTGTCCTCCCGTTAAACATCATTTGCGGTATGTGGGGGATGAACGTGAAAGTACCTGGCCAGGACGTGGATAGCCTGACATGGTTCTTCTCGAGTATGAACTCCCTGCGGTATAGATTGCCTGACGCTATCGCTAACTCACTCGTTTAGTCACGGCTGGTATAATCATGTTTGCGTTCGCATCATTCCTTATTGCGAAACGGGTGTACAATATTGTTTAGGGTCACGTGCTAGCGTACCGTACTGCTAAAGCAGTCTATGGTCCGATTTTTTATTATTAGCGTCTTGGGAAGTTTCATATGTCTACATGTACTGCGGTGTTGCCTGTTGGCTTTGAGGCGTTTGTGCTACTGGAAATGGCTTCGTCTTTGCTAGACAAATAGTCGGTTTTGGGATAGATCGCCAGCCAATAATAAAGAGTTGATTTTGCTTTGGTCGATGAGGCCTTGTTTTTATCCCTCATTCAAAGGCGTGAGGCCAAAGACTCCAAATCCTTGAGTGGCTGATTAACCCTGTAGATTCCAGACCTCAAGGGATGAGGTCATGGTGATGGTAACAAAGTCGTATGTATATGACGAAAATTACCGGCATACAGCCACACAATAGCGGGTAATAAATCATCAGTCTGTTTTGTCCTGGTACCGGTACCGGATCCAGACTTCGCAAGCAGCAGTTCCCAGATCTTGATCCTCAACCAAAAGACCAGGTTCCAGAGCTCGGTTTCATCCTTTATCATCGCTATTTTCGCCTCTTCCTTCTTTTCTTCTTCCGTGCATCATCCTTGACTATCGTCTCGCTCTAATCAAGATCTCTGTGCCAGGCTGACCACGCTTACAGCGGTCAACCTGCGTGCACCTACAGACTGGCAGCAGCCCCTCCTAGTGGACTCTCTCTTTGCGTGCGTCCTCCCCGGATTCTTCTCGGCTTCCCACGCTAGACTCTTCGCTCTTCTTCGTTTGACGTGGGCTCGCTTCATTGGGCCTCACCATTCCCCTCCCCTGGAGACTAGAGCCGGAGGGCTTGTTGATGGATATCCTCTCAACCCCAACGGCCGCCGGTGGAAGCCACGAAGAATACCTGTTTTGTGTTGACCTGGTGCAATCCCCGGCCGGATCCTCCCACCGCGACTATTATTTACCGTGACTTGACTGAGGTCAGCCCGGCGTTTTCCTCGGATCGACAAGCGATTTCCGTCAGCTAACGGGGCCGGAGCTTGTTCTAGACATTCAACCACCTCACCTCGCCTTCACCGTCTGTCTTGTCTTCTGACCAAGTTATGTTGTTGACTCTTGTCTGCCTCCTGTAACCTCGACTATTGGGACCCCCATTCCACTATTGATTGATTTGCTCGCTGTCGCCTCCTTTGCACGGCCGTGATTTGCCCCTTGGTCCTTCGGTATTTTCCCCATCAGCATGTGGCCGTTGGCTATTCGTCTGCCAATTGTCTCCCCCATGTAACGTGCTCTGTGCGACATCAGTCCATCTTCTTGTCATCCAACGCGTCGGTCTCTCTACTGAGCCTGCTCTCTGGCTAAATCAGGGGCTAGAATAGTCCTGGGGCTTTGTCTCAATTTTTTTCTCTTTTCTATTTTCGTTGTACTCTTTTTTGGCCCTATCAACTGCCCGCCGAACCGTTTTCCCGCCTCTTCCCGCCTTTATTTTTCTTTTTGCCCCTGTGATTATTTTCCTGTCTGCGTTTTTTATTTATTTTTTGTTTTTCTGTTTCTGCACTCTGGTTCCCTCTCGGATTCCCCTGACTTCTCATGTGCTTGTCAGCATTAACCTGACTCGATAGCGATCATGGCTGCGGAATCCGAGAGGTCGCCCTACCCTAACGGCACAGGTGGTGCAGGGAGTGGTGGACCCAAGGCTGCCCAAGATGATGTTCCTTCATCTCTTACCCGAAGATCCGCCAGCGAAAGCGACATGAGTGAAGTGCCACGTTCGACCACCAAAATCCAGGGCCACCTCCCCTTCCTCTCGCAGTTGCCCAAGCCCTCGCATCCCGTCCCAGGCGCCTCCGACCCTCCTTCAACCACGAACTCCACTATATCCTCTCGCGAACCCTCTCCCACCCGCTTCTCCCAAAACCTCCGCAGCTCGACCTCGACATCGACCTCTCGCGTTTCCTCCCGCTCACGGAAGCGCAAAATTGACCGCAGTCCACCACGTTCTGCTACAACAAGCCCGAGCCCTGGTCGGGAGAAGCTCCCACCTGCGACTACCGTGCAACGAGCGCCGTCCCAGCCCAATAAACCTCTCGTCCTTAGTCCTCCCCCAAATGTCGAACCGTCCTCCGATGCACCCAGCCCGGACAAGTCCAATATGCCGTTATGGGCCGGATCTCGGCGGTCGGAACAGGAACCCAACCAGCCGAACACTTCTAGCAAACGAACACAGACGCCGAACGATGAGTACGTCACAAAGTCGGACAGGAGCGCGCCTCGCCCCGTAAACAGAGGCGTCAACGGTTCCGGCTCCGCCTTGGAAACCGTGCAGGAGATGGCTAGCGATCAGTCGACCCCCTCAACTGACACCATACTTCTTCAATATACTCCGGATGATGATAGGTTGGAAAGTATTGACGAAGACTCTACGCCGAAGGCGTCAAGACTTCACACCGAGAGTGGTAGCGATAGTGGTGGGAATAAAAGCTCGGAGCAGATGGAGGAGAACCGCCGGCGTCCCTCGTTCGTGACGGGTCGACCCAACGCTCTTCTTAGTAAACGCTCCTCTACCTCGCTAAGCGGTAGCTCTCGCGCGAAACCTGCAGATGGCTCTGTTCGAAACATGATCGTCGAAACTGAAACCGTCACATCCATTCCGCAGGTTTCTGTCGGCGTGGGAGCCGGAGAACGAGGTACCTCTGGACGAGTAGACTCGGGAACCCTGCGGATGAAGCCCAGCACTGAAACCATCCGCCCGAAGAAAGAGAAAAGAAGAGCTCGGAAACCCGCCCCGCTTACAAGTGGCGCTGCTTCATCGAAAGCCGACATCTTCGAAGCCAAGGTCGCCAGCGCTGTCGACGAAGCCGATGTATCAGATTCAGACGAGACGTTTGTCTACGAGTCTAACCCCCCAGAGCAGTACCCTCGCCAGAGCCGATATCATTCACGTACGCCAAGCGCAACATCAATGGCAAGTCAGGTAGATGCGATAGGCGGCCGAAGTCGCGCTGCAATGAGGGAAGGAAATCATAGTGTGACAGGAAAACGGAGCATGAAGTTTACGAATAATACGTATACCAGCAGCGTTGACGGGGATGCCGACGAAATCCCGCGGTCTCACCCAAGAATGGATGCCAACGGCTCGCATACTCCGCGTCATCACCTCGGGCGCCATGGGCGACAGAACATGTATCCGTCTCTGTTCGACAATGATTCGCCTTTCCCGCAATCACAGGGACACAAATCCCCGCGGCACTTCCCTGGAAGTGGATTCCGACAGGCTAGACAGCCGGGCTCTCGCAATAACCAGAATTATCGAACAATCAACAGCTACAAGAAGGCTAGTGAGCTGTACGGGTATGATTTCGATGCCGAGGGCGCGGACGATGAACGAACACCACTAGTGGGTTCTCCACGTCAAACGCGCAGTCGTGGCAATCGGCGACCAAACAGTGCTAGCTTACGACAGATGGAGTACATGCAACAACGGCATCGCAGCTGTGTCTCTCGGTACGGCGCGTGTGTACTAATCAGCGTGCTGTTTTTCCTACTTGTTGGTGGTGGTGTTTCGTTCCTCGTCGCTATCACCAAGCCGCTCCTCGACGTGCAGGTCCTTGAAATTCAAAACGTTCTTGCCTCGGAACAGGAGCTTATGTTAGACCTCCACGTTCAAGCCGTCAATCCCAACCTATTCCCCGTGGTCATCGACGATATCGATGTGAATATATTCGCCAAGAGCCGCTACGTTGGAACGGATAAATTCTGGCGCGATCATGGCTCCGAAATAGACAGATTTCCGCGGGCAGAACGCAGGAAACGCGTGGACATGGCCCGTACTGTCCATTGTATTGACAACTCGGATTGCGAAAGCGACGGGCCATCTGATCAGTTGATACACAGCCAAGGTAGTCACGGTGGTGTAGACAAGGGTACTGATCCCATTCCGACTGACCCGGCTGGCGACCCACAGACCATGTTGATTGGTCGCGTCTTCCGACTAGACTCTACTCTGACTTTCGAGGCGTCGCCCTGGAATCATGTACCTTCTACCTCAAAGGGCCAGATTCGTCTACCACACCCGGGTAATGGTACGGAGAAGGGTGGCACAGAGCGGTGGGAGCGAGTCTTGCAGCATCCGTTTGAGCTGGTCATCGGTGGTGTCGTCCAGTATCAGCTCCCACTCAGCTCGCGCTTCCAGACGGCTTCCATCAGCTCCAGCATCAAGGTTACCCCGGACGACGGCGTCGGCAACGACGATCCCAATCATACTCCAGATAAGAACGAAACTGTCGGAGTCTCGACTGCCAACTTATCCCGCCGAAGTCTGTCTAGCGCATCGCTCCCAGACGGCGAGACCCTCAAGGCCGTCCAGGCCCTGATCGCAATGACCCGACGGGCATTTGTAGCCTGATTATTCCATCCCGGCTGTTTAGTTGGTCTTGCTGCTAAGACTACTCTAATACCCCCCCCCTCCCCCCCAAATGACGAGTGCATGGCAAATTATCATTCGTCTTTCCTTTATTTTTTTTTTTATCTCCTGTCTTACGATATACCCAAATCGCATACACTCAGCCTTCACCGGCGTTGGTCTCTTTTCATGATCATCTATCCACTGCATCGATCCATGATCCCGTTCCTTCCATAGATATTATGACTTTGTAAATATATCATCCGCGGTGGCTTTCTTGCTTCTTCTCGTTTCTTCTCATGCCTAACGTTCTAACGGCCCAAAACATCCATGGCGTACCCATCGGTTAGATCTGACGAAGCGGCTCTTTTTACGATGATAAAATTTCCTTTTCTACTTTTGCCTTCGAGCCTACATATTTTTCCCATCCTTCCGGCCTTTCTTCCCCTCTATCCATACCTACCTATCTGTTTAACCTTCCTCCATTCCCGCCCCTCCCTTTTTTTACACCTACCCCTACAACTACCCCCTTCCCTTTCGCCTCTTCCCTAGCCAAACCATCGTTTACTCGGCGACACAAAAGCAGTGACACAACAAAAGCTTTGAGACCCCCGATCAAGATATGATATGCGGAAATACGATGTATGTATGTATGAATGAATGCTATGCTCTTGCATCAGCGCGGCGCTGTGGGCTCGTTTTATCAATTGAAAATATATTTTGTCCTAGTGTATCTATCTATCTAAACTTATTAAGCTAAATTTATTCATATCCATTCTCTCTGATTGATACCGTAGTATTTCCTCGCTCGATTTGTTAGGTAGGGTATTCGGAAAGTTAATTCGGGAGAGGTGAGAGATGTTAGAGTGAGCTTGGAAGGTAGATTTTTTATGTGTTTTCCCGTTTTCCCGTTTTCTTCTTCTGTTTATTTACTTATTTTTATTTTTTGAGAAGTCATAAGTTAACAGTCAGCTGGTTCTTCAGGTAATAGTCGCGTCTTGATCCGTGTATGTATAGTGGCATAATTATATATTTGAGCTTGAACTCCATCTAGCTCTGAGCAGGCCTCCTCATAATACGATCATTAAGTACCCTGTATAAGCCTAGTAAGATCACGTTGCATTGCATAAAACCAAACCAGTGTAGTACCATAGATCATAGATCATATAGATAAGGCCGTGAGTCATGACCAAAAGGATTATCATGGAAAACATGGGCATCATAAATTCATCATAAAACGCAGCAAAATCCCCACCCAACGAGACAGCAGAATTACGCAAGTACCTTGAAGTCAAAAAAAAAAACCTTACACAAACATCCGGTTGACGCGCTTCATGAAATGCTCAAATCGATCGGCTACTGGGTCGTCACTTGGTTGAGGGAGGAGGCGACCCTCGCGGTCGAAGCGATCAGGCAGGTCAATGGTTGCATCAGAATCCGACTCGAGTCCGTTCTCCCGGGGTTCCTTTTTCGTTGTATTTCGCTTCGATTGATAGGGGTCAGAGGAGGAATGGCGGCGCCGGTCAGAGCGGCGACGACGCCGACGGTGACGGCGGCGGCGACCTGAGTCCATTGCATCAATTGTAGTATCGCTGTCGTCCGTCTCGTATCCATTCTTTTCTTGATTGGGTTCCGGTTCCACGTCAAAGGCAACAGATTTTGACTGGGGTGGTTCGCTCCCAGCGCGTGACCGTCTGCGCGTGGAACGCGGCATACTTAATCGAGAGGGATCCTCTAAACCTGGACGTAATTTCTTAGCATGGCATTGGAGTAACACGTGAATGACTCAACACACCATCGTGAGGTCGGTATTGTGTAGCTGGAGGGGAAAAGTTCCGTGCAGTACTTACATTCTCATCTGCCCTCCGAGATCGATTTCCGTAGGCATCCGGCCCAGGAGGGGGAGGATAATTGTACTGTTGCGGGGGAGCAGCATTTGGTGGGGGAGGATAATCTGCTGGGTTGTACGGGCTTGGTGTCGCAGGAACAGGCGCTGAACCTGGAGGAGGGGGGTAGTAGTTGGCAGGCCGGAACTGGGGATCAAGCGACGCGCCTGGAGCAGGAGAAGGCGGGTAAGGGCCAGGGCTGTAGGGTTCCTCATAAGGACTTGGGCGTCCATCATCATATCCTTGACAAGGATTAGCCAAGAGGGTGTACTTGGCCGCTGGCTACAAGCTCAATACTCACGCTGCCTGTCCCTGTCCTCCCTCTCTCGCTCTCGATGCTGCGAGTATTTATGGGCCGCATACCCAACGCCTGTGGCGGCCAGAGCAGCCCCTGCTAGATCGCGAGATCGGCTGCGATGCCTGTGACGGCTTCTGCGTCTTCTGCGGTCTTCACCGCTTGACTCTGGGGAGCTGCTGCTGAATCGTGCGCGGCTGCGACTGCGGCTACGGCTCCGGGTACGTCCTCGGTGTCCAGCAGCACCACGAGCTACTGGGTCAGAGGCATCAGTATGATACCCCTGAGAGCTGACAGGGCGCCCGTAATAGTTTGCAGCGGGAATGCTTCCAGTAACCGGGTGGTCACCGTATTCAATCAGGCCGGCAGAGTCCCGGGTAGGGTCCGGATAGATTTCGGATGGCGGCCGGCCTCGTGACCTGGATCGTCGACGTTCCTTGCGGTGTGTCGCCTCCTCAGCTTCCTTGTCCTTCTTCTTGTCCCATACATTCGCGGCGACGGCAGATCCTAGACCGGCTGCAACAACAGGAAGAGCTTTCCTGAGCCTGCTCTTGGACCGCGAGCGAGATCGTCTGCTTCTTGATTTGCTTCGAGCTCGCTCAACTAGACCAGCTACGGCAGCACCCGCTAAGCCGGCCTCTGCCATATGCTTACGGCGGTGTGACTGACTGCGCTTATCGTCGTCGCCGCCTTTGACCGATCTAGACGAGCTGACTCCTCGACGATGGCGCGAGCGACTGCGTCGGTCGTTATTCGACTTCTTCCGAGCTAAAGCGACGGCCCCGGCAATAGCTGCGGCTCCCAGACCGATCTCGGCAAAAGTTCGAGCACGGGAGCGGGAATGAGATCGACTGCGGCTACGTCGATGGCGTGAGTGACTGTGGCTATAGTGGCGATGGTGACTGTAACGCGAGCTACGATCATCGTCGAAAGAGTGGGAGCGATGACGGCTCTTGCTGCGGTAGAAGTCTTTTGCTCGCGAGGCGGCTTCGACTGCAACGGCTCCCAGGGCACCCGCACCTACGTCGCGCCCGAGACGGCCAATTCCGCCAGAGACCTCCTCTCCGTTCTTCCTTGAGCGGCTACGCAGCAGTTCTGCGGCACCGACCCCGACCAGAGCGCCGGAGGCAAGGTGGCGGCGATGGTGGTCATCGTATTCCTTGGTCTCTTTGCGGATGTAAACCATGCTGTCGTCGCTGCTGTAGTCATCCTCGCGGCGACGGGTGGCCTGGGAGACAGAGTCACTAGGACTGAGCTCGCGGCGGATGCGGCGGTCATCATTGTCATACTCTCGGACACGGCGGTGATAATAGTAGGCAGGCTCTCGGTCCACCTCTGACCGGTGGATCATCTCGTAGTCGGATTCGCGTGGGTTGATGTAGACGGGACCTCGAGCTTCTTGAATGATTACTGGCTGATCTTCACGAATGACGATGGGATTAGGGTTACGGTGCGGGCGTTCCGTCACAGTATACTCACGTTCGTAATAGTCTCTATCGGAGCGATCGTAATCAGTCTCACGTTCGTAACGCTGAACCATGATGGGCTCTTCGCGATCTGTGGTGCGCCGAATAACCAATTCACGCTCGCTGGGGCCAGAGTCTTCGCGCCGAAATAGAAAGTCTCGTTCTCGCTCTCGCTCTCGCTCTTCTGGAGGTATGACGTAGCGTTTGACGGAGACGCCTGAAGAACGGGGATCGTCCCAGTCGGTTTCTCGATCGCGCTCTCTGTACATGTAAGAAGACATGAGGGGCTGTTTGGGAGGAAGAGTTGTTGAAAACAATGAAAGTGCGGATGAGGAGTGGCGGGGTAGGAGATAAAGAGAGTGAGACGAGGGAGCAGGGCCACAGAAAACCGGAACGGGCGGCTGGGCTGAAGCACTGTAAATGTAGTGGGGTAACTAGAATCGAGACCAGGCTGAGTCAAGCGTGGTTATAAAGAGATGAGAAATCGAGAGAACACAGAAGAGGCCAAAGGCCAATCGACGGCGCACTCGTTGGATTGGGGCGCAAGGCAGAAATATGGATGAAACGAGACACGATGGAAGCGAAGGGAATCGACAGTTGAAGACAGCGCAAATGCAAGAGCGATGAAAGGATGATATCAGGGCTGAGGCTGGGGCTGAGTGGATGGAGGCCGATGGAGGGGCAAAGCTAGTGGCTTGGTGGGATGCTATGACGCGATGGCTATATGAGAGAGGCAATATAGCGGCAGATCGCGATAGGCAATAGCAGTCCCAGGACACCACAGAGAATACGAAACTGCGATGGAGAAGTGATGAAAACGCAAGGATTAATGACGGAGGACGAGGATGAAGAGTTGCTGAGACAGAGGTGCAGAATAGAGAAGAAAGAGAGAACGCACGTGAAAGCAGCCTCGTGATGAACCTCAATCAGTCAATACCACCTTCCCTTTGGCAGTACCATCAATAGTGACTTGTTGAGTACTTTACAACTACAAGTCGCCTCGAGCCTCAAGGACTCTCTTATAACCGACCTCTCCTGTCTTATCCTCGAAGACGATGAAAGAAATCAACAAAGGCTGAGGCTGAAGCAGTGCCCGACGGCTTTCATCACAAGATCGGGCTTCTGTCGGGCAACGTTTGTTTCGCCGTGCTCTCGAGGATGGGGTAGGTGGTCATGCAAATCTCTCACGCTGACCGATATTCTCTTGCTTGTTTACCTGTTTGTCTACTCCTGTTGGGTTCCATGGATAGCGGAAATGAGCGGTGGGCCGTGGCGAGCCGTTCCACGGGGGCGAAGACGGGTTGTCTGCTCCCAACCATGGACGCAATGAAGCCAAAAACATCGACAGTTCGTTTTCGCGGAAAGAAAACTGCCTGCTTCCCTGACCTTCAAAGCGTGGGGCTGTCACTGTTCAGTCCTTCTCCTCTCTATCGTCTCGCCTCCTGAGTGCGATGGGGTCGAAGGCCTTGGTCGATCGGATGCATCAATAATCTCACTCTTGCGTCCTTGGTTCAACTCTAAATCCCATAGGTAGCACTTGAAGTGCCAATCAATCCGTGTCGCGGCGATGGGGAATCCTGCACACGTACTTCTGTTGCATTTCCGCAGCGGCTGGTTGGCTTGCATGCATCGGACGGGCGGAGAATCTCCTGCTTCGAGGACCTTCGAGCCACCTTCCAGAAGCACTTCCCCGGCTTTTTACCCTTTTGCACCTCCTGCTGACAGGTGACTCAGGGATTTTTTACCAATTAGGACGTCCACATCATCAAATCCACATTTCCCCAAAAGAGGTTGTCTTGCCCATCGCACCAAGATGATTTTTTTTTTTTCACTTGGGAAGTTGAGAGATCATTTCTCTCACTGTTTCAATTTCGCAAGGGTCCAGCTGTCGCCCCACAACTGCTCGTGACAATACGAAGCAGTTGCGAGTCCTGGCGAAACACTGTTCTCGCCACGAGCCACCAATTTGCGCTCTGGGCCTGTACCATACTTTTTGTCCTCCCCAACTTCACGCCGTCGCCCCTAGTTGATGGGGCTGCCCCGGAGTTTTTCCGTAGCGAGGCAGCCTGGAGAGTGCAGCTACTCAGCGCTGATAGCGACTGCTGACTGCTGATCGCTGGCCAACAAGCAACGATGGCCAACTCCAATATTTGAAATGCGAGCTTCGGCTACAACCGACGTAGTGAATCTGACACGGTATTCCCCGAGACATATCTGAGAGCCACCACGATCCAATGCCGGGGACTAACAGAATAATAGCACTGATTCAACTATAATATTAATGCCGATGTCTAATTCCGGTATATACCGCATCGAGACAGAGATCGCTGCTGCGTTTTGACCTCCTCTCAAAGGCCCTGGGCGAGGATCGGCCGCCATTATCATTGGTGGACCAGGCACGCCATGGTGCCTCAAAGTTTATCGCAGAGAGAACTTCAAAATTGAGACCCAATTGCCTGGACACAAATGACATTGGTGGCCCACTCAAACCATCGTTCAATAGTCTTCCTGGGCCGTCAACCCCATTTCCCCTTTCTCGCGTGGCAGGCAACGTGGAAACCCAGCGTCGCAGAGTCATTGGCTCACGCTTGCATTCGAGAAGCCGCTCATGCAAGACAGATGCGCAGATCATCTTTCCATTGGCCCGCTAACTCGTGCATACCAGGGGCGCAACAGCATAAGTTTCTGGAAGCACACTGCACGATCTGACCAAAGTGGAAAATAAACTCAAATCTTCTGGCGGCTCTCTTCAACATACTCGGTTTGCATATAAGTGGCGGTGTTGGTCATTGCAGCTATTAGCTTGACTAATTCTTCCAACAGCGCAAAGTGAAGTTCAGGGTTGAGTTTGCTGCATGACTTTAAAGCGCCACCTTCCCGAGTTATGACTGAAGATTTTCTTTTATCAATCCACAATAGCTATTGTCTCGTTGATCTGGCTGCCTAACTTTTAACTTCAGAAGCCTTATAACCTCATTACTGCTGACATACCCTGGTCGTGACTACTGGTTGTTTCCCTACGGACCCTTTTCATTCATTCGGTTTCTCCTCCCATATCACTCGCACAGCACAATGACACCCTCTTCTCGGCCCACCGGCAAGCGGCTACCGATCAGCTGCCAGGCTTGTCGAACGAGGAAGATCCGTTGTTCCCGGGATGGACGTCCTTGCCAGACGTGTGTCCGACGTGGTCTGGGCGCTGAGGACTGCATATATCTAGGTCAGCCAAGACTATCGTCTGAGAACTCGTTAACTACGGACGCCACGGTACAGAACGAATTGCTCGCACGAATCCGCAATCTGGAGGATCTGCTTCATAAGCAAGTTGGCTCACAGCCGGGCTCTTACTCTCCACTACCCTCGCCGAGCTTGACAGGGACGTTCTCCGAGTCAGACAGTTTTGTCGGCTCAGGTTCTGAACATACCCGAAATTCTTTGCTGAGTAGCGTCGGCACATTGCAGACCTTTGCATCAGGATACGTCCGATATTTGCCGTTGGCGCCACAATGGAGCTCAGCCAACCACGCCAGTTCTCCAGGAGGTCCTCTGCTGGATGTCAACTCTGAGATTCCCGATGATGATGACGATTTATGCATCCCATTTGCGGGAAGTGTAGCATCACGAGAAGAATTACTCGCCATTCTACCACCAAGCCGGTATTGCGACGCCCTCAAAGATGTCTACTTTCGTGTTTTCTCTCCCGTAAGTCACTTACATTCTCGCGTGTTGTCTTCCACTAATAGTTTTAGCTTTTCCATATTCTTCATGACCTTACGTTCGAAGCCGAATACCAGCAATTCTGCCATGACCCTAATAGTGTTACAACCGCATGGATTTCTCTACTGTTTGCCATTCTCTCCATTGCTGTAACCACTCTTCACGACGATGATCCTCTGCTCTCTGACCTGGGCCGAGAGAAGACTGTCAGCCGCAATGTCAAAGTTCTCTCCGCTCGCTACCGGTCTGCTGCCTTGCGGTCCCTGGCCGCGGACGGAGTGATGTCCCGCCACTCGATCAACTCGTTACAGTCCCTCATATTGATTATTTATGCACGGTTTCACCGCGGGTTGCCAACCTGGACTTTGCTGGGCTTCACTCACCACACTGCGACCTCCATGGGCTGCCATGTCGACCCGGAACGGTTTTCTCTAGGCCCTATCGAGCGAGAAGAGAGACGGCGCGCGTGGGCTGGATTGACAATGCTGTATGTCAACCAAAACGTCATGTTCGGCAACCTGAATCCGGGGTTATCTTCGTTTGGTGTGAAGCTACCTCTGGACGTCAACGACGTGGATCTCCTTACTAGGACTGTCTCAGAGCCTGTTCCTCGTCCAACGCAGATGACCTATCTACTGCTACAATACCGGCTGCACAATATCAGCTCCATGATCTGTGACACTCTATTCAGCTTTCCGCCCAGATATTCAGTCGCTCAAATCGAGACCGAGATTCTCACAGTGCATGAAATGTGTGAGAAGCGTTACCAACTGGAGCCGGGGACTGATCCTCTTCCCGTTCACCATCTTGCCAATTTAAACATTCTCTACAGCTACATACATCAGCTATACCTTTTGCTCCTCCGCCCAGCCCTATGCCGTTATCTACAAGGCGACATCACGACCGAAACTTGCGCCGCACGAGCAAAGTGCGTCGCTTCAGCAAAAACGTCTCTCGCTATTCACCAGACTCTCTACGAATCCCCACAGTTCGCCGCATACAAGTGGTACAACAGTGGCCTTGGAAGCTTCCACGCCTTCCACGCTGCTGTCATCCTCTGCATTATGCTCATGTATCCAGAAAATCACTATGAAGCCAACGACACCAAGGATATCCTCTGGAAATCTCTGGACATATTTGCATCTCTCTCCAATCGCAGTAATTTCTGCAGCAAGGCCGTGCCCGTCCTTCGTCAGATTATGTAAGTTTACGTCAACTCTCAAGTACATAACTCAAGAATTAACAATTGTAAACAGTGACGCCGCCTGCTCCAAATCATACCACCGACAACAGCAGCAATTACTGACCCCGCCTTTGGATACGGCTGGCATGCTCACGCCCACAACGCCAGTCACGGCTACACCCCCTACGAGCTACGCCCAGTCTCCCATGGAGTACGTCTCTGAGACGCTTCTCGCTCAGCTTCATCCGCAGAACTGGATATCGCCTACTTCTGTCCCTTGGGACGGGTGGGACTGTCTCTTTCTCTTTTCGTCGCCCACATCTGCACCTGCACAGTTTATCACTTGATAAGTCTACTGTTCAGTAAAGCAAGTATTCATTGCTGATGGTTCGGTAAATTTGACTATATTACCGAGCCACTATGCAACCCACCGTGAACCCAGTCGGTACCACAACGCCGTGCCGCCTATGGTGGAGCGGCTGCTTCCGTGCTCTTCAGCTTTGGGCACAGGCGGTTGACCTGTAAGCTGGCAATGGACATTCACGCGATATAAGAGGAAATATGCTGCACTCTTCCTCGGGGTGGGGTGTATTACGGGTTTGTCAAGGTCTCCTGTGTTGAATAAAGTTTGGCTGGAACTCCAGCCCCCGCTCGAAGGGTGAAGATTCGATGGATTCGAGAGACACTGGAAGGGAATATCTCCCGGCTTGGCACAGTGCTCAACTATTCCATCTCTTCAATCAAATACCCCTATCCGTGCACTATCATACTGCGGGGAACCTTCTTACCCTTCACACAACTAGATAAAAAGCCACCACTCTCCGGAAGATCATAGACTGTAATAGAATTCACAGTTACCTAGCTGGCCAAGTCCTATTCAATATCCTGCCTAGATTCTTTCCCGCTAAGTTATATTAACCGTAACATCACCCACTCTTGTCCGCCTATTCTAGAGATTTTTAAGCTATAATCATGCGTACAGCCTTGTCGTTAGCAAATCCGACCTCGGCAACATCTACCCTTGCAGACGGCACTGGTTCTCAGAGCCCCTTTCTACTATTCTTCCCCCTCGAACGTCTCCCTAACCCCGACGAGAGCCTTGGAGATTTTTTGGGCATCAGAAATCACCATACAAAGGAACAATTGGACGGCAACTAGCCAGCGCGCTACCTGAATTACGTTGATCCCGACAACTACAACGTCAAGGGGCGAGAGCCACAACCAACCGAAACATTGAGGGCAATTACGCGTACCCAGTTGAGAGCGCGGCAGGTGCGCTGGGCCGTGCATCTTGATGGCTGTCTCTCGCAAAAGAAAACTAATGTATCGGAGAGGTCAGAGCTTAACCGCACATTGGAAATGACACCATGGCTCAAGGTAGCCGCTCTACCCGTGCCCTGCTACCTTGAATGGCTCGGCGAGCTCACTATATCCGTATTCTAGTACACCGTACATCAATGTCCTGCTCGTCCAGTCAGATGGAGGAGGTTGTGGTCTGCGCCCTGTGTATGGTGCCTTGTTTTACCGCTTCCCCCGCTTCTCGGGACCTAGAGGCTCTGGCATTCAGAGGTGCATGTGCTGTGCCGGCTGTGGGCTTCTGTCCGATGAGGGCTAATTACTTTGAAGGTTGGCTTGAAGTGAACGAGGAGACCCGCGGTGTCTGTTTGGTCTTCCTGAAAGTCTGGATGCCACATCCAAGTGCGGTCCAACACAGTTCCGGGCATTTTCAATGAGGGTAGTCAAGACGGCAGTTAGGGCTCTACGGACTCATTTACAACACATCATTGGTTCCTGAGCAGAAGAATCGGGGCCATAATTTAACCTCTTGCGTTGAATAAAGTTCTCTCTTAAACTGTTATCTAGACTGTGCTTCTTTTTTGCCCGCTTTCTTTTCTTTCCTTTTTTTTTTTTTTTTTTTTTTTGGCGCTCTCGTCCTATGCTTGTTAAGGATACCAATCCTACCCTTTTACTAAAACCACGTCCCTTCTATGCTTATACATATTACCCGCGGGCCTTGTACTCCTATCACTGCTTCTCGCTTCTTATTAGGGTATTGTGTATTCAAGTCAAGTCAACCAGCTTTTAGGAATGCTAGTATAAAGACGCCCCGGAGCTTTCTTTTCCTTTCTCTCAAAGCCACTTAGGTACAAGCAGCATGTGTAGAGATGTGGCCATGGTAGTGGCGTATAGAAAGGAGAAACAGAGGACGAACCGGGTAAAACGACGATAACAACTGGTCGTCATTAATCTTCAGCCGGGTTTCATAACGACTGTGGGGGATTCGTTGATAGCTAGTTTCGATAAGTTAATAAGGGTATGATTAAGCAACATATGCAGCAGGGGCGCAGAATCCAAAGGTATTTAAACAGTTAATGCAATCAAGAATGCTAGTGATTGCTACAGACGGCATAGTAGGTAGCTGTTGGAAAGAGGTTGCTTTTCTCTGATAGCACACTGGGCGACATGCCGCGAGATACGGAAAATGGAAATCCAACCTGTTTACAAAACGGCATGGTCGCAAAAACCTCGTCTATAGAGGGTCATAGCTTTAACTTATGGATCAATTCCTACTTTAACCAAGCATGACCAACATCTCCGGCGTACGATTCACCGGCGAAATAAATCATTCAGCCCTCAACCACTGCTCTATCCCTAGTGGCATCTACCATTTCATTCGTCTACCACATTATCTCTCTCAGATGAGGGCTATGACGTGTCTGTAAAAAAAAACTACTCCTCATGAACAATCCTTGCGTTGGGCTTCGCATCCGGATCGGCATCCACATCCTCGGCATCGATGACGTGATCGCCAAAGGATGCCGCAATCTCCTCGAGTGTCTTGCGCTTCGTCTCGGGGAAGTAGAAGTACGCGATCACCAGGAAAAAAGCCGTGCAGGCGACGAAGACATAGTAGTAATTCTCGTGAATGTTGGCGAATGCGCTGGGGCCGGCTTCGGTTACTGTTGTGCTTTTTTGTCAGCTTTCTGCAATTTGTGCCCGCGGGGGGTTGTGGAAGGGACAATAATAAATGGAAGACGAGAGAAAATGAGAGGGGTGCGTACTTCCAACGTTGACGATGAAGTGGGATGCTGCAGCTAGACCCATGATTTTGCTGCGCAGGGCGATGGGGAGAACTTCGGCGCCGTAGAGCCAGGTAGTGCTGTTTAGCATGCCATCTGTGAGATAGGGTCATATGTTAGCTCTTATTGTTTTACTCTCCGTGCTTCGTCTCGGCAAGCGTAGTTATGGACGGTCAGAACGTACAGTAGATCACGACAAACAGATAAATCCCGAGGATAGCAAAGCCCTTGCCAATTCGGTTATCTGTGTTCTGGAACTCGCGTTGCATGACGGCGGCGTAGATCTCGACGATGATGATTCCCCCTAGACCGGCGAGGATCATTCTAGATTACCGTCAGTTGCGTCTGTTTGTAATACCCAGGGCAAGCTTACTTTCGGCGGCCCCATTGATCAGTGAGGAACCTTGTAGTCAAGGCATTGGTAACAAAGGCGATAGTGCCATAGACTGCTGCCAAGGCAAGGATGGTATGTTGGTCGATGCCGAGGGACTTGTATAAAATTGCTTAGGGGTGTTAGTTTTGGGCTTGACGGATAGTTTGGGATTGGCTTACTTTGATAATACTAGTGAAGGTCAGTACCGAGCATTAGATAAATAATAGAAACACATACCTGAATCACATTGACGCCAGTAAGACTAGTCATGGTTTGCACTGCGATTGATCTGATTTTATCAGCCCAGGGGCCTCCTCTAGACGACGAAGCAAGGTAAACTCACACGAGTGCACGGTGTCTGAAAAGCTTGAAAATCTCCTTGTAGGAAGTGATTTCGCGCTCCTTCTCATATTCGATCTGAGCCAACATCTGCGCAAATTCCTGTCGGAGCTCGAGCGAGTTGAGATCGCGACGAATCCGACTAAACTCATTGCGGGCTTCCTCCACCTTACCAGTCCGGACCAGATAACGTGGGGAGTTAGGCATGAAGGTGACCAAACCGCTAAACATGATGATACCCCAGGGTATCTGGATGGCTAGGGGGAGGCGCCATTGTACAGCGCCATATGGCGCCCAGCTACAGGCGTATCCGACCCAGTTTGATGCCATAGTGCCGAACGCGATGCCGCAGCCTGAGATTCCTCCAATCAATCCACGATAACGAGGGTCGGAGATTTCGCTGAGGTAGATCGGCACCGTGCCGACCATTCCACTACAGGATGTCAACATCTAGTTCTTCGGCTATGTTTCTGAAGGAGCTTACCCGACTGCGATTCCGGCCAGAGCACGGCCGGCAAGGAACATGCCAATGTTGAC
Organism: Aspergillus baeticus; assembly: GCA_027569055.1. Lineage (NCBI taxonomy): Eukaryota > Fungi > Ascomycota > Eurotiomycetes > Eurotiales > Aspergillaceae > Aspergillus > Aspergillus baeticus. The sequence continues at coordinate 263,612 of JAPDEI010000047.1, forward strand.
TGATGCTGTCTGAATAGTCGTTCCGATCGTAACGATGATGCACATCAGCTCCATGAAACGGAGACGACCTAGTCTATCGGCGACGGCGGTTTGAAGGAGGGCTCCAACGGCCTCGCCGGCGATATAAACCGCGACGACCTACATAGTTAATCTCAGGATCCCAGGTTGCTGCTCAATCCACATACGGCGCCTGTTAGACCCTTCGAGGGGTGATTCATGTAGTCAATCCAGCTTTCATGGGCGATTGCTATGGAAAATGAGTGAGACGATGCGGCAGATTATCTCGGCGACTTACTTGTAGTGGCAATTCCAGTATCGAAACCCTAGCTTTGTTAGCCCAATATACTACAAGAAAGTTGAGCTGATGGTCCTTACGAAAAGAAAGGTTCCTATCGCAGCAAAAAGCGCGACTCCTAAGGCGTACCAGCCAACCATTTTGACTAGTGATAAAGATATTAAAAGAAGGTGAAAGGGGGTTGTTGAACTGGAAAGATGCAGAGACGGGACGAGATGTCCATATGTATCCATGTCACAACCGAGCGTCAAAGGATCAGCGGATTTTATCCGAGGGACCTCTGCACGCAACGAATGCTCTGATGTGTTGACCCCTCGGGGTAGGGCCGAGGGCTCCAAAAGCTGGGGAATGAGCGCAGTCTGGGGGAGTGGAGACAAGCAGTGACGATTCGGTCAACAACAACCCGGCTACCGGCTAGGGGATAAACGTGTCGTATTTCAAGAGACATGATTTGATGAGAATACATATTCCAAGTTTTGCCAAAGTCAAATCTTCAAGCGGAGGGAGCCCAGATGTTCAGTCTGCCAAAGGAATGTATGGCCCATCCCCAGACTCGACGGTTCAGTCGCCATCGGTCCGCGTGGGGTGGCATATCGCGTGGGGGTGCAAATGAACTTTGTCGAGACAAAGTTGGAGATGTTCAGCCAGCTTTGTGAGCATGACGTTTTGAAGCCGGGGTGGTGACTCGTGTGGCTTGCCCAACACAGGAAATGATGCGGGGGATGGAGTTCAAGGCCAAAGGGTCCGGCGCCTGATAACAGATGAATCGGACACGCCCCGAGAATGTGGTCTCTTAGGATTCGATGCATTTATCCAAAGCCAACCGTGGTTTGTAATCTGAACCCTATCGATACCGTCAAGGCCGGCCCATGTAACAAGCACTCTTGCGCTCTAGGCAGCGGAGGTACCGGCCGTCCTCTGGCTATTCTACCAAATCTGGATATTTGACACCTTAAGGCATAAAACTTCCGAATGTACACTAGTTCTTCGCGTAATCGACACTAGCGACCCTTCGCTTCTCCAGCAATTATAAAAGGCTCGGTCGCCCCCGCTGATTTACTTGTTTTTTTCTCTTCTTTTCCAGCTCTCTTTGCCTTTTGGCTTAGATCAAGTGTAGTATCTGTTCTTTTCAGTTTAATCTCTGAAAGTGTTCTAAGGAACACAACATTGATTAATCTTATTTTTGGTCTCCGTGGCAGAGCCTCTGTGCTTGCGCATGCTCTACTACACAGTGTCATCGGGCTTACACTACCTCCGATCGACGCGAATCACCTTTTCATCAACTTGGCCGGCTTGTCCGACTGATTGGAGAAGAGATCTGATTCCTCCTTTGGTTCCCTGTATTGGGTTGCGCGAAAGAAGCGCTGTGGGAAGTTTGGCACTCAAGATTAGATAATTAAATAGTAATTAATGTAATTCCCAACCGAGTCGACCGCCCGGTCGCCCCGATCCCTCAAGATCCCATACAAAGTCAGGTTTTTAAAAGTAGGATAACTTAACTATTCTAGATCTACTAGTAATATACCTTAGGGATTTATATAAGGATACTTGCTGGATAATATAAGGCTAATTTTATATACTAGAAATCCTTTGTTCCCTTTTAAAACATATTTATGTATAATAAAATACTATAAGATACAGTGTAATTAAAATTATTAGAGGTAAATACTTATGTTTAGGAGCTATAACTTAGTAAGGCACTTTATGTATACACTAGAAGTATACTAAGTTATATTATCTTTAACACTAAGGTGGTTAAGATATCCAAGCTTGAAAAATGGCATTTCGTATGGGATCTCAAGTGATCGGGTCGGGCGGTCGACTCGGTTGGGAATTACGTTAGCAATTTACAAAGTCTTAAGCTTTTGTGTTCCAATTCGTTCCTAGGTTTGCTCCTGAGTACTCCTCATCAAATAGTAGCAACTTCAAGCACCAAGATATGCTTCCCTCTGCGTCAACATCCAGGCCAAGGAGCTGGAGGCCACAATCAACGGGCTCACAAAACGACCCTTGAGCTGCGCGCTTCCGAATCCCAACCACTCCCCAACAAAGTGTAGCAACGCGAGACCAAATGTAGACGCCGCAAGATCGTAGACCACGGGGTTCGTAATGTTGTAAGCAGCAGCGAAGCGGACGAAGGCAGAGAGCAATGTCCATGTACCGAAGACACGAGAGGAGTGGGCGTTCGAGTGCGGGCGACCGTCAGCTAGACGGCCATTGTAGAGCTGCGCAGTGTAGTCTTCGGAGAAGTAGGCCTGTATACTGTTTGCCGCGGAGACGACCGAGACCTGGGGCTGTTAGTTTGGTGTTTGCGATGCTAGAGTTTTTGAGCTCATACCAGCACGAGCCACTTGGGGAGGAGGCCGTCGAACGGAGGGAGGTAGGCTAGGAGTTGGTCCATTTCGATCAGGACAGTGTTTCTAAGCTGACAGATGGAATTTGGAAAATTTGAAAGCAGCTGAACTCGAAGAAGGGCGTAATTGAAGCTTAATAACACAGCAGGATTGAATTGTAATCAAGAAGCTTAAAGCTCTCCCTTTTCTGGTAGTTGATTTGCGCTATACCGGATCTAGAAGGTGTGCAAGTACTCAGCCAGCTATTTTTGAGGCGTTCTACGGGAATTAAGACGTTATATAGCCTATGTGTGTGGACTGTCTGTGTAGCCTGTAAGACCACACAGCTGAACAGTGGTTTAGTTTTGAATTCTTATCATTGTGGCCTTGGAATCGTGCTGCTTGAGCGACAGGTCGTTGAGAAGCTCAAATCCCGTGATCACTAATCTTGTGATAGCGTTGAGCCTAGGCAAATATTTTGGGTCGTTCCGTTAATTTTCCCCAGAGATCAGGGATTCCGACGAACACAACGTTGCAACTTCCCCTCGTCTAGTTGCCGAGATATTCAATCACTATGGACTTTCTGAAGGATACTAAGTTGTGTCTGTCCAACCTAGAGTTCAATATCGCTCCGGGTTGGCAGAGCGTGGCCGCAGCGGCTCTGCTGGCGGCTGGCGGCTGGTTTGCTATCTCCCGAGCTTGGACCTTCATCAGGGTCCTCCTGAATCTCTTTATTCTCCCCGGAAAGTCGGTATGTACTATGGAACATTTTTCGAATCAGTATCTAGCGAAATGTGTGCTGATGATGTCTTGCGTCTAGCTCCGCTCTTTCGGTCCCAAGGGCAGCTGGGCAGTGGTTACAGGAGCCTCGGATGGCTTGGGCAAGGAATTCGCGCTCCAGATCGCGCGTGCGGGATACAATATCGTCCTCGTTTCTCGAACCGCGTCCAAGTTGACTACCCTTACCGATGAGATCACGTCGAAATACCCCTCAGTACAGACCAAGATGCTGGCCATGGACTTTGCCCGCAATGAGGACCAGGACTACGAGAAGCTGAAGGCTATCTTAGGCGAACTCGACATCGCAATCCTGATCAACAATGTTGGAAAGAGTCACAGCATTCCCGTTCCCTTCGCCCTGACTCCTGAGGATGAGATGACCGACATTGTCACAATCAACTGCCTGGGTACTCTGCGTGTCACACAATTGGTTGTTCCCGGAATGATCCAGCGCAAGCGCGGACTGATTCTGACCATGGGCTCTTTTGGTGGTCTCCTCCCCACCCCTCTCCTCGCTACATACTCCGGAAGCAAGGCCTTCCTGCAACAGTGGTCGACCGCCCTTGGCTCAGAGCTCCAGCCGTACGGCATCACAGTCGAGCTAGCCCAGGCTTATCTTATCACCTCGGCCATGTCCAAGGTTCGCCGCACCAGCGCTCTGATCCCCAACCCCCGCGCCTTTGTCAAGGCGACTTTCTCCAAGATTGGAAACAACGGTGGATCCCCGACCTATGCTTACAGCTCCTCTCCTTACTGGAGCCACGGTCTGGTCGCATACCTTGCTACATGCGTGGCTAACCCCATGAGCAAGTGGCTCATTAACCAGAACAAGGGCATGCACGAGTCGATTCGCAAGCGGGCCCTGCGCAAGGCGGAGCGCGAGAACGCGAAGAAGAGCTCATGATTAAATACAGGAGACTCATTTCATGTTGGATGACCTCGCGCTAGACTGTCCTTGCCTGCCCTGGTGCTCTCGGCGCCCGAGTAGGCTATGTGTAAAGATTGTATGAGAGATACTACGCGGATCCTTGTTTCATGAATCAGGAGATGGCAAGGATTCCATTCGGAACCCGGACGGCAACTATCTGCCGCCTTATAAGTCAACTATACTGGTTTGATAGTTATATTCCTAGATTATTACCTAACGAGTGGCAACAGACAAATGATAGCCATATGCTGCTTCGGCTTGTTCCTGCTCCTGTATATGCCGTAACCCAATAAGAGGCCCGGAAGGCGTCGACTCAGGGCTGCGAGGTCAAGGAAATCCGCACGCGAGGCCTATGCGCAGATATATCTGAAAAGGCAAGTCAACCGGGCCTTGAATGTTGGGATGCCTACACTATTATTATCATCAAAGTGGATTCTCGCAACACACAGGCTAGCCGCTCTAGCACACTACTGCACCGCCATCATACTACCACTCACAGACAGCAAGATAACAGATGCAACCCTCCCCAAAGCACCATCGAATCGTCGCCGAGAACACAACTGTCCTCAACGCTCCTCTAGGCTGATATAATACCTTCTCTTCTAGGCAAACTCTTCTTCCTTGGCAGAGACTTGGGGACTGATGTAAGCTAAGAAATCTGGATGCACCGTTATCAATCTCTGCACGGTTCCCAAATACTAATATGGAACGATCGTCGGAGGTAAAGGCCGGCCAACCCTTGGATAATAATAATGGATCCGTTGTCAGGTTTCAGCGGTGGCTTTCACCGAGTGCCTTAAGTGACTTAGATGGGTGGGTCGGTCTGTAGATAGTAGAGAGAGAGAGAGAGGGTCGAGAGTCGAGACAAGTGCTCAGCGAGAATGTTCCGGCTTGGGTGAGGTCATTATTGAGTTTGATCGAGGTTGCATGATCCTGCCACCTCGTAATATCTGTCTATAGGTGCATATCTTCTGGAACAGACGAGAGTTGTGTTCTCGGGGTTCTAGTAAAGAATACTATAGTATGTGGTCACAATAAACCCATCAATTCAGGCTGTCCGGTTCGCATAGGTGTCGCAAAAAGCTGCTGAGTAGAAATCTCTGCTGGTGGATCATGTTCCTGAGACTAAGAGGACCAAGACTTACGCCCAGTGAATAAGACCCACTACTCGGTGAGTTTTTTTCCTGCGTTTGAAGAGTTTTTCTCACCCGAATCGGCACACCGAGTGACTTTTTGGTTGAGATCCCGAGTTCTCGGCAGGCCGAGATGGTCGACTCGGGACCGCTCTGCCCTCGGTGGTTTTGAGCTCTGACTTCGAACCTCACCGGTTGAAAAAACGATAAAAAGGTATAAGAGTCCTGCAAGGTGACTTTTCTTATCTTCCTTTATCCTCCCGCAATTCCTTTTCTTCCCTCTCTCCCTCTGTGTCCACGTTTGCTTTGAACTCTCGTGTTGGGATCGCCAGGCGAAGAAAATTCTTGAGCTCCACCTGTGCTGCGGATCTGCCGTGAATCCGTGATTCTCGGGCGAATCCACCTGTAGAAACTTACTATCACGATACGCAAGAGAAAACTAGCAAGGCGACAAAATGAAGTGGATCCTTTGAGACCTCGTCGGCAGATTCTCTGTTTTCGAGTTAGAATTCCGTAGATTGGCCATCGAATCATCGCGAGGCAGCATGAATGCCACCTGCTCTCTGCGGCCTCAACCGCTCAAAGAGAGCAAGCAGAGCGAGAAGCTGTTTGTCAGGCACCTCGCCAACAGAGACAACTAGGGCAGGCAGGCAGAGTCAGCTGATGATCTGCGATTGTCCATCTCGTGGTGCAGCATCTACCTTTTTGCCGCCTGCTCCTCGTCATCGTCCTCAGTCTGTAACCCCTTCTCCACCCTCTCCCCACCAATTCTCGTCGAAGCACCATAGAACTTTCTCCTCATGAGAAAAATAATCCCTTGGCTCGCTTCCCCCTTTCGGTGCCCTGTTAGATCCGGGCCCCCATTCGGTTCTCCCGTGGGTTCCCCGATCTTGGGAATGCGAGCCGACTCCTGCCGTTGAGCTCCAGACGCTTCGGCTTCTCGCTTTGCTACTCACGCGGACTGCCGATGCCGTACCAGACAATCACAGTACTACGTAGTTGGATCGTGAAAATGTCTCGCTAAATCTCTTGTCCCTGATTTCCCCGAATTGTTATTATATCCCCCTCCGCCCTCCCACGTTTCCTCCGTGGCTGGCTCTTCTTCCCCTTGCGTCTCCCTCTTTTCACAACAACAACAACAACAACAACCCTTTGCCCTTTGCCCTTCACACTTTCACTCACCAAGTGGAATCAACCATCATCATGGGTGTGGGCAATCTCAAGGGTCTCTTCAAGCCCAAGGCTGAGCAGCAGGAACACTCTCAAGCTACTACGCCTGAGAGGGCTGACTCTACTCTGGAGAAGAACAATGGCATCATTGACGACAGCCCTGTCAAGTACCTCACGTGGAGGTCCTTCATACTGGGTATCGTTGTCTCGATGGGTGGTTTCATCTTTGGTTACTCTACTGGTCAAATCTCTGGTTTCACCACCATGAATGATTTCAAGGTCCGCTTTGCTGAGCGTCAGCCCAACGGCGAGTACACTTTTAGCAACGTCCGTAACGGTCTGATTGTCGGCCTGGTATGTTACTAGCTCCCGGTCTGTGTGTCACTTCCAATGTACTAACGTATGCAGCTTTCCATTGGTACTATGATTGGAGCCCTCGTCGCCGCCCCCATCGCGGACCGCGTCGGCCGCAAGTTCTCCCTCACTTTCTGGTCCGTGATTCACGTTGTCGGCATTATCGTGCAAATGGCCACCACGGACAAGTGGTACCAGGTTGCCCTGGGCCGTTGGGTCGCCGGTCTGGGTGTCGGCGCTCTGTCCAGCGTCGTCCCCATGTACCAGTCCGAGGCCTCCCCTCGCCAGGTGCGCGGTGCCATGATCAGTGCGTTCCAGCTCTTCGTCGCCTTCGGTATCTTCATCTCGTACATCATCAACTTTGGCACCGAGTCCATCAACTCGACTGCCTCGTGGCGCATCACCATGGGCATCGGCTTCGCCTGGCCCCTGATCCTGGGTATCGGTGCCCTCTTTCTGCCCGAGTCCCCCCGTTTCGCCTACCGCCACGGCCGCGTTGACGAGGCCCGCAAGGTCATGTGCAAGCTCTACGGCGTCGAGGCCAACCACCGCGTCATCGTCCAGGAGATGAAGGATATCAAGAACAAGCTTGAAGAGGAGCAGGCTGCGGGAACCGCCCCCTGGCACGAGATCTTCACGGGCCCCCGCATGTTCCACCGCGTGCTTCTGGGTATCGCCCTGCAGTCCCTGCAGCAGCTGACTGGTGCAAACTTCATCTTCTACTACGGAAACTCTCTCTTCACCTCCACCGGTCTCAACAACTCTTACATCACCCAGATCATCCTCGGAGCCGTCAACTTCGGAATGACCCTACCCGGTCTATACATCGTCGAGCACTACGGTCGTCGCAAGAGTCTGATGGTCGGAGGTGCCTGGATGGCTGTCTGCTTCTTTATTTGGGCCTCCGTGCGTATATTCTGACTCCTAGCGTGCTAGGAATTATGCTAACATCATTCTCTGTATACAGGTCGGCCACTACGCCCTCGACAACGCCAACCCGCAAGCCACGCCCAAGGCTGGAGCGGCCATGATTGTCTTCACCTGCTTCTTCATCTGCGGTTTCGCAACAACCTGGGGCCCGATTGTCTGGGGCTGCGTGTCCGAGCTGTACCCCGGCCCCACGCGCGCCGTCTGCATCGGTATCGCCACGGCGGCCAACTGGGGGTGGAACTTCCTCATCTCGTTCTTCACGCCCTTCATCTCCTCGTCTATTGACTTTGCCTACGGCTACGTCTTCGCCGCGTGCTGTGTCGTTGCCGTCCTCGTCGTCTTCTTCTTCCTCAACGAGACAAAGGGCCGCACCCTCGAGGAGGTCGACACCATGTACGTCCTGCATGTTGTCCCCTGGAAGAGCGAGTCCTGGGAGCCGCCCGCAGATCTCATCCGTGATATCCACCCGCCGCGTCCTGACAGTGGGGACAACTCCAAGGCTAAGGCTGAGGGGCAGGCGGAGCATGGAGAGGGTCTGACTCAGGGGACTCTGGCGGAGCCGAGCGAGATCCGGGAGTAGATTATAATTAGTAGTACCTACTGAGACAGGAAGTGTTTTTGGCTTGGTTGGTTAAATCAACCATGATGGTGTTTGGTTGGGGTTGAGTTGACATTTTCATCAAAAACTTTGCATTGGGATTGGTTTGTTTTTAGGGTTGTTGGTGTGCATTGGTTGTATAGGATCACATCGCCCCACTTACATGCATATAGACTTATAGATATAAAAACTCTACTATTACCATCTTCTATCCTTTCTTCCAAAAGTAATGTTATAGTTGGTCTTGTTAGTTAGTTGTACGCGCGCTCGCTCCTCCAGAGTCGAGCGATCCATCTGTAGTACTCCGAGTAAGCATTGGAATGATGCAGTACAGAATCAAAATCTCGAATACGTCGCTAAGTTGAACCTACAGATTTTCCTGGCCTTTCCCCGAACACGTCTGTAGAACTCCGCTAAGCTAGGGCTGTGCACTGCCAGAGCATGGTCAAGATTAATTGAATTAGGGCTGCGGCTACACCAATCCAGCATAGAAAAGTTAATAGATTCTGGATCCGTTACTTTGAGGCATTTAGCGGCAACTAGTAAAACATTCAGGTTCCACTGCCACAGAGTATCACTTAGCACTGATCAAGCTGAAAGCTTACTGTAGTGAGCATGTAAAGTTGGAACATACTTGGTCTCATAAATGTATATATGGATTTCATTTTATCTCTTGAATCATGGGCCAGCGGGTTGGGTTATCTCTCTTGAGTCCTTGACAGTATATATTCTACCAGAGTAAATGACTCACCAATCAATATATATATATATATATATCTTCTTGAAACGTCATATCATTAGCATGTTACGGTTTGATCACCAAAACCAATCAGGTGGGTATATTTCTCGCCTTGTAATGCATGTTCTAGGTGGTACGTGCCATTGTTCTACACATATAATAAAGTTCATTTTTTTTCTCGTTTGCTGCTCCGACCCAGTATATAGGTCTGGATCTATCTATGCTGAGAGATAGTGGCTATCCCTCCTAGACGACACCAGAAAGAAAGTACACTTTATGAAAATGGAGCCAAAGGCGGTCATTCATTACCATCAATGTGCTGTGTCTCAAGTGAGACGGGCATTTCGCTGCTTGCAATGGTACTTACTACCTTTTTATCTTAGGTCTCAATTATTTTCGCATTTGTTGAGTACTACTCATACTTTCTGTTTCTATTGGAGATTCCTAATGTTTTTTCTGTTTCAGTCAGACATTATTTCGACGCAAATATAGACGTAAGGTAAATACGGCCAACAGCAGATTGATAGAAACTTCACCGACGAGCTGGGTCTTGAATGGCCAGGTCCTAGTCTACAGACTACTGTACATTTCTGCGATAAAGTGAGTACATTAGCAACTGAAAATCTATCCATTGCGTTATCTGGCTAGTATAATATATCCCAGACAAACTATAGGTAACGTGCAAGATATCATAAAGTAGAAATAAATCAGAGGCAAAAAAGCCTTCCCCAACGCCGGTAGAATTTTTTGACGAACACCCATTGATCATGACGAGACGAGTATGAAGGACTGTACTACGGAGGATGGATAGGGTATTAGGTCGGAGAGAAAGAAACCTCGTAGCTGTTTCATTAACGGCGCGAAGTGAGAGAGGCACGCAGGCAAGCAGGCAGTCGGAGCGTAAGCGTGAGGGTTTAACGACGTTGGTTCTTGCCAATACCGCGTTTTCCGGCGACCTAGGAATTGGTTTAGTTTTGTTTGAGATGCTGCAGACGAGGCAGGAAAGGTAACGTACCAAATGCTTGGTGAGGGAAACGGTCTGGTGGCGATCGGCTTCTCCCTGTCTGGCCATGCGGTTCATCTTCTTCTGGCCGAGCTTGGTGAGGCGCTCGGCCTTGGAGCGGGCGGTGTCGTTGGTGACACCATCGTGCAGACGATCCGTAGCAGCCTGGCTGCGAGCGCGGATCTTGGCCCGGGCAATGGCCAGCTTGGGGTCGTTGGAGTCGACATCCATGGCGTCGCGGGTGTCGATTTCGCTGCGGGTCGATGTGCGGCCGCGGACCTGGCTCTGGGAACGGGCACGAGAAACGGCAGCGTCGCCGTCGTAACCGGCAGCATCGAGGGCGTGCTCCATCTGCGAGAGCTTCTTGGCCTTTGCGCTGCGGGGGATGGCTGCGCGGTTCTTGAGGGACTTGCGGAGCTTGGCATCGTTGCGCATGAGGGTGCGCTTCTCGCGGATGAGGTCTGCCTTCATTCGAGTGTCGGCGTCTTCGGCGTCCTCGATACTCTCGTCCGATTCGTAGTAGCCGTCGGCCTCAAGCTTCTCCTCCTCTTCCTCCAGAGCGGCGAGCTTGGCCTCGATATCGGGATCCACGTAATCGTAAATGTTCTTGCCGTTCCACACTTCGGGGATCTTGTCGTGCTTCCAGTCATCGTCTGCAAGTGTGTATGTCTTCTTGAGGTCGATGTTGTAGACACCAGCACCACCGTTCTCTTCCTCGAGATCCCGCTCCAGTCTCTTTCGGTTAGGATCGTTCTTGTCGTACTTCTTAAGATCCTTGACTGCGTCAGGGATAAAGGTCTCACGCTGCACACCACCCATAGGTTGTGCAACGTGGATACGGGCTAGGACATCGCCGAGGCGTCCACCAGGAGTGCCAGCGCTGTTGCTTCCAGACTTGAGTTTCTGTGCCACGCGCTCCGCGAGCAGCTTGTCACAAGCAGCGTTCTTGACGTCCGTCACACCTTCGGTGGTGGTGCAAGAAAGCTGCAGCATCTCAACATCTCCGGTCTTGAGCATCTTCTGCATCTCCTCCTGCAGTTCAGGCTCGAGGTCCTCCGGCCGTCGGACATCAATCTTGTTCACCACAATGAAAACAAGCTTGTTGGCGAACAGAGGTCGGATGCTGTGGAAAAGCTTGATCTGGTCGGAGACGGAGTAGCCGCACTGCTCGGAAAGATCCATAAAGTACATAACGGCGGAACGCAAATGCGCAATGGCGGTAATAGACTGCATTTCAATGGTGTTCATCTCCTCGAGAGGGTGATCAAGAATACCGGGTGTATCAATTGCTTGGAATCGCAAGTACTTGTAGTCGAAGTGACCAACAAACAAACTCTTGGTGGTGAAAGCGTAGGGCTGGACATCGACATCGGCGCGAGTGATGCTGCGCAAAAAGCTGGATTTTCCGACATTGGGGTATCCACAAATCAAAAGGGTGCGGGTGTTGGGATCGATCGAGGGCAGGCGGCCCAAGTGCTGTCGGACTTGTTCGAGGTAGACAAGAGGGTCTTTAAGACGGCGGCAGATAGTAGCCATGCGACCCAAAGCGGCACGCTTCAACTGCTTACACTGGAACAGAGACTGAGCATATTTGATAAGACGGACATAGTCGCGGGAAACAGTTTCGATCAGGTGTTTCGCAGTCGAAACCTGACCTAGTGCAATTCTGAAATGATCGGCATCGTAGAGAGTGTTCATCAAATCCTTGTCTGATCGCTTGTGAGACGGGTTACGAAAACCACGGCATAATTCATGGGAACTCACGGAAAGGGTGAATATCCTGCAGCCTGGGAAATCCTTCCAAGATCGCCTGAAACTTTTCGCAGAAGGTTTCCTGTGTGTACTTGACTTTTCGAGTATAGAAACCTGAGCGGAGAAAATTTTCGAGTTAGAGGTCCAGCCGTCAACCAACGGAAATTATCATATCGCGAAATACCTCGAATACGGCTGATTTTGAAGCCTGCACGGATCTGAGTGGGCAGTTGACGCTGTGTGCGACTGAGGACGATATCCAGGAATTCCTGGCTGGTGGGCACAGGAGGGATCTATCAAGCGGTGAAAATCAGTATGGGAGGAATCGGTTGGCACGGCGGATGGCGCTTACATCTTTCCAGGTAGTCTTCATGATGGGCACCTGAGGGGAGTCTGTCGATACGGAAGATGACTCTTAAAAGGTAACCCGACCTGGGATGAAACAAACTGGAATTGTTATCGGCGACCGTCCAGATCAAAAAAATTATGAGGCGGTCGGAAGGCAGAATTTTTGGCGGGCGGTGAAGCAATGTGGGGGATTCTGCAATTTTCTAACCGAGACAAAAATACTGAGAATCTCAGATCTCCGAACAAAAGTACCGACTGAGCGTGCTAGATATACATTGACTACAGAAGTATCTATGATAAACACTGAGCCTGCCCTGACCAAACCAACCCGGCCATCATATCGTAGCAGATCGTATCATCGTAGCCCCAGAGAACTCCATTGCTTTTCGAACGAACGACCACCCGAGACCAAATTGCACAATCCTTGAACATGCATTGATGGGAATACAGACGAAAAGAAGGGAATACGAAAGAAGAAGCTACTCAATGCGGAAAAAAAAAGGAAGAAGGGGAAATCGTGGCAGACGAAAACAGGTCGTGAGAGGTGTCCTGGAACATTTTATTCCTCCGGGTTGAATTCCAACACCTGGAGAAAGTCAGCGAAGAATTCCAAATAGAAAAGATAGAAAGCTACTCCGTACCAGATCTGTCCAGCCGCCACCACCAAATTGACACTTGCTGGGTCCCTGGTTCGTGAAGCCAAAGGACTCGTAGAACTGCACGAGATGATCGTGTGCAATAATCACAATGCGATCTGCGATTGCTGCCTCGCGGATTCTCTGAATGTAAGCCTTCATTAAAGTGCTACCGACTCCCTTTCCTTGATGTTCGGACGAGACCGCGAGAGAGTGGACTGCAATCGAGGTTCCTGTCTCGTCATGACCAACAGTCTCCCCATCAACAACCGTTAAGCGTTCAGTTTTCCAGTTCGCAGGTAGCTCCATAGATTTGTCCGTCACATGAGGGGTAGATACTCGTGTGGCGATAACGTGTCCGACGAGGGTAGGGCGAGGCTTGGGCTCGCCTTGGTCAAGAATTGGGAGGGTAAACAAGCCAAGGCACAGCTCAGGGCATCTTCCGAGACGATATTGAAACTATTTAAGATGAGGTGTTAGCCAGGTGCAGAATAGGTCCGGAGCGACGCGCACCTTCTCACGCGAGCACCGCTCATGTTCAGGAAATGCCTCCTCTACCGCAACACAATCATCAACGTTGGACTCGGTCAAGATCTGCACAAAAGGGTGCAAGTCGTCTAGTTTCGAGCGATGGTGGACAGGCGGGCGGCGAAACCAGTAGGGATATTCATTCAAATCGTCATGGTCAACAGCGACATAGTCATCTTCGCCGTCCTCTTCGTCCTCGTCATCATCAACTTCCTCCAACGGCAGCCCGTTTGCCATCATCGCATCCGAATACTCCTGCAACCGCGGGTCATCGTGCTGGTTGAGAGGCAGCGAAAAGCCATCTCCGTTCGATAAGGGCTTAAGCCCGTTGATAGGATGCGAGGGGTCGTAATGTGACTGGTCCGGCATGGTCTAGAGATTGATAGCTCTGAGTAGGGTGAAAGACAGTCGTTTTAGCGATGCTATATATAGCGACAGCAGTGGTGCCAGTGAATGAGTGTTTAAAGTGAGAGATATCGGTCTGGAAGGAGCGATAGGGAAAAAGGTAAAATCTCAACGGCAGAGGAATCCGAGGGAAAGGCGACAAACCGGGATCGGTCCAGAGGCTCCAGACGAGGGTGTTGGTGGGTCGGGAATAATGCAGGCGATAAGGCTTTCAATCAGATGGATTTAAACCCAGATCGCTGAGGGCCGAGAATCTCTTAGCCAAATCTTGCAGTCCGCAGAAGCTCAGAATCCTGGTCAATAATATAATTCGCCTCCTGGAGTACCTTTGGTCTGATTGAGTTTGAAGAATTTTCACACGCGGTTCAGCCTGCGGGGCATTCGCAATCTTTATCTCTCCCGTCGTCTATCAAGGTTTGGCCCCCCGCTCTCCGTCTTATCATATTCTCCAGACTGCTGGGGCTTCTGGACTATATCCGTAGAGGAGTCAAAAGTTCCCCTTTGTCCAACGCACTCTTCAGGTTCCGAGTCGTCAGTAATTCCATCTCACGTTTCATCTCTACAGCCCTTGCCTTTAGGTTACTGATAATGCTCTGGGTGGATGGCTGGCTCATTCTCATAAACGTCCAATCTCTCTGAGGCTACCTTACCAGTCCGAAGCGCCTTGACCAACACCTCCTCACCGAGCAGTGGCGCAGTGTCTATAATGCTAACTCGTTCTTTCATTGTCTTGATTTCTGTATCCGAGATGAGATGATGTGTTACAGGAGTCAAATTTACGGCGCCGGAGTGCTTCAAGAGCTCCTCGAAGAGCACGTGGATAGTGTCCCCTTTGTTGAATCAGACAGAAACCAGATAGTCGGCGATGGTAGACTTGCCTTTCGCGCTTCAGGGAGCCTTAAGCGGCTGTGATCTATAATCTTCATCCCCAAAAGCTCTTGCTCTCTGGGCGAGTGCATTGGACATGTTACCTGTGCCTGACAGCCGGTTCGTCTATATATATCTGTCCGATTCCACTCATTCCTAATATGTTAGGGATTTCATCGTCTAGATTGGCCCCAATATGCATCTCGTTTCCATTGCCCCTGTCGCCCTGCCTCCAAGAGGATGATTACAGAACGTGGAGTCCCTAAGATCAGAAACATAGCGACATCTGCTGTTGCGTTAGCTACCACTTTCGGTGCCTTGGAGATCCTGATTCCACACTTAACGCATGCTGCCCAATATTGTCATAGCCAGCGCCGTTATGTCCGATGTATATCAACGTTCTGGTGAGTATGGAGACAAGCGCTTTATCTAAATCGTCCTGTACAGGCCTGCGATCCCGTTAAAGGCACCGGATTGACAAATTGCTACCTGTCTCGTTGGGACTGTAGAGGATTGTACTTTGACCTAAGTGCTGTTCATTCTGAGGTATAGTGATGCAGCTGATGAGGAGCAGCCCTGGCCTGGTTCCTGCTGTGGTGGGGCCCTTTAGATCACATGCAGAAAGCTAATTAAGTGTCATCGTCCTCAATCATTATGCAATATGTATTCAGGAGAAAGCGTTGAAGTCCATGTAAGTTGTTTTCTTGAATGGACAAAGAACCAGCGACTACTAGTACTCGGTAGGAAGTCCGAGCGTGGTCGCTTGAGCAAGACAAGCATCATCCAGTAAAATAGACTGGCTGAGTAGTCTATCTTTATTTATCACCGATTTGTTGCAGTAGCCTTGATTATGCGGGATATAGTTCAGCCTGGATGGTTCGTGTTTAACACTGGGAGGTCGGTGAGTTCTGCAATAATTTCTCCGTAAGATTGCGAATTATAGGTTATATCTCTGTATCTATTCCTCAAGGGTTTGTTATCCATGAATATTCACGAGATCCAAAGATTTGATATTTCAAGATTTGGCCTGGAATGTGGATGGCTTCAACGGATCGCTGGGTGACTGTTTACCGCTCTTCTCGTCCGCCAATTCAGGCACAACTTCCGCCAGGCCGGGGCTCACGGTTGATGGATCCTGTTCTAAGGATCGAAGAAGCTCAAGGTGTCTGATCCTGAGAAATCACTCACCCCTCATCCCTGATGATAATCAGAGCCAGTCTAGATGATTGGCCTCGGGAGAAATCGACGCAGCCGAGAACCATCCGGCTGCATCGTCATTGACTCACGCTTTTTCCCTTGAGATATCGACCCATTTTTCTTTCCCTCCTCCGGCCCGCCAGCTGCTCCCCACAATGTTCTCTACCCTCCCGGTTCCTTGAGGAGCCTGCTTCTCTGTTTGTTCCTGTACCTGAAATGAGCTTCAAGTGCTCCTAGCTATGAACCATGAGCTCGAGGGCGCTCACTTGGTCGCGGGCTACACAGTCCCCGCTCATGGTACGAGCTTGTTTGCTTCTCGTTGAGCGATTGTCTTCAGTCTAACATTATCGTTCCAGCGACATTCGGTTATTCTGAATCCTCGGGATGAACCTCATTCAGCTCCCCGTCGCCGTTTCTCTTCCGCGTGCGATCGAGGCGTCAGCCAGAGCGCCAAATTTTCGTCTACTAGCCAGAGCTACGATCGCCTCGGCCGCCGTGCAAAGGAGAAGCTGCTCGACCGTGTATGATAGCCCCAGCTTGCAAATTGCTGCAAAAGAGACCTGACTAACTTGTTGCTGCCTATAGGAATTCTTTATGAGCTTGTTGAACTCGGCGTCTACCAAACGAGAAGCGAAATCATATCTCGCCCGGATTAAAGCGCAGCACGGAGCAAAACCCCCAAAGAAACAGTCAAGCAAACAAATCGAGCAGACGATCGCCAATTCACTCCCTTCCGGTGTGAACCTTGGATCCTTCTACTGTCCGTCGAAATCCATCAACGATGCCCCCGTGTTCCTTCATGATTCAACCCCGACCCCCACGCGGGCGGACATACCAGAACGACTGCACTTGGCCTTAGTCAAGATCAAAACCCCGCAGCTGCTGGATGATTATAGTTTGACTGGCGTGGCCAAGACCCTCTCCCAGCTCGGCCGGTTGGGTATGGCCTGCTGTGTGGTTGTTGACCCTGGGTCGGACGGGGACGCCAACACGCTGCGGAATATAGCCACTGAACAGGTTGGCCGCATCTCGACTGCGGTGGATGCTCAGCCAGACTCAACATCCGCTTATCTGGCTTCAGTACTGTCATTGTCAGCTAGGACCCCGAGCGTACCAACGGTCTCGTCTCGCAAGCAACTGCTTGGCCCGCTGCGGGATGGCCAAATCTTAATTGTTGCGCCAATCGCTTACACGGAAGATGTGCCAAAGGCTGTGATAGTACCCGCAAATGATGCGATGCTGGCCTTGACCAAGGAATTTGCAGGCCTGGCCTTGTCACCGGATCCTGATGAGGATCCCCTGGACGTGGCCAAGAAGATTAGTGACCTACAGAAGGAAGTATCGTTGGACCGGGTTGTCCTGTTAGACCCTCTCGGAGGGGTCCCAGCTTTCCGCGGGCCACAGACGTCGCACGCTTTTATCAACTTGGATCAGGAGTTCGCGAGCATTGAGCGTGAACTCCACCAAGTTCGCCAGCCGGCGAATAAAGACGAAGACACAAGCCTTGCTGATTCTCTCGTTGGTAATAATCCGCTATCAAAGTTCGCTGATTCTGAGATTGCCTCCGCACCTTCGAAACAAGGTTTATTGCCTCTCAAGGTCCGGGGGAGTACTATTGATGGACATTTGGAGAATCTGCGACTCTCACAACAAACATTGGCCATGCTCCCTTCAGCCTCGTCTGGTATCATAACTTCTCCTCTTGAAGTTGCGGACTCGGCACGTTCACCTGAAGCAACAGAGTTGTCTGTGGGTACGCGACGGCAGCGAAACCCTCTTATTCATAACCTTCTCACCGATAAGCCCCTCCTTTCTTCCTCACTGCCGCTAAGTCGACGGGCCCGCGGCTCAATAAACCTTCCGGCACCACCTACTACATTTGTCAAGCGAGGCATGCCTGTCAGCCTCTTTCCAGACCCACACGTCCAAGTATGGACAGCTCAGAATCGCCCAGGTTTGAGCCTTGAACACCCTAGCATTGATCTGCCGCGGCTTGTCCATCTCATCGAAGACTCGTTCAACCGCAAGCTTGATGTACAAGACTATCTCAACCGAGTCAACGGCCGCCTGGCCGGTCTGATTATCGCCGGAGAGTACGAAGGCGGTGCTATATTGACCTGGGAACTACCACCAGGTGTGGAAGACGATGGAAGTGAAGCAAGCACGGCACGAATGGTGCCGTATCTAGACAAATTTGCCGTGCTCAAACGCAGCCAGGGTGCCGGCGGCGTTGCAGATATTGTTTTCAATGCCATGGTGCGCACATGCTTTCCCAACGGGGTATGTTGGCGCAGTCGCAAGGACAACCCAGTGAACAAATGGTATTTCGAGCGGTCTCTAGGGTCCTGGAAAGTCGCTGATACCAATTGGACCATGTTCTGGACTACTCCCGATCTGCCGGAGAATCCGCAGATGTTCCGGGACTATGAGTCTGTGTGTCGAAGCATCCAACCTAGTTGGGCGGATGACACTGGAGTGATTGATTGACGTATACTATATACCAGGTGCACATAGACATAGGCAATGATATTCTCTTTCTACCCCTCCGATCGATCCAAGCTGTATGCTATTCAAGAACTATACTCCTTCCTCACCGCCTTCGGCGTTAACGGACATTTCGACAAGAAGCATTTCTCCTTTCCATCAACCACCGACTGCTCAACATGGGCATTGATTGACGATGCCCATCTGTATTGAGTGCTCGTACCCGGTTTCGCACCTGTACAGCGCCTACAGCCGCGCAGATGATCGGTCCCTGGGTAAAGGTGTGCGTTTGACACAATGCCCGCGCTGCAAGCGCTTCGCCGACAAATACGTTGAGCATGATTTTGTCGTGATATTCATAGATCTGGTCTTGATCAAGCCACAGGTACTTGAGATTTACAACTGTCTCTGGGACTTGACTAACATTGGAAGGTGTACCGCCACCTCCTCTTCAATCGCCTGGAAGGAGACGAGCACAAGTTCGATGTAAGTTTGCCCTGACCAGAGCAGGCACTCTTTGGTGACATGGCTAACATGCTCTGTAGCGCTCAATAATACGCCTAGGAGTCCTTCTCCTCCTTTTCGATGTTTATCTGACATGGGCGCGGATTGAAAAGTCCCCGTCAATCGAGTCGACATTCCTCTCACGCGCCCCCATCATTGTGCAATACCTATTCTTCCTCACACTGAACGCCTCCGCAACCCTGGCCCACCACCTCACTGTCCGCGTCCTCGCCTCAATCATAGCCCCGCAATCCCCAGACCAGCCGACCGACAGCCCTGTTTCCCAGCCGGTTGAGGTTCCCGCCTCGGACCCCTCAACGCCCGTCCTCCCTACCTTCCCTCAACCACAAGCGCCGGCGTCTGCGTCGCAAAGCCCGTCCAAGATTACACCGCAGGCGTCCTCACAGGACCTGCAGACTACTGCCGGCAATACTAACAACAATAACAATGGTAGTGACACCGGTGTCACAAACGAGAACCAACGCCCACTCCAGCCGTCCAGCCCGCGCGACTCATTCTGCGGTCTCCCTCCTCCGCTTCGTCGCACATCTACGGCTCCAGTCCAGAGCATCCAGCCTCTCGCGCCCCCATCGCAAGCCAGCCCGACGGCAATCAGCACTGCGCTATTCGTCAGCAGCTGCGCGAAGATTTTCCCTATCCTACTCGTTATCTGGGGCCCTGACGGCAGCGGCAGCTCCAACGTCCACTCTTCAAACCCGACCTCTTCCGGAGCACAACATGCTTCATCAGGCGGCATGACAGCCGCTGCCGGCATCGCCGGCTCAAAGTCGCTGTCCAGCGGCTCATCCTCGTCACAGTCTTCCTCTACCCTATCCGTATCACCATCATTCTCGTCCTCCCTCCTCGCATTCCTCCTCCGCCTCGTACCCTTTACAATCCCTGCAAGCTACGTCGCGAGCATCGTTGAAATAGTGGGCTCGCTGTTCACGCTTGGCGCGACAGACACGCATCTTGTGCTCCTGAGCAATATCGAAGCACTCTATATCCTACTCGGCTGTGGGTATTTCCGGGCTATGGCGCTTGCGGTTGCGGGCCTGGTTGCTAGGTGGACGGTGCAGAAGGTTATCTTGGGGATTGTGGGGGTTGGATAGAATTATCGGCGATTCGTGTCTTCTTTCTTTTCTCGTTGTGCAACGAAGATTCGAGCTCCACCCTACTGTATATATTGTAGATTCCGTGGCCCTGTGACGCGACGATTGCAATTCCAATGCCGTGGTAGACCTAAGGGAAGTCCATATCCAACACAGGAAAACGAAATGGAATGCATATGGATATACTGAGAGAGAAACGAGAAGTAACTATACATAAATATCATGCCGCTAGCTATGCAGCAGCCCGCTGGGATACCATACCCCCACCCCGGACTCTGGTTCTCTCCCTCGTGATGTTTGCACCTGGATCTTCACTCTGGCACAGGCATCCCAATGCATAGTATTACCCAGAGGCGCAATTGTGATGCGCCCGACAAAACTCCTGTGCCTGAGATCCACGACCCGAGCTAACCACTTTCTATTCCACCTTCTCAATGAACAAACAAAAGCAATCACTGCGGTACACGATCAGGTCGAATATCCGCTCTCTTCGGAGAAATAAGTGGGTGCCATTGTGCGAGGAATGTAATCGCTGTAAAGAAATTGACAAAGAGGTTAGCGCGAGTTCGATCCAGACGCCGACTCCTGGGAGTATCGAGGCGAACAAGGAGGGTGAAAGAGACATACCCCACATCAAATAACAGCTCGCGAGTGAGAGGATGAGTGTGCTCCGCCAGAGTCTATGAGAGAGGCGTGGATGTCAGTTATTGCTGGTCATTTGACGTAATACGCCGTCCACCCATAATAAGCTCTTCAACCGTAATGGACCAGGTTCGATCTAATACCATTCGGTGCGAAATCACCGAGCAGGAGATAATTCAGGCTAAAATATGGGAAATCAGTAGGGACATACGTTTGGTTCTCGCCCTTCGGACTAAACAACCAAGCCGCGACACCGGCGGCCACGACGACGATGAGGCCGATTAGAAGGCTCCAGCTGTATCACGAAATGGTTATATTAGCGAAATTTCATTATATTCCTGTCTCGCTCATTTCCAAAAGGTGAGCGGGGTATATACCCGTTTGCCATGTTGTTCTTCTAGCTGGATTCTGGATGAATTGGATGGGAGGATGAATGGATGGAAGGGGCGTAAGCGTTGCGGTGGACTGGACTGGACCGGCCTAGTCGAGTCGTATTATGACAGCTCGTCTCTCGCGAGGTTCTGTCCGCGTTTAGAGCGTTGCTGGTGAAGGTATGCGTTGTCGCGGAGTAAGTAGCTCGTCAAAGGATACTTGGGGACTTCGTTCGACGGCGGGAGTGCAGACGCAACCAGAATTTGGATACCGGAATAGGGCTGTGTGTAGTGTGAAGTTGAAACCTCTAGTTGGTGAATTGCGCAGAAAGGAGTTGCGATATGGGTAAGTGAGCTGTTCTTGGTTGACCTGGCTGATCGAGAGCTTCCCCGAGATGCTTGTGGCTGCGAGCCGATGGGCCATGTGTGGCGGTGCCGATAGTGGCGGTGCATCTCTATGTATGTTATTGCGAAATGTCGTCGGTTTTGATGCATTACAGACAGATTTTTTTTACGATCTGTTTGCAGAGTCATAATAGAGAGTTAAGAGGGTACTGATTACCGGATCGATTTAAGCCACATATCCGCCGTCGGGGGATATCAAAGGTCCTTACAAGTCCAAATAAGTAGATGGCGAACAGAGGTGGAATAACGAGTAGAAAAGAAAGCCAACAATACGGACAGCGCGTGGTAGAATAACAGGAAACAGAAATCATCAGCTCGCATTCAATTCACCTAAGCTCCCTCGCGGCTCTTACGGTAGCTAGCCTGGCTAATGTTAGTTACGGTGTGTAAAGGTGCTAGAGGACAAACTGCTTACTTCTTGCTCGACCTGAAGCGAGTCGACAACAGGAGCCAGCTCGCTGAGAATCTCGTAGGAGCGCTTGTGATACTCCAGCTGTGCGGCGATGAGGTCCGCCAGGTTCCTGAGGGGCTCGGGGGTATCAAGGACCTGGAGCACATTGTCAGCAAAGTTCTGATAATTCGTGGTGTCTGGAGAAAGCGCACATTCTTCATGACGCTAACTGCCTCCTCCGTCTGTCCAACAAACTCATCCTCCGCTTGCTCAATCTCCGATCTTGCCTCCTCGCTCAGACTATCCAGATCACCTTCCGCAGTCCTATATTTCGCCTTGATGGAATCCAGCATAAGGCGGGCATTCTCAACATTCTTGCGCGCCTTCGCAGCGAACATCAAATTCGTGTTCAGCGTGGTGTTCCACCCAGCCAAGAAGCGCGACTGGATTTGGGCGTCCTGCGCCAGACGGGCCTCACCGACCTTCTCCGAGGCGAGCGCATACTTCTCCAGGGCGGTCGCGAGGGGATCTTCGACGGCCGTGACGCTGGCCAGCGTCTGGGAGCCAGCTAGCGAGGAGCGCGCGATCGCATGACTGAAGGTCTTGGGTTGGGGCTTTGCAGCGGGAGGCGCGGTCAGGGCGGCTTGGGCCTCAGCGGGGGTGCTGGCTTGCGAGAGGAGCTGGACCTTCTCGTTGATGGTGCGGCCGAGGTCGTTGAAGGATTCGCGGATGTTCGGGGGGTAGTCGTAGGCTTCGTTGGAGTACTGGGAGCTACAGGCCGGTCGACATGTAAGTTCTTGTTTGCCTTGTTGAGTGCTTGGACGGCGTTGAATGACATACGTCACCTGGAGAAGCTTCTGGTGCACCAGCTTGAGGGCATCCACCCGCTTCTCGAGCTCGATGTACTCATCAGGGAGCTGGGTCTTGTCCTCGACCTGGCCCAACTGCTCGCGGATCAACTGCTGAGTGCGCGCAGCAAAGGGCGTGAAGTTCGCACTGTTTCAGGACAAAGCCCATCGGGTCCATGTTAGCTGCCATTATCTCAAGCATGGTACATGTCACGTTCGGCGACTGGTGTATCTCCAAGTCTACAGATAACCATCCATGTGTATAGCTGCATTTATCTCACCTAAAGTTCTTGCCAAAAGCTTGGAATTTATCCATGGCTGATATAATTCAAAACAGCCCAGCTGATAGTAATGGAATGAAAGAAATATGTAATGGGCGTTTGTGACAGGGGAGAGGAGCTGTTGTGTGTTGATTTGTTTAGGAAAGCTGGTTTGGCCGCTTGAGCCAGTCGAGGCCTCCTGCACCGCCTTGCACCGCCACTATTTCACATGCTTGCTTGGGGGAGATCTGCACTATTTACTCCTTTATGACAACTTGAACATGACAACTGTATTGAAGTATATAATCTGAAAGTACAACTAAAAGTAATGGTATATAGAATGTAAAATTAGCAGAAGTTCATGGTCTCGGTGCCTGCGAAACCTGGTATGATCCCATCACATACTCCCATCTAACCTCAGGATAGCTTAGATAAAGAAAAGAAGCCCATAAATACGACAAAAAAAAAAAAAGAAAAGAAAACATGTCATAAGTCCGAAAGAGAAGCATGGAAGATTAGGTCATAGTCGCAAGCATGCGACGAAGGGTTCTTGAAGGAGGTCCTTTTGTAAATAGTTAGTAGGGGTAATTTTAACCTTCAGACGGCTAGCCTACCTCTGCGATCCCTCTTGACTTCCAAAACCTCCTCTTCCTCACCGCTGGGCCCATAGAGAGCAGTCTCCGGGTCAAACGGTGGTCTGTAGTGATCGACAGCATAGTCATCAAGACTACTATCGCTGTCTCGAGGACGTATTACCATGGCGAGCTGTCCAGGATTGTCGCTGCGGTCGTCACGGCGCTCAACTAGCATGCGCACAGGAGATGAGTGACGACGGGTACGGGTACGCGGCGCAACTGAAATTGACCGAGAACGCGAGACAGTCCTCCTTGTTGTTTTCGTCGAGTAATCGTAGCCGCCAGGTGATGGCGAAAGATATCGCTCAGGCGACGGCTCGATTATTAGGGTCTCGCTCGCCCTTGGGCTTGGAACATAAGTCTCCATCGCAACTCGCTCTACCCTTCTGCGCCTGGATGTCGCCCGGACTGGAGATCGTGCTCTTACAGGAATCGCTTATATAGTAGTTAGTTCGGGCTCTCAATGATCAGGGCACGTGGTCTGTACCTTCCACCTGTCGCTTGATCTCGCGACTTCTCTCAATAATAGCGTCAATCTGCTCCTTGGAAAGAGCTAACTGAATGATGACCAGGTCATCCTACACCTGTCAGTACCAGGAAGGAAAATTGCGCATTACGGTCCATACCTCTTCTTCATAAGGGTAGCCGTATTCACGGATTGCACGAGTATGCACGAGTTTCCGGGGCATGCGAGTCTTGCCCTTGCGTGGATATGGCTTCACCTCTTCCACCCTCTCTTTATACCGAGTCTCCCGCTCTGGGATGAGAATCGCCTCATACTCATCTCGGTGGACTCTGCGACGCGCGGGGGGAGGGCTGGGCGCAGCTCGGGGGAGATAGCCACGGTAGTACTCGTCGATTTTGCGCGACGGCAGGCGATCATATGTATCAAGCGAGGACTGTCGTCGGAGCATCCTAGGTCGAGGGGGTGGACTCTCTGCATGGCGGCGCTCATGGCGGACTAGAGCCCCGGCATGGTGAAGGTGGTCATCCTCGTAATGTCTGCTCGGCCGGCGAGCAGGAGGACCAAAGCGATCAGTTTCTTGCAAGCGAGCGTCCCAGCGAAATTCGTCTTCAACTCTGCGCGGAGGCCGGTCGAGGACCGCTGCTCCACGAGACCGATGGCGGCCCCGAGAATCACGAGAAAAGTACTCAGAGTCGCTTTCCAGCACGCTGGAGCGCGAGTCAGAGTAGCGAGGCATAGCGGCTGACCGAAAGCGTCAGCGACTGCGTACCGTGGGTGACGCCGGCGGATGACTGGGGACGGACCACAGGCAGCAATTGGTGTGGTGGGGTAAAGAACCGTGGATTCGAGAAAAGACGGAGGATATACTTAGACTTGGGAATGAGATTCAGTTGGTACAAAGAGCAGGTGAGAATAAGTATTGCAATGGTGTCTGAGGCAAGAGAGAAAGAATGTAAACACAAGTGCTGCGAGAAAGATGAGAATGAAGCGCCGTCTGCTTTATAATGCTGGGCGATGACGTCCGTTTCGAGTCTGGGGATCGG
Source organism: Aspergillus baeticus (assembly GCA_027569055.1). Lineage (NCBI taxonomy): Eukaryota > Fungi > Ascomycota > Eurotiomycetes > Eurotiales > Aspergillaceae > Aspergillus > Aspergillus baeticus. The sequence continues at coordinate 288,768 of JAPDEI010000047.1, forward strand.
CTTCGCTCGCCCTAAATATAGGCGGCGTAAGTTATCAAGCCCCTCCATCCTCCATACCGTAATATTTCCATAGGCGGCTTTTGTCTGCGCCACGTTTGGCTCAATGTCCGCTCTTTGCCAGCTCCAAATCACCCATGCCTCTCTTCTTAACGGGGGGAAGAGACGGTGAATGCTGTTTCTGCCTTTCGTCAACTGCTGACCTCCGAGGGCTGCATCTCGGAGGTCTCCGTAGGTCCACAGCAGTCCATCTGATGAACCGTTGGCTCCTGCTGAGTCGCTGCCCAACCCGGGAGTCAATGCATGGCCTGCGTCTCCCCGTTATGATCTACCTTAGTACCTGAAACTTGGGCCCTCCCTGTCCACTCATTCTAGCTCGACTGGAAGCGCTGTCCTCAGACTGAGATCGCATTGACTCTATGGAGCGAGTGCTGCCATGTGACTGGATGCGCAATGATCTGGTCTGGCGTTATTGGCGCAGACCGGGTATCTTGGTGCTGCAGGAACCAAATAAGTACGTCCAAACAGGTGGACGCCAGTTGACAACGAAATATAACCTCTCGCTGTACGTGAAGCGATGAATCACTACGACAGCACATCGACTCTGAACGGGTAGGAAGGACCAATATTCCCCTAGAGGTTTGAAACATAGACTATGAAAAATATGCCAAGTCACCGAAAATTATTCCAATAGCATAACCACCGAGCCAGCTGTGGTACGTCGTGCGCCTTGTACGGTCTTCAACACCCAAAATTGAGCAAACGCTCGGCTTCATTAACATTCCATGTCATGCCCCTTCGTTGACATTATCTTCGAGACTCAGAATTCCCATTGCCCAACTGAGGATCGGAGAGTCCTGCTTGGGAACAGACACCCAACGCCTCTCTGTGTTCGCTTCGGTCTCCTTATAGTAGTTCCAAGCCGGTGGTTCAGGTATACCCGTGTCAGGCTCGTAAGGAGGGCCGCCGGGCCTCTTCGAAGCAGCTGTCCAGGCTGTCCTGCAACCCCGCGCGATCGCTTCCGAGGACTTTATGCCCGTAAGGCGGGAAACATCATTCAAAACGGCAATAGTCCAGTTACGTTGTTCGCGGTCCACATACTGTACAGCTGCAAAGAAGAGGCCCACAGTAACTTCAATCAAGCATGCCCCTAGTGTTGGGCTGAATCCCTTAGCTCCGTGGTGTTGAGACTGTGGGCCATAGACGCCTGCCGCAATTCGGCCCATAGTCTGGGCATGGTGTGTTGTTGCGGCACTTGCGTACCCTGCCGCTACCATCATAGCGGGATGCATCGAGGGATGGAGCCGAAGCAAAAGAATGCGGCCAATATAATAGAATGCCCATAGGCTCCCCATATTGTGCGTACGGTATTGTAGAGCCGGCCCAAAAGGAGAGTGGATTGGCATTGTGGAATCGGCCGGTAGAGGCGTGTAGTCGGGTCCTAGTGATTGCTCAAATGCGTCGAAAGCCGCGAATATGTCTTCCCACTCCCTCACAGCTTCTTCGTACGACACATCTATATCCTCATCTTTGAGTCTAGAAAAGTTATTCCGATCATCCAGGGAAGTCGCAAAGTCAGGTGGTAACCCCCTAGGTCCGGTAGAAGGCATCATGCCATACATCGGTGGATCGATAGAAGAAGGGCCCGAAGATCTACCGGAAGACCCCTGAGAGTTCATATTACCCCCCTGAAAGCCTTGAGGTCCATTTCCGGTGTGACCTTGGGGAGGCGGCCCACGGCTCGGGGGAGGTCCAGTTGCGCCAGGCGGAGGAGCCCCGAAGGCCCCCTGTCCTGGGTTTTTAGGCCTGGGAGGGCCGTAGCGGGCCATGAACATGCCAAATTTTGAGTCCGGCTGCCAACCTCCTGGTCCAGAGGCCTTGGCTGCCATAAGCTTTCTTTTCCTGTCTCGTACTCCAAAGTCCGCTAATCTACCCATAAGGAGGGACAAATGGTCCGCAGAGGCGTATATCGCATCTACACGCCCTAAGCCCCCACGTGGAGGACATAGACCCCAGTAAGAGAAGGGTAGGCTACCCGGAGTCAGCTTGTGAAGGTCGTTCAACGGAATCAGACATAGTAGCCACTTACAATAACGGTCCGCCGCTGATAATGCTTTGGAGCCAATCCTGTTTAACAAACCACCAATAGAGGTCGCATTGAATTCGGAAAGTTTCAATATCTTTCCGAGTAAGGCGCCTGTTCCGAGTAGATGTGTGCTCTCCCTCTACTTGCCCGAACTGGTCGTAATTGACCGCACGTCCTAGAAAGATGCCCACCATATTCTCATCCACTTCATTCTCCAGTTCAGCGAACGGGTCTTCGCTTGAGGCTGTATCATTGAGCATAAAACTGTCCATAAATGAACTATAAGCGTGGCTCTGCCTAAGCCATCGATTGCGTCTCTGAGCGCGTAGATCACGAGTTAGGCCGGCATAATCAATCTCGCGAAGTAGCTGCGCCGACCCCGCAAGGTGATTGTTCCACTTGATATGATCCGCGGTCATTACTTCGTAGAAAGCCAGTAGAAGAGAGGCCGCAAGAGTTCCCAGCTGCTTCCGCCGCCCCGGAAGCCCAACTGCCTTACCAACCCTTCTAAGCGCATATTGATAATGCTTCAATGAAACCGCACTTGATGTGCCTTGAAGGTACGCAATATGTAAACTGCTTAAGGCGAGCATAGCTTGTAGCAATGCTGCGTGTTCGAATGCTTTCAAAGGCAGCGTATATGTCCACAGACCTTGTTGTGCCGCCGGAGCCGCACCCAGCTTGATCGAAGGATCGATTGGGTGCCGCTCAAAGACTGACAAGGCCGGGCCAGTTGAATGGATGAAATGGAGGAAGATTCGGGCAGTCTTGGGGTTGTTGAGGGGAGAAGAACTGTAGGTCGGCTGGTAGGTGGCTAGCATATTGGGCTCGTCCAAGTAGGTGGTAAAAAGACGAAGCTGATTTTCATCCCGATTCGCGGAAGCCATCACCATACTAAGCTGGTTGAGATTTTGTATCTTCGACTGTTCTTCTGCTTCCTCATCTGTTTCGACGTCGTATGGGTCATCATCATCGTCGTCATCCATATACTCGAAGGGTGATAGAGGAGTGAATAAGGGACCTGACTGGGTCAGTGCATGGGTCCTATGTTGTTCTACATATTGCTGTGTAGGTATTTTACTCTCGTAGGGCATCGGGCCTGGGATAAATTTCTGATATTGTCATCAGTCACATAGTCATCAATCAGAATAACGTTACCCATACCTGCGGTATCTGAGAGGGCTGGGGGAAATCCGCTAGTCCCAACCCTTGGTGGGTCCAATTCTCAAGGGCCTGATGAGCTTGACCATGTTCACTGATCGAGTATTGATCATAGCCGACATGCTCCTGTTTTGGCTGGTAATGAGGAGCCGATGGATCTACCGCCCTACGAGTTCGAGCTTCTGGAAGAAGCGTCTGCGCGGGCACCGTGAATTCTTTAGCGAACACCGCATCGTCATGGTTCATATCATGCTTATACTCAACCGGGAACTGGGGTGCAGGCTGCTGCTCCAAGTCTGAGATGGTGCGAACTTTGGGCGCGAGAATCGGCCCATGGGTCCCGGCTGAGGTCAGATGCTGCAAGTCAATTTGGCCCTCGTATTGATGGGGAAGAGGTTGAGATTGAGTGGGAATAGGATTCGGCACTCCCGGAATTCCCAAGGGGTTCTTGAAAATCAACCGCTGCGCATAGCCCTTGCATTCGCGTTTCGACTTTGTACAGTTTTTGCAAATGGGCTTTTCTTCTCCGCATTTGATACGACGTTGCCGACAAGCTAAGCAGAGTTAGTAAATAAAGGGTGCATTATCATTTTTAGTGGCTCGCGATGCGAGATCCACCAACGTACTCAGGCATCCGGTCTTGGTACGCTTCCTCGCCACTTTGATGGTAGCTGTCTGTTGCGCCGGTTCATTCTTCTTGAGTTTATCGGCCTTTGCCCACTTAAGTCTCGGTTCTGTAGCAGGTGGTATAGCGTTGGTAGGATTTACGTTCTCCATGGCAGAAAAGCAGGCTCCTCCAAAGGGCGAGTTCCATAGTCAGCGGAGAGAAATCCACAATTACGCACAGTGAGAGTGAATATCGAAGATGGACAAAGGTTGGGCGCTGCGGGGAGAAATGGATTGAGATCTGGACTCTGCATGCTCAGCCTGGTTTGTTGGTTGCACCGTCCACGGGTCACGGTGCACGGGCCAATATTGCAGCACCAGTGATTCTTATTGGTTCGAGCCTACCTAGAGGATCACCAGTTGGGATCGGCAACCTGCCTGAGGCCCTGAGATCCATGGTAGATCGATGGGTTTCATGAAGAAAATCTAGTCAACTCGTCCAATTTGAAACCGCATTCAAGAACTAGACCACCTTTGCATGTAGCAAACAACCTTATCGTCTCTAGAGTCTGTGGCCTTTTGCGAGCTGTCTAATCCGCCGAAGTACGCGCTCTGAGCGGCGAGTATCATCACCAGGCGGTGTGCCACATCCGTACCGCCATTTTAGATTGGCAGAAAGCCTCTATCTACTCAAAATTTCTTGCTAAGATTCTCCGCTTAGCAACAGTTGGTTCGAAACCAAAAGTCTTTTGATTTCCTCTAAATATTCCCTGGGACATTTTGTCCCACCGCTTCAACCATGTTCGCCGTCCCAGGCTGGTCCGTTTCGGCCTCCGTGCTCAAACCACAGAGCGAGCCGGTAAAAGCCCAAAGCCAGACCACCGATTCTCCCAAGCCGAATGCAAACGCCAAGTCAAAGAAGCGCAAGCGAGATGACCAGGTCACCAAGAAGAATGTTGACGAAATGTACCGCCGGCATATCGAGGGCTTGAGCAAGGCCCCGAAACCTAGAAAGCAGAACGGCACAAACTCGGCAAATCCCGAGAAGAAGCGCAAGAAGGATCTCAAACAAGAGGTAGACCCAAAGGGGGTTCCCAAATCGGAGACGCTGGATGCTGAAGCCACTGAGGGCAAAGCTACTAAGAAAAAGCGGAAGAATAAGAACAAGGGTCCTCAGCAGTCCTCAGAAGAGACTGCTGCAGCTTCCGATGCAGTGGCACAAGCAGAATCGCTGCCAGTAGCGCCCCCGAAAACAGAAGCTACCTTGACGCCTCTCCAACAGGCCATGCGGCAAAAGCTGATCTCTTCACGCTTCCGCCACTTGAACGAAACCCTATATACTACTCCATCGACGAAAGCCCTGGAGCTCTTCACTGCGAGCCCTGAACTATTTGAAGAATATCACGCTGGGTTTTCTCGCCAGGTAAAGGAGTCCTGGCCCTTGAACCCTGTACACGGGTACATCAGCGCTATCCGTGCCAGGGCCGCCATCTCAAACGGCCCCAGGAAAGGAAACAAGCCGGAGCAAAAGGCCCGAAACCAGGGCTTACCAATTCCAAGACGGCCGAACGGTGCATGCACCATTGCTGACCTAGGCTGCGGTGATGCGCAGCTCCACCGCACCCTGGCCCCCTCAGCTCAAAAGCTCAAACTGAAACTCCTGAGCTACGATCTTCACGCCCCAAAAGATTCCCCAATCACTAAAGCCGACATCTCCAATCTCCCCGCCGAGGACGGCTCCGTCGACATTGCAATCTTCTGTCTGAGTCTGATGGGCACAAACTGGGTTTCCTTCGTCGAAGAAGCCTGGCGCGTCCTCCGAAGCGACGGCAAGGGTGAATGCTGGGTCAGCGAAGTGAAAAGCCGCTTCGGCAAAGTCACGCGCAAGAAGGCGCAGATTGGCGCAAAGAGGACTCTCACCAAGGCTGAGAAGAAGAAGCTCAAGAAGAAGGGTCCAGGGGATAATGATGCTGGATCTGATGTTGACGACGATGATATCTACGCGGAAGACGCTCGTCCCGCGCAAGATGACGGAACCGATATCTCGGCTTTCGTTGAAGTGTTCAGGACGAGAGGGTTTGTCCTTAAACCGGAATCTGTGGATAAATCGAACAAGATGTTTGTTAAGATGGAGTTTGTGAAACAAGGTGGTGCTCCGACGAAGGGACCGCATGCGTCAACTGGGGCGCCCGCAGCTGGGAAGAAGAGGTTCATCGAGAAGGCTAAAGTTGAGGAGAAGGGAATGTCACCAGAGGAAGAGGCAGCTGTATTGAAACCGTGTGTCTATAAGATTCGATGATCGATATCCTGAACTGCTGATAGCCATTGTATATCTCTTTTATCAGTTGCATCCAACGAAATCAATGCTTTTAGTAACCTCCATTAGTGAATTTCATAGTACGGATATTGCTGGGAGCAGAAGGGATAGGGCTTGACTTTGTTTCAAGATTATTAGACAAGGTCATTTGGTTCTTTTCTATGCAAGTCCAACGTATGAATTGCCCCGTATAGAACACATAGCTCATGGTGGTTCCGGCACAGTTCCACTATAATAGATCTTCACTTATTGGTTCCCGCCTAGCTGAGCAACAGCACGTCCCATCTCCTCATCGTTGTGAATACGGAAGCCCTTCTCCTTAGTGACGCTCGCTAGCTGGACATTCTTAGCATCTAACTTCTCCTCCATAACTTGCTTAAGTGTCTTCAGAACCAAAGTCTCCGCCTCGGAAAGTGTCAGGGAGCGATGATATTCGTTCTGCAATTCCGCCTGCGCTCCTTCGCTTCCGGACCCGATGGCCTTTGCGTCGTACCGATAGAATGTACCGGAGGGCTCGGCGTGGTATCTATGGTAGTAGGGAATATCAGCAACCATGTCAAACTAGTGTGTAGTTTCTGCAACTTACAGCTGAGGACCATCCTCGTCAATACCAGCAATTAAAAGAGCAACACCAAAAGGTCTGCTCATAACACTCTCCTCATCATCTCCAGTCTCTCCAAAGCGCAGGGCCAGGTCACAAATTGCCTGAGTGCAGCTCTCAACTCGCAGCGGTTCGGCGTAGTGGAAAGAGTGGTTCTGGGACTCAACGCGGGCATGCTCTACTAAAGACCGGGCGTCTGCCTGCAGGCCGGACATGGCACAGCCAATGTGCTGATCGATTTCGACGATCTTCTCGACGGAGGATGCTTCGAGCAGGGTAGATGTGACACGCTTCTCAACACCAAGAATGACACCTTCCGATGTTGCTACCTAATGAAGCGGTCAGCAAGCTGCACACGTCTATCCTCGACGGGAATCGAGAATCCTCCAAAAATGGCATAGCTAGTTTAAGACGAATATAGCCGATAGAGAAAAGACGTACACCGATAGCGGTTGAGCCGAGCTTGATGGCTTCGAGGGAGTATTCAACCTGGAATAAACGCCCTTCCGGGGAGAAGGTGCTTTAATCGTTTCGTTAGAACATCTCACGAAGCAGCCGGCCTGTATGTGGGAGCAATAACGTACTTAATTCCACGGTCTGCGAGCGAGGCGGTTAGATCATCAGGGTCTTGAAGATGAGGTCTGACAGAGCTTACCATATTCAGATCGGGCGATGAACATGTTGAATTATCTGAGAGATGCAATGACAGTTAGGAGATGTATATGGAGCTGTAGGAAGACGTGGGCGAGATTTAGGATATAGCAGAATAGGCAAGGAGTGAGTAACGTGCTAAAGGTGCGGAAGCTGGAGCTCTGGAGCTCTGAGATAGACTACGCAAGTCCCGCAAGTGCCTGGCGGAGAGATTCGCCGCCTCAGGCATTAAGGCAGTAACGATGCACAAAACGCGCTAAAACCAAACGGACGGAAGGACGCAGGCCCAGTATACCGACCTCCCATATTCATGCCTAAACTTTTTCGTCCCTTGTTGTTTCCCGATCGTTTTCCCCTTTATTTATGAATGCCTGGTCCCTGGCTCTGCACCTTGCGGGACCATGTCCATCAATGACCGCACCAGCCACATGAACGCACCACGACCCCGCGTTGCATCTGGTCGCGTCGCTGGCGATGCTGAAAAGCCCAATTTACGCGGCGGCACAGCTTCCCCATTACAATCAGAAAACATGGATCATCGCGGGAGCACGTCGACTCAGAAAAGCAAGGTTCCCCGAGATCAGATTACGAGCGAAAAGCGTACCGAACGCCTGACAGTTCAGACTAGAGAGAAGGTGCAAGGCCGAACACGGAACCCAGTGCGAGAGTCACCCAGCGCAGGAAATCGGGGAGAGAGAGAAAAGTCGCGGTCGAGACGAACAAATCCGCTAGAGGGTCTCAGCCCTAATGTAAAGAAGAAGGAGAAGGGAGTGTCTGATGGTGAGTTTTGGACTCAAGGGATCAATTGCGGTACTAACTGTTCTACTATCCAGCGCCTTGGAACCCGTACGCTTCGTTAATGCCTCATTCTACGGCGCCACTAGCCAGCCGTGTATCTGTACCTCCGCTCGCCTCATCGCTACCTCAATCGCTCCATCCTACCCCGTTGCGCGACCTTTCCACCGATGCGCAGGAAAAAGCGATTCTAGAAGACTTGTTGTTCGTGTTCATGGGGTTCGAAGGGCAATATATCCACTACCAAGCTCAATATGATCCGACAGCGGAAAAAGAGCGGTTAACTGGACCGGGCTTCCAGCCGCCGTCAGGGCTTGACCCAACTCTGAGGGACCTTACACGTTCCATGCTGAAGATGGCGACACACTACAGTGCTTTGGAGGCCTTTGTTGAGGTTCAAAGTCGCGCGGAGTATGGCGCGGTGAGCCATGCATTATGCGCTGCAATCCGGAAACTGTTAAAGGATTATTTGATCCTTGTCGCCCAGCTGGAGACACAGCTCTTGAACAATCCCAATTTCACCCTTCACGTACTTCACCTCCACACCATGCCAACTAGCCAATGCCTGGCTCAACTATACTCACTAGGCCAAGAACTACTAAGGCGGAACGGTCTCTTGGATCAAGATCTTGATGAATCAATAGATGACTTTGATGACGTTGATAACATCCTCGAACAACTGCGAGAGGGTGGAGATCTTGTTCCCGGTGCCATGTCCAGCAAGAAGATTTGCAAAGGAGGGAACGTCTTGCGGCTTTTAACCCAACGGTTGGCAACATTCTCTGGCGACCCAACTACAAAGACATTATTGGAGACGCTCCTTCGGGAATCCAGCAGACCATACATGGGGATGCTTAATGAATGGCTGCATCATGGAGGAATCAAGGATCCTCACGCGGAATTTCTCGTTAAAGAGCAGAAATGGATCAAACGTGAGAAGCTGGAGGAAGACTATACGGACGAATACTGGGAAAAGCGATATACAATCCGTGATAACGAGGTTCCCCCGCAACTCGACAGTGTACGGGACAAAGTTCTCCTGGCCGGGAAGTATCTAAACGTCGTACGAGAGTGTGGAGGCGTGGATGTTAGCAAAGCAGTTAAAGACGTGCCCAAGACGTTCGATGACCCACACTTTTTGGATAACGTGAACGCCGCCTACACCTATGCCAACGCCTCTTTGCTAAATCTTCTTTTGACCAAAAACTCCCTTACTACTCGATTCCGCTCCCTAAAACATTACTTCTTCCTCGACCGATCGGATTTCTTCTCCTACTTCCTTGAGCTTGGGGCATCTGAGCTGCGCAAGCCGGCGAAAAACGTCAATGAAAGCAAGCTGCAGTCACTTCTAGATTTAGTTCTACGTCAACCAGGTAGTATCGCCGCACAGGACCCGTTCAAGGAAGATGTCAAAGTTCGAATGAACAAAATCGGACTCACCAAATGGCTGATGCAAGTTGTCAGTGTCTCCGGTATTGACCAGGACAATCCAGAAGCCGCGCTGGAGAAATACCAAGCTCCGCAAACACAAGCGGGCGAAGATGACAAGGACATCGTCGGATTCGATGCCCTCGAACTCGACTATTCCGTCCCCTTCCCGCTCTCCCTCGTCATCGGCCGCAAGACCGTGCTCCGCTACCAGCTCATCTTCCGGCACCTGCTATCTCTCCGCCACCTCGAAACCATGCTATCATCTGCCTGGCTGGACCAGAGCAAGGTTATTGGCTGGCGACACAAGTCGTCTGATCGACGACTCGAGATGTGGAAAAGGCGCGCCTGGAACCTGCGTTCGAAGATGCTCGTCTTCATCCAGCAGCTGCTATACTTCTGCACGGCAGAAGTTGTTGAGCCGAACTGGCAGAATCTTATGGATCGCGTGAACGGTACCGACGCAGACGGGTCGGAAGTCACAGTCAATGGCACGAAACAGGTCAATCGGACAGTCGATGAACTCATGCAGGATCACGTTGATTTCTTAGATACATGCTTGAAAGAGTGTATGCTTACACAGGCGAAGTTACTCAAGGTATAATACCCTATCGACATCGACACTCCGTTGTCATGTCAAGTCAAGATAATTAACCGGATATCGCCACCAGATCCACTCGAAACTCCTAACTTGTTGCACTATGTTCGCATCCTGGACCGCATCTTCCCTAGGTCGCGCCTTGACCTCGGCAGACCCAGAGCTGAGTGCCGATCCAGCCGCAGGCGACGGGCGAGGCTACGACCCTAGTCGGATCGGAAAGCTCGAAGATACGCTGAAGCGATATGAAGACCATTTCAATCGCCATTTACGGATTCTGATGGACAGGTAAGCATGTTATTAACACCACGTCAACTTTGATTTGCGTACATAATGCTGACCAAGCTAGCTTGAACTACTTTGCCGCTACTGAGAGTGTCGTCTTGCTGAAGCTAGCGCACGCATTGAGCTCTATCAGTAAGGAAGATTGAACCCGATTCCGACCCTAAGACGAGGGAACGGCTCCAGATTTGTCTACGCAGTGTATACCTTATATAGCCACTTTCGCCCTTGCATACAACCCCCGAACAGCCGCCATCGTACTGCAAGTATCCCCAGCTCTGTCTAGCCAGCGCCGTCCAGGAAACCGGCCTCTCTTTGATGTCCGTTGCCCAGGCGTGATGCAGATGCTCTTTCCTTGGCCAAGGATTGGAAAGTCTGCCGAAGTGCGATGTGCAACTCATATAGCCGCGGTTTCAACGATCGAACTCAATCTTCTTTTTTCAAACAACAGCCAGGAGAACGCACGGGCCCAACTACAGACTCACTGTCAACGCTCCTTTCCTGCAGTATAACGAACGTCACGGCTTGGTTTTATGGCGCACTCAGAGGTATGGGTGCGTGTCTATAGTTTCATAAAAGGATACCCTTGAATTTCTAATGGCCACGGAGTATGGACCTCTGCATGATTCGGAGGGTGCGTTTCAGGACTCTTGAGCAAGATTTTGCCCTTGTGGCCGATCGGGCTTTGCTTGTGGGGTATAAGGAGACAACGGGTCATGTCAGATGACTGTGTTGCACTCCGAGTTCCCAATACTCCGTAACTTTCGCTTGGCTATCGAACAGTGTAATAAGAGAAAAATCTTCCAGGTAGAGCATCCATTTTACTGTCCTGTTCGAATTGAGTTGAATGGCGACGATAATCTCTGATTAACATCATGGGCAATACATACCGTTTGGCATTCCACGCCAGAGAAGCAGAAGAATCCGATTTCAGGAATGACCAATGGCAATTTCATGGTGACCAGTTGGATGATTTGCTCATTTTGCAGATCCATTGCACTTGTCTCCATTTCCCACGCGCGGGGGCCACACTAACACTAACGGGTCCAACCGCACCCCCAAAAATGGGCTTCGCTTCCCGAAGGTGAACCGTGGCTCTGGGATTCCTAATCCCTACCAAGGACTATGGACATTGGACCACCATTACACCTTTTGAGCATAGGTCCCGAGGACTTGGGATATGCCAACTTGGGCCCATTCGAACCGCTTTGACGTGCATGAACGCCCGGTGCGCTTACATTTCCAAATGCAAGAAACATCCTGCTCCATCACTGCTGCAGCTTGTCTATTCGAGGATAGCGTGTCCCACTTTAAGCAAACATTTCGAATCAGAAGGACAGAATCTCCCGTCGTAGTATGCATTCACATTTGACCGTCCGTATTTAAGCCACCATTTGCCTGGCTCCTGTTATGGCTGCAGACGAAAGGACAAATCAAATCCCCTCCTAAAATGCCTGGACTCTCTTGGGAATAGTCCCCCTTCCAGGGATTTGAGGAGGGAAATAAAACGTAAATCGTTTACTTGAAATTGGCCCGTTTCAAGGCTCCACAGCCGTTGTTCCTGTCTGAGCGACCCGCCGCGTGAGTTGTTCAAAGGGATTGGAGTCTGCAGGGCAATTGACTGATGTAATTGGCTGGTATCCGAGGCAGCTCCAGATTGACCTTCCCTGCGATCCTTGATCAGGATTGCCGCCTATTAAACTGGTCACCTAGTGTCACTTGTTCCAAGGCCAGAGAGCAGAGAGCAGAGAGTGTCTTGAAGAAGCGGTGAACAGGTGGCGTGGGAGCATAAGAAAGGATGGAAGGAAAGAAATTAGCATAGCCCAGGAATCCTGCATATTGAATCGCGCGTGGAGAACCGACTTCTGAGTTTTTTATTTTATTTTTTTTGGACCCGCTCGAGTAACGTGAGAAAAAGGTATTCACTTTTTCATCCTCTGGCTTGTGCATTATTCTAAAAGGCCCCATGGAGACTTGAAAGATAATCTCTCCAATCTCTTGTGAATGGCGTTATTCGTCCAGCCGAATGAAGAGCGTCATCGCCAAACTCGTATAGATGCATATGCGTTGTATATGACCGCGTCTCGCCAGGCTCAGGTGGTAGCGATCAAGCCACAATAGTATAGACCCATTGTCTTTGATGCCCGAAGACGCTTCGGTTGTGTAATTGGAAAATCATCCCGCTGCCTTTTAACGCCAGCCTTTCCGTAAATTGCAAATCATTCTTCGTCCAGGACGTGCGTCATGGTTGTAACGCTGTTGGTCTCTGGGCTGCCTTTCAGAGCCTTCGCGGGGTATATCTAGTCAGTCGACATCCTGACGCCCATATATTCCTAAATTGGAATTTCTCGTGAAGCTCACCTTGAACCCACTATTTGCTTTCCTCGTGACTTGTGCTGCAGTGGCCTGGTCCTCACAAAGGTGACTAATAGTCCATGTTTGCCATCCCGATAACCGCGGAGGCGTAACAAAATTGCAGGCTCCCAGCTTTCGGGAATCAACCAGCCCAGCCCGATCCATTCGGTGGCCAGTCTAATGTAAGTTAAGGCAGAGCCTGAGCTTTTCCCAACTGCGGCTTGCCATCTAGGGCCTATTGTCGGATGCGAGGAGCAGTTTGGCCGGTGTCTGAGAGGCGATGTATTGCGGTATGTCGGCCGTGCCACTCCGGGGCGCACCGCTGACCCCTCCAGCCCCTGCGAGAATGCCTGCATGTAATCCTCTTATGCCTAAAGAGCGAGGTGTATTTTTGTTAGACAGAGAACGCAGGCAGTGCTTTGGAGGTGTAGGCGTCGGATGTAAGCCATGAATCATGCATTCCAGCTTCTTCTCTCTCATATTCGAATGAGGTTTGTCCTATATTCTTGGATCTGCCGACAACTCGCCCAATGAGGGCACGCGGGAGACTCGAGGCTGAGCACGGCCTCATACCGTCCGTACATCTTGTACCTAGGTAGCAAAAAGTGAGTGCCGTGTAGTTCTTCTCCGAATTGTCTAGAGGGCAAAAGCGCTCGTCATTTGCCCGTGCCCAACGGTCATTCCATGCCGACGGATTCCTCTGCCACATCGATCGCTTCGACACAGACTCAGTCCACACTAAGTTCGCCCGTCACCCACCACAAGCTATTATTCCAACATCCCACTTTGACATGAGATAATTCGTCTCCTCTCCAAACAAACTTACTAGTTGACGCACAACGGCACTCAGCTCAAGCCTCAGCTTCCATAATGACGTATTCAACCCCGATGAATGCCATCCAGGTACTTATGAGAGGTTCTGACTTTTGTTACCAAAGGAGTCCGAATTCGCAAACAGATGAGCTGGACGACGAGTATCTTCGCACAGTGTTTGTTCATGGTCGTGAGTATCAACAATACTCGATCGACAACCAGATATCATTTGAGCCTGTCGACGAAGTAAAGTTTCGCCCCTGCGTATCAACCCCGTACTCATATCTGAGGGTCAATAGGATGAAGCGGAACGCCTAGAACTGCAGCATCGTATCTTCAACAGAGTTTTTGACGGCCGACTGGTTTTCCCTCCAATTCGTCACCTGCGGAAAGTATTAGAATGTGGCTATGGTGCGGGTTCCTGGGCTATTGATGTAGCAGAACAAAATCCAGACTGCGAGGTCCGTGAAAAGACACACTTCACTATTCGTGCCATTAACTAACCAGCATACACTTTTAGGTGATTGGAGTCGATATTTACCCTCATATGAACCCGGACGACATGCCCGAAAATCTTTGGCTCCAAGTGAGAAGCCTCTTCTACCAGACGATATCCTTTGCGAAGCCCCGCGTTTTAAGACATCCCATCCCAGGCGCGTGACGAGGACCTGCGTTGTGTGCGATCTCGCCATATAGTCTCCTGGACAATCACTTTCCTTTGATTACCTCGTTCTCAGATTGCTAATGCACATCCTAACAGGTCGACGACCTCAACCGCCCTTTCACTTTCTCCTCGAACTCCTTCGACCTTGTCCATTCTCGTCTTCTTGCGGCAGGAATCAATCGAGCCCGTTGGCCCTCATATATTAGAGACATCAAAAGGTTTAGTTTTGACGGTGAAGCCGTACCACCAGATCGACTGCTAGACACATCGCTGACAGCTGGGGAGTACAGAGTTCTAAAACCAGGAGGCTGGGCGCAAATGGTCGAAATATATTTCAATGTTCAGTCAGACAACGGCTCGATAGGCGAGGAACACGCATTGAGACAATGGAGTTCGCAACTCATGAGGTCAATGGAAGGTATAAAGGATTTCCGCGTGGGGACCCGTTTGAAAACGCTCTTGCTTTCCGCTGGCTTTACCGAGGTTGATGCTAAGATGATTCCTCTACCTCTTTCCGCCTGGCCGGACAGTAAGGTTACCCCGTCATTGCTGCCATGTGCATGTCAAAGATTCGTGTTGACCATGAAGCAGATCCCACAAGCCAAGGCATTGGCACGATGAATGGTGGAAACGTTGCCAAATTACTTGCTTCCTTGTCCTTGTATCCGTTGACTCAAAGGCTTCACATGCCCCCGCCACAATATCAAGATCTGATATCCCGTGCCCAGGGAGAAGTGAGTGACCGGAGCCTTAAGGCTTATTTTCCTCTGTGAGTAGGCCAACACCCTCGAAAAGTATCGCAAGGTTCTAACCCACCAGATATGTTTGCATCGGACGAAAGCCCCATCATTGATCAACAGCATTGAGGCTGTACCCGTCTGAAGGGTTGCTTGCGATATGGCTCCTTTGTTTCCGATTAGCTTCAATGTTTGTCGGTCCGGGAAAAAGTCCATTTGATCAAAACAGCTCGCTAGATTGAGCTCGAGATAGACCTGCAATTTCAAGAATGGATGGTCAGTTGAACAAACTCCTCGCTATTCCACGAAACTCTATTTGTCATCAGATCCAGAATGTCGATTCCTCACCATGTTAACTTGAGCGCAACAATGTCTTTGATTAAGGTACCCGTCCATTGGGTTTGGACTCTAGTGTCAAATCTATTGCAGATAGACACCTGGCGCTTTTGCCGTTACTCGGGACAGGAATTCCAAGGCGTGCCGACTTTGGCTGAATACGCCTGCAGTGTAGTGATTTTCGCCAGCATGGATAGCTGCTTGGTCAGAAAGCAGTTGACCATATATTAAGACAGGTATCTTTTTACGAAGAGGGAGTCTCAGGGGCAATGGACAAGGTCGATCCTGGGGAACCCTTTCGCCTTGAGGCATCTTGTGAAGATGGGCGGGAATCACAAAGAAGGGTTTCCTAAAACAGGAAGTCACTCGGAGCGAGAAGATAGCCTATCTTCTACATAATGACAGATATTGATAATACGGGCATCGAAGAGTTAAAGGAAAGAGGCAGAGGGAGTTGGAAGATGGAATGAAGTGTGAAAGAAGAGAGAGCTGGCGAAGATTTGTCGCGGGTGCGGCCTGAACCTTACTTTCTCAACCACCATGACCAGCATCTTGGAATGCTCCGCCTCACACCATCCAGGTTCAGCCAGAACATATCGAATTAGGTATTTTCTTTATTGCCCCTTATGAGATCATCGTTTTTTCACTAACCCAGACTTGCGTTCTTGGGCAACAGACTGCTGATTCCTGGGTCAACCGCACTGACCCCAGCATCTTCTTGATATGGACGGTGTTAACCGTTGGAGCATGGCCTGTTCGTAACTACCTAAAGTCTGTCTCAATAACTCATTAGCGTTGCAATGCGAGAATTCAGCCCAGTCTATCTGCGAATCAACCATGGAGAGCGAGGCATCTGCTTGGGCCAATACCAATGGAAACATCTATACACACTACTCGCCTCGAACTCAAATTCAACAAGCGGAGCAATGTGAGCTCGCTGATCAGGGTGAAATTCATTTATTCCAATCAGCCCTCGTTTCGCAACCATGAACGCTTGAAGTCAAAATAGATACCCAATCTGTGGCCCGATCTTTAGATATCCGTTGATATCTGGAGTCCCCCTCCCACAAATTATCCAGGTGCTGCTTGATGTTTGGCTGTCTCCAACCTGAAAAAGGGGCCAGGCTTAGCCTTCCTTGTAAGATACCCCAGGAATGCAATCCATCACTACAAGCCAATCTTGTCCCATGGGGTATTGGCCTGCATTCCAACTCCATGGGGCTCATCCATAGTCTAGACCTTCCAAACACTGGAGTAAGCATCAAAATAAGTCCAGGCCTAATGCGTAAACCCGCATCGGCTATGACTCTCCTGCGGTCGAGTGCTTTTGTAACATTAGTAGATCCGCATTTCCGACTCCCATTTGAAGCCTGATTGTCAAGGCATCAAGTATTTCCTATCCTGGTAAGTGGCCGGCTGACCCAAAAGTTTCCGCCATCAAAAGAATTTCGCAACAATAAATTATCTTCCTGCTGTCATCACCAGGAACACCGTCAAAAATGCCCTCCACATATAAAAGAGACAAGCCGTGGGATACGGACGACATTGACAAGTGGAAGGTATGTTCAATTCTATATCTTCCTCCTCTGTACCTCTTTGCTGACATACAATTTCCGCTAGATTGATCCTTTCCAGGCAGAAGACAATGCCGCCGGCAGTTTCGCGGAAGAATCATCGTTTGCTACACTGTTCCCTAAATACCGTGAAGTATACCTGAAGGAGGCATGGCCTGTTGTCACAAGAGCACTGGAGAAACATGGAATCGCTTGCACGCTCGATTTGGTGGAGGGTAGCATGACGGTGAAAACGACTCGAAAAACTTTCGACCCAGCAGCGATCCTCAAGGCTCGCGACCTTATCAAATTACTATCGCGTAGCGTTCCCGTCCAACAGGTAATTTTCTCCGTGCTTCTTTTTCTAGGCTTTATCACAACTAACGCTCTACTCTTGTTCAGGCCCTTAAAATCCTCGAAGACGGCGTCGCATGCGACATTATCAAAATCCGAAACCAAGTCCGCAACAAGGAACGCTTCGTCAAGCGCCGCCAACGTATCCTCGGCCCGCAAGGCTCAACCCTCAAAGCCCTTGAACTCCTCACAAGCACCTACATCCTCGTGCAAGGAAACACCGTCGCCGCGATGGGCCCCTTTAAGGGCCTGAAGGAAGTCCGAAGGATCGTCGACGATTGCATGGCCAACATCCATCCCATTTACCACATCAAAGAGCTCATGATTAAGCGCGAACTCGCCAAGGACCCAACACTTGCCACAGAATCCTGGGACCGATTTCTCCCTAACTTCAAGAAGCGCACGCTGTCCAAGCGCCGTGTGCCGCTCAAGGTTACGGACAAGTCAAAGAAGGTCTACACACCTTTCCCGCCGGCGCCGGAGAAGAGCAAGGTGGATCTGCAGATCGAGTCTGGAGAGTACTTCCTCTCCAAGGAGGCCAAGGATCGCGCTCACAAGGAAGAGATCATGGAGAAGCAGAGGGTGAAGCGCGAGGAGAAGATGAAGGAGCGGGAAAAGGCGTTCATCGCACCGGAAGAACTAGAGGAGGCCGAGCGAGCGAAGAAGGAAAAGAAAGAGAAAAAGAAGAAGCGCAAGCGGGATTCAGAGGCCGAGCCAGACGTCAATGGATCCGAGAAGGAGAAGAAGGAAAAGAAGAAAAAGAAGAGCAAGACGAAAACGGAGGAAGAGAACTAAAACTGCATGAACGCGTGACGGCCCTCCTCCCTGTTTACTTCCTGCTTGCCACGTTTTCCTTGTTCTAGACTCCTTTCTGTTTTCTTAAAATCGGCGCAGAGGCATGGCATGGGCTGGAGTTTGCTTTCTCTCCTGCTAGGGGACCCGCAATTAGAATTGATGTCTTATGACTATAAATCGCTGCGCTGCTCAGTATATAATACCTTTATAGTGCAAGTGGAGTAAGTTCTATGTTGGCCGCCGCCCTCGATACTCCGTACATGTCATCGTCCACCACCCATCGATAACCCTTCATTGATCAAATAAGATGAACCGAAATAATAATTACCCAAACTTTACTACGCTCTTAATCATTGCCGCCATTTACGTCCCTTTGCCTTTCCCTTTCCCTTTCCTTCCTCTCTTCCTCAAGAAACGCTCTCTGCTCCCATCTACTTCTCTCAAGATCCAACCAAAGCCCCAAAACCCCGGCACTAACGACACTCAACGCAAACAAGAAATAAAACGGCATAATCGCATTATGACTGGGCGACGCATCAATAATCGCACTTGACACCAGTGGCCCAATAAACGACGAAGTCTTCCCAATGATACTGAACAGACTGAAGAACAGGAACTCGTGGCCGCGCGGGGTGACCTCTGAGATCATGATTTGAGAGTAGCTGTACCAAGGGCACACGAAGAGGCCGTAGAAGGCTTGGTAGACCCAGACTTCCCAAGACTGGTGGAAGCCGAAGCGCTGCGTCCAAATGCCGATCATGCCCCAGCCGTCCAGGAGGATTATGGAAAGGGCGACAAAGTTGAACATGGTTTTAGGGCTGAGGGAGAACCGCTGCTGGAGAGTCCAGAAGGCGTAGATGCCAATTGCCTGGTGTTTCTGTTAGGGCTTTTTGGGGTGGATGAATGGGGGAAAGGAAGGGGTGGTACCTGTGCTGCGATGCCTACTATAAGTAGGTAGGTTAATTGGAGAGTGTTGTAGGTGACGATACTATTCTGCAGGGTTGCGATCACTGTGACCGTTGTGTTTAGAGAATCTCCGAGGAGAAAGTATCCTTTTGCTGTCAGTGCGTTTGCCCAGGTGCTTGAGAAGTCGTTCATATCCTCACCGACAAGGTACAGCAGACTCTGCTTCAGTTTCCAGATCTGCCGCAGAGCAATGTATAGCTGCTTCAGCCCTGCAACAATTATATTCTGGCCCATGGTATCCACCCCCGGCCGGCGCTTCTCAAGGAAGAACCAGGGCAACGACACAAGGAGCCAGACCCCGCTCGCAAAGGCAATAAGCACACTCAGACCCCAGTTGTTATTGGCCTCGCCGTCATCAACATGCAGCCCGAACATAATACCGACGATCACGGCGAGGATAAAGATCTCAGCTACGGACTGGACATAGAAAGCAACATTGGCGAGCTGACTCCGCTTCATCGTATCCGCAAAATCATACTCCTCGCGAGAGATACTGCCGGCGTTGTATTCGTCAGCTTTTAGTTTCATCTTGGTTGTATTGCGTGCGAGCCCTGGGAATGCGGCTGTCCAGAAAGTCAGAGTTGTTTGATATGCGATCAAGCCGACTATATACAGTCCAACACTGGCGTGCCACTTGTCTGGGTCATGGACGCCCAGCCAGCCGAAGCCGATGGCGTATGCAACGATTGACAACCCTATGAGGATATTCGGTCTCCAAGTGCCAAAGTCGGCGAAACTGCCGATGACAAGGAAGACGACAACTTGGATCGCGAATGAAATGCCGTTGCATAGGAGAACAATGCTCTCGATGGAGCGCTGCTTTCCTGCGAAAAGAAGCACGCCCTCATCGCCGGCCGCTTGATACAACAAGTTTTGAAAGGCAGTAGGCGCAAAATCTGCAATTGGTGTTAGTATAGTATAGCACGTACGGGGCTCTTGCAGGGCTAAGCTTTCGCCAAGGTCTTGACACTCACTGAATAGAGATAATCCATTGTTTCCAATGTAGTAACTGAGGAGGTTCAGCAACGCATTTCTTCAGATCAGAATGGCACGCACGCATAATAGGCCCATATCTCATATTTTGTCGTGCGATAATTCTCGTCGAACTGGTCGGGGGCCGTCGGTTGCTCCAGTCCCGATTCGAGGTCATCTGCAGCAAGCACGTCCTGTACAACCGGGTCTTGGGATTTCCCATCATCTAGAGATGCGGAGGTAGCCATGCTGGCTGTATGTTCAGAGAATATCGAACTACGCCGTCCGCCTATCGCTTGTAACAGAAGAATGTAACATCGAGATTTTCACATCGCCGCCCTGGGAGATTTGCCCCCTCCTCTCTAATCATGACCCGAATCGACTAGTCCAGGAAAGCCATCGCAAACTCGCTAAGAAGCGACTTTTAGGGCGGGAAGGGTGGGAGAGTTAGATAAGCGTGACGAATGACGATCAATCTTGAATCAGGTTGAGATTGATGCTGCGGGGCAAAGAGAAGTGCTGTGGAGCCGTACAAGGGACCTTGACTCGACACTCACAATACGGAGTAGAGCAGCAGATAATGTAACGAGCTACTTTCTTACATGCAGGTATGGGTCATCATATACCATGTGATAAGCCCTAAAGTTAGTACGCTGTACTTAATGTACAGTCTAAATAGCACGGAATATCGTAGTTTATTTCAAATCTTCCTATCGTCTATCAAAGATATATACTATACAGGGGGTATTCCGAGATCTACCAAATAACAACCGATGACGCTCACAGCTTGGCCAACCCACTTTCAATGGTGACCCAGCTTGCATTATTTAGCTTCTCATACTTTGTGCCATCCAACCAGTATAACTTGTCGCCGCCCCAGTCACCTTGAGGACTCCAGCCCTTCTTTGTCAAGTCGCCCTTGGCTTGCTTGAATGTAACTCCGGTAGCCACTCTAGCACAAGAGTTAGCAAAGGCCACGTTGGCGCTGGCTGTAAGGGATAACTTACTTTTCTGTCAGGCGGATAAGGCGGGGGAGGGCGTAAGAAGGGACGCCCTTCTTTTTTAATTCGCTGTGTAACTTGGCCGTGAACTCGGCGGCCGCTGCTTCAGAGAGATCATCGAGGGTTATGCCTGCAGCTCCTGCCTGGCCGTCGTATCTAGACACGATGATCAGTAACAGCTTCTGAGAGACTCAAGACCGAACACCTACGCAGTCAGCTTCACGCCATACACGACAGCGTCATGAACTCCCGGGATCTGGCAGATATGGTCTCTGATCTCGCCTGCACTGACGTTCTCGCCCTTCCAACGGAAGGTATCTCCCACTCGATCTTGGAATTTAACCCAGCCGTCGAAATCTTGCACAAGCAAGTCTCCCGTGCGTTGGAAGATATCGCCCTTTTCAAACACATCTCGGAGAAGCTTCTTCTCGGTGGCCTCTTCATTCTTTAGGTACTCAGTGAGCAAACTGCGATTCCGTACGCGACCAATGGCTTCTCCTTCCTCTCCAATAATTGCCCGTATGCAGAACCCCGTCTTGGGGTCTCGGTAAGGCAGTTCCGTATCTGTATCGTACTTCACGATAATCGTGTCGTCCTCGAAAATTCGCCTTATCGGGCCGGAGAACCCAACTTTCCCAGCACCCCAGGATCCAAAGCCAAAGTTATCGTACTTAGCAATGCCCTCAGTTGACCTGTAAAATTCACGAATCTCTGGCACGTTGAACCTCTCCCGGAAACTCTCCCAAATGTCTCCGCGTAGACCGTTACCGGCGGCAACAATGCATGAGTGGTCTTGATCGTATGGTGATGGAGTTGAAGCGAGCAGGTATCTGCACAGCTCTCCAATATAGAGAATACGAGTGGCCCTAGAGTCATGAACGTCCTTCCAGAACTTGGAAGCAGAGAATCTGCGGCGGATACAGAGGGTTCCTGCGTTGCCTACGGAGTAACACAGACCGGTGAAGTAGGCCGTGCCATGGAAAAGCGGAAGGGAGCAGTATGTTCGAAGTGGGAAATACCTGGATGGATTTTTGACATCTTGAGATAAGGAATTGGACGTTATTAAGGCCATCATATTGCGGATGGCGCAAGCCTTGGGTTTGCCCGTAGTGCCTGACGTATAGATGAGTGCTGATAGATCGCTTGGTTTTCTATTTGCTGCTGATATCGTGGATGGGGAGTATTGTTGTAAGTCCACTGGGGTAATGAGCTCGGACGCAGCCGATATGCCATCAAAAGATGATATATTGAACGAGAGGTGTGGCAAGTCCGAGCATACATGTTGTGAGATATCCGGAGTTGATATGATAAGCTTGGAGCCGGACACATTGAGACAGTGAATGAAAGTGTCATCTGTAGGCCAATTAGCAAGCTTTAATCTTTGTAGAATGAGTTTGATCATACCTCTCAAGTTGATGTTAATGAGAGCAGCGACAGCCCCGAGCTTTGAGAGTGCGTAGATAATAGCAACCATCTCAGGTGAATTAGTAGTAAAAACACTGACGAAATCTCCCTTGCTAACGCCTCTTTCTTGAAGAAGAACGGCCAAGCGGTCCGCAACTAGCCAATGGGGTTAGAATCTCATCTTCATGCAAGAGCCAGGAGCAGAACCGTACGATCTTTGAGCTCAGTGTAAGTCCATGTCTTCCCTTCAAACCAAAGTGCTTCTGCCGAGCCACGTCCTTCTACTTCAACCACTCGATGGAGCATTCCATACACGGTGGGGTTGTCGCCCAATTGAGCAATGCGTTGACCAAGACGATTCGCGAAAGCCCGATCATTGAAGATGGTAATGAGATCTGTTGAAATAGAGAATTTGGCATTTAAATAAGCCCCAGCAGCAACTGACAAGGCCGATACAGCTGCCACGGCAGGCACACTGAGCTCGGAGAGGACTTCCATTGTTCACGGGTAACTCGATGAGATGTATCTATGCCCCGAACAGACTCTGTCCAGGTGAAAAGCAAAATCAACCGTACATAGGCCTCGACGCTGTCGAAATTCTTTTAACCTTTTTTTTTTTCAGACAGTGTACCTGCACTTTATTCCAAGGAACCAGCCAGGTACGGAATCTGGGGACGGGAGCTGGAGGTTGGCGAATTGCCGCTCACCAGCGGTCACTGAAGAGCAGCCTCCTTCGGCAGTGCGTGGCATACCAAGCCCGATAGACGTGGGCCGGGAACCACTCACAAGGCGGGGAGTAAATACGTGGCTAAGGTGTCAAGGCCCAAATCTACTCCGGAGCGACGACTGGGGGTGATTTCTCCGTCTCACCCACAGAACCACTTTCAACGACCAGGACTCCCCCCAGTTGAATTCCAACAACACAGCCAGCCTCAAATGTGCGGAGCAAAGAGCTTCACTTTTGATCTATTGTGGAGGTGATAAGTACTTAAATGTGCAAGGCTGGTTTGTACCTCTCAAACCTGAGCAGATATTTTGGAAGTTGGGCTGAACAAACAGTTCCTTGTTTGCCTTGCACACCGACAACCGAGGTCGCATAAATTACGGTATCTTACAGCTATATTACATCTCGGCGGCATTGTCTATCGGCTTGGGCGCCACGGATCTTGTTCCGAGATTGGGGAAGTCTTCAATTTCTCCAAGTTCTCTCCGAAACTATCATCCCCGTGTTTCTTTGCAAGTTGGGTATCGAGGTTCAGAAGCGAGGTGGCTTCAAACCCTCTGAGTAACGAGTGCAATTTAGCCAGCTTCAAACCTCTGTAAAGTACGATAGATAGGAACAAGTAGTGCTCTCAGTCAACCGACTCTCGGCTCCGTCGCATATCGTTGCGGCCGCCTGGCCCACCTGTCAGCCTGATTTCGAATCTTCCCCAGAGCCGCGGTTCATCAAGACTGCCCCCAGCTGATCCTAACCCATATATCATACCACGGGGCCACCTATTGCTCGCCCGACTGTCTTTTTCTCCCATACACTCACAACGGCATAAGCCAGCTACAACAATGTCTACACCTCAACAACGGTTATCTTCCATTGCGAGCCAGATTTCGGGTTCTAGTCCTGCCACTGCCAAAGAAAATCTCCTGGCCAAAAATCCCGACGATGTGGTATGTTATCGTCCCTGTCGTTCCATTGTCGTGGGCTAACCTTGGTGCTAATAGGTTATTACGCTGGCCGTCCGAACACCCCTCACGAAGGCGAGGAAGGGTGGTTTAAAGGACACTCGGCTTGATGACCTACTCATCTCTTTGTTGACAGTATTCTATTATGCCCACTCCACCATTCGAAACATATCTGACCATCACATAGTCCGTGCGCGAAAGATCGAAGCTTGATCCGAACCTCGTCGAAGATGTCTGTGTCGGCAACTGTCTCTGCCCTGGGCAAGCATACGTTGCGCGCTCAGCTGTCCTCGCAGCAGGATTTCCTGTGACAACCGCCGCATCGATCACCAACCGTTTCTGTTCCTCTGGTTTGCTGGCGATCCAGAACATTGCCAACCAGATTACCACTGGCTCAATCGACGTTGGAATCGCCGTTGGTGCAGAGAGCATGAGCACCAATGCCGATAGTGGCGCCCCAGATTTGTCTGAATCCATCTTGACGCACCCCATTGCTTCGCAAAATTTGCAACCCATGGGACAGACGTCTGAGAATGTTGCTGGCCAATTCAGCATCTCCCGTGAGCAACACGATCAGTTCGCTGCAAAGAGCTACCAAAAGGCCGAGGTTGCTCAGAAGGCTGGCTGGTTTGAAGATGAAATTGTCCCAGTCAAGACCACAATCAAGGACCCCAAGACTGGTGAAGTCAAATCTGTCGTTGTTGACCGAGACGATGGCATCCGCTACGGCACAACGGCCGAATCGCTTGCAAAGATTCGCTCCGCATTCCCCCAATGGAAACCAAGCAATACTACTGGCGGCAATGCCAGTCAAGTTACCGATGGCGCTGCTGCACTCGTACTCATGAAGCGATCTCGTGCACAGGAGCTCGGACAACCGATCTTGGGCAAGTTCGCAGGCGCGACTGTGGTGGGCCTGGAGCCTAGAATCATGGGAATTGGCCCATCATATGCCATCCCCAAAATCCTTTCCAAGTTTGGTCTGACCAAGGATGAAATCGACATCTTTGAGATCAACGAGGCTTTTGCATCCATGGTATGTGGTGACCCTTTCTTTAGACAGTAGAGAGGATTAACCGAATATAGGGAGTATACTGCGTTCAAAAGCTTGGCTTGGATGAGGCTAAAGTCAACCCTCGAGGTGGAGCGATGTAAGCAATATTCCGGCCCTTTGGAAGAAACATTCGCTAACTCCAACTAGCGCTTTCGGTCATCCTCTCGGTGCCACTGGCGCACGACAAGTTGTTACTGCTCTGTCAGAGTTGCGACGACAGGACAAAAGGGTTGCTGTCACCTCTATGTGCGTAGGAACGGTGAGTCGCTTTTCAAGGCCTCGGCATCCAAGACTGTACTAATACTTTCCCCAGGGAATGGGTATGGCTGGCATCTTCGTTTCCGAGCATTAGATGATATGATTTGCATGACTTGTAACTTGTAAATATTATGATACTTCAATAAAATCACTACGCTTCCTGATATGTTTACATACGTTTTTGCACATAGCCTATCACCATATCAATGCTTTCAACTCTTGCACCAGGACCTGTCAATCTCTGTGGAGTTAATGAGGGGGGGGGGGGGGGGGGGGGGGGGGGAAAAAAAAAAAAAAAAAAGGGGGATTGAATAATTTTAAACAATAATTGTGTGGAAATGGGGTTCAAAAAAATTGTTGGTTTATAAATCACACAAAAACTGTGTTAAATTTGGAATCAACATTTAAATGTTTTTTTTTTTAAATAAAAAAGTTTTGTTTTTTGCCGCGGTCACTCACCCGGGGTTTGACAAAC